>BSBM01001002.1:20352500-20550000 GCA_027924585.1 Larix kaempferi
GGTGCTCAAGGTTGCTCCAGTAAAGAGAATGCCGAGGTAAATGCGGCTGATGAAGGCGATGAGCTAAGTGTGGTGTTGTTTGGTAAAAATGTAATTAGTGACATCAAGTGTTGAGTGGGTAGAGAAAATCAATATGATCTCTTTTTGCTATAATAAATTCCATTGCCTTTGTCATAACCGCTCTTTAAATCTATACTTGGTGGTTCTACTCCACTGTTATTCTTGAGCCTGCCAAAATCTGCAATTTTCCTCTTGAATAGACTTGCCATCATGCAACCAACTCATAGGCAAACATATTTATCCGATTTTCGATTCCCATAAAGCCTCCCCAGAGATCCTCATAAAGTAGACACTAATACCTCCACCAAAATCATATTAACGAGTTCTATTAAAGTCTCCACTCTCACAATTCTGTTTCCATGACATGCCATCACTATTTGACATCATGTCTACATGATATGACATCATTATTGAACACTTGTCAAATAAAACCAGCATAGATCCAAATCCTAGGCTTTATCTTATTCTTTTTTGTTTACTTTGTATTATTTCAAGTTACTGGACAAACTGGACAAACACTCTAAAATCTCATATTTACTTTTTACTTTGTATTATTCTTTGTTGTTTATGATCGACATAATATTTATCACCTAATCTTAAGCTTTAAAGTCTCTAGTTTAAGTCTCATATTTATTTTTTACTTTGATTTATTTTTTTTGTTTATGGCCCACAATATCGACAAACAATCGACTTACAAAATCTCTCTCATACTAACAAAGGTTATTTATGACCGACAATATCGACAAACACTACACTCATAAGATCTCCCTCATACTAGGGCCTCTCGACGCAATTAACAAATGCTATCTTATCAACTATACATGATATGACATCACTATTGAACACTTGTCAAATAAAATTAATAAATGCTATCTTATTAACTAAATGAAACCTACAATTTTAATAAAACTTTTGGAAAGTTAAATTGAATATAAAAAGATTAATTTAATAAAAATAGCCTCACTATATATGTTGAAGGATCTCAAGTTTTAAAACCCAAAAAAATACACACATTTGGGATGCATTGCATTTCAATGAATATGCAAGATAACTTATTTTAAGGGAAAATAATGAAGAAAAGAAAATTAAAATTTGAAGAAATGTTCAATACACTAAATTTATAGTGAAATTTTAAATAACAAATGCAGTAGATATACATTAGATGATTCTACTGTTTTAATCGTGGAGTTCAAATTCCCTAATGGATATGATTGTGTTAAAAAAAAAAAAAAGCAAATTCCATTCCTTGGTGGATATATGATTATAAATATAAGAAATATTCCAAAAAATACAATCTTTATATTTAAGATAATAAAAATATAACATATATTACATTGATCACAAAAATGAAGAGCCGAGCTATTCTATAACTTGGTTCTGGAGATCTCTTTTATTGTGTATAAAAAAAAACGTAAACATTTATTTCACTAGCTGTACAGAGGGACCGCCATGAGTTACATGGGTTCTATGTTTTTTATCTAACGCTGGAGGTTGAGCGAGGACACTTAAGGAACGACCCACTTTTGGTAATTTCTCTCACAGGCTTGTCAGTCAAGCGAATCATGTTATAAGAAATTGCACCCAGTATAGCACCGAGTACAGGCGCAACCATGTATATCCAAATGCTTGTGTATTTGTTGCCAGCCACCGCAGAACCTATGGTTCTTGCAGGATTCATCGAAGCTCCTGAAATTGGGCTGCCAAAAGGGAAATAAAACGTGTTAATCTATGCTTGACTTCCGAAAAAATATTTCCACAAAATATGAGAAGGAATAAGAATCAATACCCGGATATGGCCACATTCATTCCAATGGTAGCTCCAACTGCCAATCCTGCCAATTCACCGATCTGTGTAATCGAATATTCGATAGTCAACTTTTCGCTCTATAACTGCCATCTGTTATCACTAATTATGAAAATAAGGGAGAGAATTCGATAGAGATCTACCGCTCTTGTATCAGTTGCCACTGCAGAAATCACAAACATCAACAAAAACGTAACAAAAATTTCGAAAAAGAAGGATTGCATGTTTGAGCCTGTGGGGACTGTGGCTCCCATGTCTGCCACTTCTCCAAACATCAAACGTAGCACAAATGCAGAACAGATTGATGCAACAACTTGAGCTCCTATGTAGGCTGGAATCTGTCATTTCAGTTATTCCAACCAACAAAATCACAACGAATGTCAATGTCTGATAATTACGTCTCTTGTACATTTTGTTTATTTCCTATAACAATCCACATTTATTGGATTAATTCTTTGAACATAGTGTATACATACATGAACACATGGAAATCTCCGGACAGCTGCAAACGCCAGGGTTACTGCAGGATTAAAATGAGCTCCAGAAATATGACCTATGGCATAAATTAGAATCATCACTGCCATTCCCCATACAAGCGACACACCAAGATGAGTTATGGAACCGTTAGTTTTCTTATCAACAACAACTGCTCCGCAACCTACAAATATGAGGAAGAATGTCCCAATGAATTCTGCTACCACCTGCAAGTAATTCAAACCACCTTCGATGATATCGATTCTCATTCAGTTCAGTAAATAGTAAACGGTAAACAGATAGGAAAATTTAATATATCATTGACCCCAGTGGTACTACATTGTAACACATAAAATGAAGAATTTCAACAGGAAATTGTCAAAGTTATGATATTCACTAGGAATATACTAAAATTGAACTGTAGTGATCAATGAAAACATTGTTCCGCCCCAACTAGATGCTGTTTATATTTAGAGATAATATTTAACTAGCTCCAACCAGATAGGTCACAAGTTAAGTGTTTTGAATAAGTTATCTGTTAGCTTTTCTCCATGCTTAGTTCTAATCACCGGTTATCTCAACTACATGTTACCTTCTTAGTTAAATAGTTTGTCTGTCACTTATGAGCTACAACTTATCCAAGCATCAGTTACCAGTTATCCATTCATCACCTACCAATTTTTTTTATATTTCTTTTTTATAATTGTTTATTTTTAATTTTGAACCACTTCCATAAAATCAATGTAAACCATACATGTACATTTGTACCATCCTTCTTCAATCTAAGAAAAACATACATGATAGTCTACCCAAATTCTAAGATATAAACACCTATTCATATAATAATACTACTCAAAATATTTATATAAAGACCAGACAAATTTAGATTGAGGTTGTCATTCGGGAGAGAGAGAGAGTTATGCAGTTTGCTACAAACATCTTCCTCAGTCAAATTTGATCGGATCTGACGCTACTTATGATCATTATATAAGTCAGAAATTTGTTTGGATCTCATGCTAGTTATCATCATTAAGCTTCCAAGATCACATGCTATATCATTGATAATTTAATCTCAAACCAATAAAGAAAATTATTGCTGAATATGGGAAAATCCGGATTTCTCCAGGTCCATTCCTAACTTCCCCCAAAACTCAAAACTTAAATTGTGTTAGGGATTCTGGAATATTACTCTGTAAAATTGTAAAAAGACGGACTAGTTTCGGATGAACACTGGACCTATCTTTAATAAGCTTCTTTACAGTAAAAAGATTATAACACATATGGAAGAAATAATTAACCTAGGTGCTTAAATTTTGATTTGGAAAAACATGTAAAAAAACGCAATGAAATGATATTAACCTTACCTTCTTAATAAACCTGAGAGATGGTACGAATGATCCAGAGGTCCGTTCAGCAACAAGGCTTTCTGTCAGACCCGCTTCGGTATCACTAAAAGCAACAGTTTGCTGATCAGGAGTGCCGTTTTTTGTTACCATATTTCTAAATGCAGCAGTTTGCAGATCAGGACTGTTTTCTGTAGCCATACCAGCGCTCCTTAAACCAGTAATTTGAGAAAACAAATGCTTGCCTGATTTGCCTTTCTTGATCTTGATCCCTCCCGCCTTTCTCTCTCTTTATGATGATTTAGCCTTCTATTTATGTTTCAACCGCCATATTGAATTGGTATGCAAAGCCATCCGTAAATATGAATGGCAATGGGAAGCTACACTGCTAAATATGCGATGGCACGTCACAGCACCTCACGCTCACACGTTGATTTGGCCTCATCTTTATCTTTAAATCGCTCTTAATTATAATGTAAAACTTTAAACCCCTCTTAGCTATAATGTAAAACTTTGTGTAGGAATGTTTTCACAATGTTCAGCAATTATGTTGAAGTTTATGGATTTTTAGTATCTAGAATTTTAGAAGTGATAGGCTTGTTTAATTTGAACACTCTACCCATCTAGAGTTTTAGAATTGATGGCCCTGTTTAATTTCAACACTCTATCTATCTTCAAGATCAAATCATATAACGTTGAGAATACTCAAGGATTTGTTGGACACTGTGGATTGAGATTTAATTTGAATGGTGAAAACAGGGGACAATGAATTAAACTAAAGGTGAATTGCCTCGGAGTTGCAATTTGCGGTAGATAGTTGAAAAGCTGCTCCTTGCTGTAGATAGTTGACATGTAGCTATTCCGTGGCCATTAAATTAGCGAAGAAAAGCCGGAATCCATGTTCATGTTTTTGTTTATGTAGACATTTATTTATTGACTGACAGCCATGTGTGCAAACCGAACCAACATGTAAGAAGATATGATATCAGATTTTCATTGAAGAATTTAACTGATTCTAAATCAATTTAAAGATCAATCAAAATTTGAAATCAATCACTTTCTTTTAATTGTTCAGCATTTATAAGATACATTAAAATGCTAAAATTTAGTAAAGTATTATAAATCAAACTTGATTTTTTACTTTTTCTTAAGATAATAATTCAAGGAGACCTAAATAGTAAAAGGTATAGTCAAATCATGATTTGATTTGGAAGGTTGTTGGATGCCTCTTGAGTACGCGTTCACATCATCTCCATAACGACGATTGAATGAGTCACTAGGTTTCAGTTTTCCCAAGTCTTTGCCTTCCAACACGCTTTGAATTTAGACTTTGTGTCACGGTTGCGTCCACATCATTGTTGGAGAAATGTAATTACGAGTTGAATGCGCATCTAGTTCGCATTGGCTCTGTCAGTCACCTCGTAAGACAGAAAATTTCATGCACTCTTAATAGTATTTATTCAGCCGCGTTTGTATTCCGCAAGTTGAAATTTTTAGGTAGAAATTTATTACAGTCTTTAATGAAGTTCAATAGTATCCAGGCAAAGCGATCCCAAGTTTATGTATAAATATGAATCAATCTCAGAAGATTAGATAGAGATGTAGAAGTGAAAGAAGAAAAAGTTCATCTTGAAATGTATGAGGAGCCCAAGCTCTACGTAAAATGGTGAAAGATTGAAGTATTTACCATCTCTCTATATTGCGGCAATGTTACTTGTTTTACTGCAGTAATATATAAATCAATAGTTATTTTGTGTTCATTATCAAGAATGGTGGTGTTGCATGTGGTACATCTTATTTATATTTATCTATGTAAATGGTGTTTACATCTAATGTGTAATGGATATCAAGATTTCCAAATATTTCACGGTGGTGAAAGTGTTTTTTGTTTTAACCCCAAGTAACTCCTACATATTCTTCATGTTGCGGTTCATATGTTTTAACAAGAAATATCTCATTATATAGTTTGCTTAAGAGTGTATTTATCAAAGTCAAGTTGTCAATGAAGTTACAAAATTACGCAGAGTAAAAATAACTTCAAGTTTATAATTTGTGCGAAGTCAATTTGATGCGATATAAAATGTTGCTGCAAAGTAAAATTCCGCAAAGTTAATCCACGCTTTGTGTACTGCGGAGTTAATTTTAAAATTGACTGTGTGGAGGAAAACAATGATTTGTCCACATTTACTATTAATGAGTTGCAAGGCTCATTACTCAATCATGAACATAGAATCAGCGGTTCAGACACGTCGTTGGAAGGTGCATTTGCAGCATAGTCATCCATAAGTCGTGGTAGTGGCAGAGGAAGATCAAGCTCTAGAGGCAGAGGACGAATTTCTTTCAGAGGAGGTCGCAGCAACAGTCCTGCACATGTCGCTAGTAGAGGCCAGAATTAGTCTCCCAATCAGCCAAGTGGGAAAATGTATGATAAATCAGAAATTCAATGTCATTACTGTAAGAAGTATGGCCACTTCGCATATGAATGCAGAAAGAAGTAGTATGACCAAGGAAAGTAAGGTGAAACTCAGTCAAGTAGCAACAACACTGCGAACAATTCACTTTTCTTAGCATGCGCATCATCGCTGGAGTGCAATGTTGTCTAAGAAAGTCCAAATGACATATGGTATTTCGACTCAGGCTATAGCAATCATATGAATGGTAATTTAAGTTTATTTTCTAGCCTAGATAAATCAGTTCAAACTGATGTAACACTTGGAAACAATATCCAAGTCACTGTTTTGGGTAAAGGTACTGTTGATATTCTAACAAAACAAGAAGAGCAGAAATTTATGCCTAATGTTTATTATGTTCAAGGTTTAAAGCATAATTTGATGAGCATTGGACAACTGATGGCGAAAGGTTACAAAGTTCACATGATAGGAAAGGATTGTGTGATCAAAGATATATACCCAAGTAGTCAGTTAATTGCCAGAGTGTCGATGACAAGCAATCACTTGTTTCCTTTGAGGATAACACCAATCATCAAAGGTAAAACTACTCATTCTGTTCATGAAAGTCAGAATGAAAATTCTGAAGCTGCATTCAAGACATAAAGCAAAGGAGCAGAAGTTCGTAGTGACAAGGAAGAAAAAGGTAGCACAATGCAAGAGCCTGGGTGAATCCATGAAGATGGGTGTCTATTTTGGGGGGTTCCGTGAGAAAATAATTCTGAATTTTTCATGTTTTCCATCTTTGGGCGAATAAAAGTGATAATTTTGTTTGGAATTTCACTTTTCACTAAAAAGCAAACTTTTAGAGAATTATGTTAGCTTGCTATCCATATTTTTTTCAATTTTTTATATTGAGATTTGATATGTCGATTCGACAAATGTTTGACAGTGTGTTCTTATAAAACGAAAGGACTACAAAATAGCCATGTTTTGTCGCACACGTAAAATCGTTGTTAAACCTTTTTTTGCAAAAACCAAATATGCTACAACAATCTACACACAATATACTACTGCATGACTATAAGTTTGTAGCAAATGGATCTATATACTACTTATTATATTTATTTGAATTCAATCAATGGGGAAACCCTGTCGATTTTCAACATATTTTTTGTCGCAACACTTTTCTCTCAACTGAATATAAAAATAAAAATTCTATGAATACGCTTTTGAAGTAGACACGCCAATTAACTGCACCATAGTTTTCTCAAATTTTTTCGTGGTATATTTTTAAAGTTATGGATTTTTCATTTCACCGCATTTTGAAAGAAATGAAACTAGACTCGACACCTGTTAAGAAAACAAACAATTACAAATATCAGATATTACCTATACATAAAGAAATCTATATATTTGGAAAGTAGATTCAATAACAAAACTAATGGTATCAAGTCTGACAGTCGCCTTATAGTGTAACATATCATTTTTACCTTCCGAAAATGGAGAAACCTGAAAACTGTGAGTGGCAATCAGATTTTCAGGTTTCAGAGATTATTCGGCCGAATAACTGTTTTCCGTAACAGTGACGTCAATTTAATCGAAGGTTATTCGGCCGAATAACCAAACGTAAAAAAAACTCATCGACCGAAAAAAAAAAATAATAATAATAATTATTATTATTATTATTTTCTACACTTATATAAATAAAACTAAATACTTCGATTAATTTCGCACATTTCAATTTCGCATACTTTTTGGTCAGAATATTTTTGAAAGGATTTTCTAAGGAGCTTATTTTGCAAAGAGAATTTTTTTTATGAGGTATTTCTTTTCTTACTTCTTTCAAAAGAATACATTGAAAGAATTTTTTTGCAAAATGAGTTTTTATTTCAAGTTTTTTGCACTTCTTATTTCTTTGCAATGGATTTTTTTCCAAGGATTTTTTAAGGAGCCTTTCTTTGCAAAGAAAGTTTTTTTTATGAAATATTTTTTTCGAGCTATTTGCACTTTACATTTCTTTGCAATGAGTTTTTTTTCCAAGGATTTTCTAAAAAGCTTTTTTGTAAAGAGAGTTTTTTTTATGAAGTATTCTTTTTGTTACTTCTTTCTAAGAAATACATTGAAAGATTATTTTTCTAAGGCATTTTTGCAAAATAAGTTTTTATTCCAAGTTTTTATACTTCTTAGTTCTTTGCAATAGGTTTTTATTCCAAGTTATTTTTTCAAAAAAGTTGTCTTTTTCTTTCTTATTTTTTCAAGTGATTTTTTTCAAATGACTTTTTTCAAAGTTTTTTTTAATAAATATTTTTGCAAAAAATGTTTTTTTCCTTCTTATTTCTTTGAAAAGGGGTTTTTTCAAAGTCTCCCAAGTTATTTTTGCAAAAAAAATATTTTGTTACAAAGGTTTTTACAAAGATTTGATTATTATTATTATTATTATTATTATTATTTTTTTTTTTTTTTTTTTTTTTTTTTTTTTTTTTCTTTTTTCTTTTTCTTTTTTCAGTGGATTTACAAAGAAGATTTATTTAGAAAGTGTTTTTATTCTTTTCCAATGGGTTTTTCAGCAAATATTTTTTTTTCCAAAGTGTGCATTTACAGATTTTTTATTCCAAGGCATTTTTGCAAATAAGATTTTATTTCAAGTTATTTTTACAAAGAAGATATATTTTTCCTTCTTATTTATTTGAAAAGGGGTTTTTTCAAAGTCTCCCAAGTTATTTTTGCAAAAAAGTTATTTCATTGCAAAGGTTTTTACAAAATCTTTTTCCCAGATATTTTTTCAAAGAAGATTTATTTTGAAAGTGTTCTTATTTTTTTCCAATGGGATTTTTTCAAAGGTGATTTATTGTCAAAGAGTTCTTATTTCATTCAAAAAAGGTTCTTTTCAAAAGAAACTTGTTTCCAAAGACTTTTTCTTCAAAAGACTCAAGTACAAGATTTTGATAAGGTGAAGTAAATTTCAATTCATGTGTTCATAAATTTCGTAACTGTTTTTAAATATTCATTTTGTTTATTTACAATAAAATGATGATCTTCTTTAATTGATCATTTATAGATTAAACAATCATGGGCACTAAGAGAAATCGTCAAAGAAAATATGATCGTAAACGTGTTGATGATGATGATAATAGAGAAAAGAAAAAACTTAAATATCATGCCAACAAAGCAAACCTTACAGAAACGCAAGCAACGATTATTGAAGATACAAATACAGTTTTACATGATAATGTCGATGAAATGGAAATTGAAAATAGAGTACAAGAGGAACAAATTGAAGTTGAAGAAACCATTGTTGAGGATGTAAATAGTGATTTACATACTAATGTCGATGAAGTCAATGTTGAAGATCGAGTTCAAGAACCAAAAATTGGACCAGGTATGTATATATTGAATGTATTTTCCAAATTCATTTTTTATAATGAATTGTATTTTTGGATGCATGTTTTAAATTAAATTTATCTTGATGTATAGGTACTTTCACCATTGATGATGAAACGTTAGAAAACGTTGATTGCAATAAATATGGAAAAAAAATACCCATACACGCTGCACGATATCGAGCTCAAAACATTTATGATGATGTTCTGAAGAATTATTCAGCAACAGGACAAGCACAAATTTTGAGATGTTTATTAGTGACCAAGAAGTTAGAAGATGCTACATCATTATTGGGTATTCACAAGGCGACCAAAGAGTTGAAATTAAAACATAATGTGATAGAAAATATAGGTGATGCAATAAAAAAGTTTGGAAAATCTAGGAAGAAAGACATTAGTGCTGCACGAAGAGCAATTCATACAGCAATTATTTCAACTAGTACTAAACAAAAACGTTTGACAACACAGCTAGCAAAAGCAATTGGAACCTCAAGAAAGACATTATACAGACATAGCAAATTCAGAATGCAAATAGATGAAAATGATGAACTTGCTTGCTGGGCAATTATTTGTAGACAGCCTTACAAAGATAGAATGGGAGCAGGGGTTAAAGATATTGTACGGGAATATTGGTTGACACATGCTCGAGTTTCACCAAATTCAAGAGATGTAATACGACAAAGAGTATCACGAGGAGTATATGTAAGCAGTCCAAAACATATAATGGATATGACACAAGTACAATTGTTCAATAAATTCAAGGAAGATCATCGTGGAATTAATGTGTCAATCACTACATTTGTGCAACTAAAACCATGGTATGTTAGACCTATTACTATCCGTGTCATATGTTGTTGTTGTTATCATGTGCAATTCCAATTATATTACGACACATTTCTTGAATTTGGTAAAATGTTTTGGACAAATTCACCGCCTCCGCCTACAATACGTGAATTCATATCTCAAACACTATGTGAGAGAAATCACAATGAAGTATTTTATAATAAAAAATGTGTCAATGGAAAACAGTGTAATCGTTGTGAAAATTTGGTTTTATACCACAATAAATATCCTATCGATATTGATGATCACTCATTGTCAAATGTCACCGTTGATTGGAAAAGATATGAATACATTACAAGTACTAGTGATGTACATTCCAAAAGGATTGATTTGCGAGAAGATAAAATAGGTGTGGCAGATTTTCTCAAGAAATTCGAAAGTGAAATTTATAAATACACCAAGCATTCACATAGAGCACGATGGCAAGACCTTCAATTCAAACAGTCTCGTGAAATTTTTCCACCAGGAACAATTTTGTCAGTGGTTGACTTTGCATAAAATTATACATTTGCTGCACAAAAAGAGATACAAAGTGAATACTATCATTCTGACCAAGTTTCAATATTCGTCCATGTTTTATATAGACATTCTCAACATGATGTTGATGGCATTGAAAGCACGTGTGACAATCGAGATGTGATTAAAGAATATCACTTTTATATCAGCAACAATCGTACACACGATACACATTTTGTTCAACATTGTATTGAAAGTATTTTCTACAATTCACTAAAGGAACGTAACATTAAATTCAATGAGCATTGGATATGGTCAGATGGATGTGCCCGACAATTTAAATCTTCGCGATCATTTTATTGGTTATGTCGACTTCATAAAGCATTGAACATTAAACATCACTGGAATTTCTTTGAAACTGGTCATGGAAAAGGTGAACATGATGGTGCAGGAGCATGCATAGAAAGAGCACTTCGAAGATGTCAAATGAACCATAGTTCTGCACGATTCCATTCAGCTGCAGAGGTTGTCCAATGGTGTAAATCACATCTAAACCATGATTATAATCAACAATCAAAAAATGTGCGCAGGTATGTACACACAAATGTTTTAATTTATATTTTATAGTCATTTTAAAAAAAAGTATATGTACCTAACATCAAAATTTGTCATTTGTTTACTAGGTTTTTTTGGCATGTTGGGATCCAAGATATAAATAGATCAATACCCTACGACGCTAGCACCATACAAGGGACTAGAGATTTTCACTCTATTCAAACAAAAGCCTTCCAAAACATTTATGCATTTGACAGTAGAAAGCAATCATGCTTTTGCCATATTTGCACTGAAAATATTGAATCTACAGAAGTTTGTGAAAACATAACGAACAACTACGTGAAACATTGGAAATGCACAGAAATTAATCCTAAAGGAAAGATGCCACTAGCAAGCATAGAAGAATTAGAATCAGAAGATATAGAAATATCATCTGATGGCGACATAATTTCAGATCTCGTTAGAGAAGGTAATGATCAAATACCACTGTTTTGTCAATTATTCATTCTTGTCATTCACTTTATACACATGTATATTAGTCAATTTAGTTGAACTAAAAATCCTGACATCAATTGTAATTTGCACAGGAGATGTTTTTGCTGTGATTGCACCTGTTGACAACAACGAAAATGTGAAGTATTATTTGATGTGATGCACTGAAGGAAAAATGAAGTTATTGGAAGACTACAATGACAATGGATATACATACGAGAGAGGATCCATCATTTTAAAGGGCTATTTTTTTCAGCAAACCCATATGACTCAAAATTATGTCTACTTTCAGGATTATGAACCTGATGTCATATGTTGTCAATATAGCCATTTAGTATGTGCATCTTGAATAAAATTGGTTCAAGTTCTATCAAAAAAACAATTAAAAAATAAAAAATGAAAACTGTCCAAATATGACCATGAACGGATAATTGAAGACGCCATTCCATTGCGATGTTTTTAAAACTATATATTTAAAATTAATAGATCAATGATTTTGTCGATGTCATTGTCAAATGTCTACAATATAATTTTTTATTTTATGTTTATGATCTTGAAAAGAACTATAATATATAAAAGTTTAAATAATCGTATTCTAGTATGCTGAAATTTGAATTCAAAATTTATTTGATATTGAAAACTTCAATGTGTAAAATTTTTGACTTAATTCTGTTTGAAATTTACTTTATTCGGGTCCCCATATGTCTATTAGACCACTTAAGGGATGAGATAACGGATCTGTGGTTGTCGCCACTCTCCGCCCCGAATCTTTAATTTGAAATATCGCTTGTATAAAATTATTTGGTAACGAAAACTTGAATGTATAAAATTTTTCTTAATCTTTAATGTCTGAAATACTTTATTCACATGGACCCATATGTCTATTAAACCAATTAAATAATGAGATCTAACGGATCTGTAATTGTCGCCACTCTCCGCCCCAAATCTTTAATTTAAAATATCGCTTGTGCAAGTTCACATAACTGAAATCATGGCAAATGGAGACAACGATCATTTGATTTTTAATCACAAGAAAAAATTCCAGGATTGTGAAGCTTATGCTAAATTAGAGAAATGATTATTTACAACAAATCGATGAAAATTCATCAAATTGTTGTTTAAAATCATTGCTCTAATTTAACACAAACTTCACAATCTTGTAATCTTCGTTTATGATTAAAAAACAAAAAACCGTTATCCCCATTTGCCATGATTTCAGCCGCATCAAATGTACCTGAACATTGAAAATAAGAATTATTAATTAAAAATCCATATATCAAAATTTGAACAAATAATATTATTTATTTTTCAAACTTCCTAAAATTTGAACTTAACATGTATTCCCTTTTAAACTTCCTAGTTCATCCATATTTCTATCAAAATTTTTAACATTCATAAACTTCTTAACATTTGAATATGTTCTTAACATTCATTTTAAACTTCCTAATTCATCCATATTTTTATCAAAACTTATATAATATTCATAATCTTCCTAACATTCTTAAGTTTCATAACATTCCTAAACTTCCTATTTCATCCATATTTCTATCAAAACTTCTATCATTCCTAAAACTTCATAACATTCAAATTTAACATTCATGTTCTTAAATTTCATTTTTAAACTTCTTAATTCATCCATATTTCCATCAAAACATCAAACATTCCTAAACTTTCTAACATTCCTAAAATTTAAACTCAACATATGTTCACTTTTAAACTTCCTAATTCATCCATGTATCTCTTTCAAAACTATAACATTCAAAAATTTGACATTCATGTTCTTTGCATTCATTTTAAAGTTCCTAGTTCATCTATATTTCCATCAAAACTTATATAACATTCATAATCTTCCTAACATTCCTAAGTTTTATAACATTCCTAAACTTCCTATTTCATCCATATTTCAATCAAAACTTCTAACATTCCTAAAACTTCATAACATTCAAAAATAACATTCATGTTCTTAAATTTCATTTTTAAACTTTATATTTCATCCATATTTTCATCAAAACTTCAAACATTCCTAAACTTCCTAACATCTCTAAAATTTGAACTCAACATGTTATCACTTTTAAACTTCCTAGTTCATCCATGTATGAAAACTTCTAACATTCATAAACATCGTAACGTTCAAAGATAACATTCATGTTCTTAACATTCATTTTTAAACTTCCTGGTTCATCTATATTTCTATCAAAACTTCTAACAAATTATTAAACTTCCTAACATTCAAAGATAACATTCTTGTTCTTAATATATTCAATCTTATCATTCATTCATGTTTCAATCAAAACTTCTCATTTATGAACTTTAAACCTATGTTCATCCATTTTTAAACTTCCTAAATAACATTTCTTAAACTTCATAATATTCAAGAATGTCATGTTCTCAACATTCATTTTTACATATTCATTCATTCATTTAAACATGCAAATACATATTTTAAACCTTTAAATCACACCAAATATGTCAAATAAGCAAAAATAAACTAGATCATTTAAACAAAGATTCACAAAATATGTAAGTTCAAAGAACATGTATATAATCTTCAAAAAAATACTCATTAACATACAAGTTCAATGTACCCATATATGTATATATCTAGTCCAAAAATAAACCTCCTCAACATGTTCAAAACAAATGTTTCCAATCTAGATGCATATCAACAACAAAAAAATTGTCCACCATGCTATAAAAATAAAATGTCCACCATGCTATCCTCCACTCGGGCCTCCCCCTGGACTCAACCCACCCTGCAAAATGTGTAAAAAAAGATTATGAATATCATTTAAATTATTTAAACTATATTCAGAAAATTAAAATATTAAAGTTTATATATCAAAAAACAATTCAAATATTAACAATATTACATCAAATTCTCCAAATGCTTGTCCAACACCATCCTCCAAAGGACTTTTTCCTTTGCCTTCAAAAGATTTGAGAGACCCAAGCTGCAACATATATAAAATCAATTTATGAATCTCATAAATCTAAATCCATAAAAATTAAAATATTAAAACAGTAAACAAAATTAAAGCACTAAATGAAATTACCTCTCTACCAATATCTGCTGCATTAAGCAAAGAACCTATATCTCCACCTTAAAATTTAAGGTGTATTAATAAATAAAACATATAATGCAAACCAAAAAATTATTATGCCAATTAACTTAAAACTAAAACAAAAAGATTAAAAAACATTAGCTCACAATAGATGGTAAATCATTTATAAAGTTCGTATCTAAAGAAACCTGCATGGATAAGTCAAATTAACAATAAGATGCATAGTTAAATTAACATTCAAAAAATAATATATATATATATATATATCAAATTCAAACACAATTACAAATATGTTAATAATAAATATGTACCTCTCTCTCTAGATTTTCGCTAGTTGAAATGTGGAAAGAATGTTCGTTCATCATTATTGAAAACTGCAACCAATTTAAACATTTACATAATGTACCTATTACTTTAAATCAAAAAACATAATTTATCATTCATGTAATGTAACAAAAAAAATCAATTCAAAATAAATAAAATATTTAATTAAAATCAAATCATATCATAGTCAACAAACCTCTCCCAAACTCGATGTGTCATTGGATATAACATTTGCCTCTAGGTCACGACAAACCTTTGCATATGCCCTGAGATCTTCAATGCTCATTCCATCTATCTCATCATCAGTTTTATAAACAAACTTTTGACGAATAGCAGAACGAGCACTTTCTCGAACCAACCCCACATCTACTCCCACTAATACTGACGATAAACCATCGCCAACAAAATTCCTTGCGGTTGTCCCAAGTTGAGATGTGGGCTCCATCTCTAATTTTAATGCCACCAACCTAGGTGGTCTAGATATCTGGGGTGGAGGTCGAAGAGTTGCAGGATCTCTAAGCGCACCTTCTCGATCATATATTTGACCCTTTCCAACTCCATAAAATTTTGAATGAACATCGGTATAGTCTGGCTTCATATTTAAAAAAAACTCAGCATAAAAAAATCTAGCAAAATATTGAGAAACCTCATCGTTCCATGGAAATCGACCATAGGCTGCAATAAACCGATCATAAAGTAGATGTGCAAGATGAGGATGCTTGAAATATTGCACTTTCAACATTTCTTTTTTCAAACCTTCTTTGAAATTAAACATTGATTTGGCCTGTTCTTTTGTCACTCTCTCCTTCACAACATCCCATTTGTCTAGACCCATCACTTGTTCCCTTCGTCTTCGCATCAAATCTACAAAACCATCTGTAGTTGGTCCGAGATTCTCATATGCCTGAATGAAGTTTTGCAATGATCCCAAAACAATCTCCAAACTTTGTTTACTCTCTGGAGGGAGATCCATAGTAGACAAATCATTTTGCAACTTGTCATAGTGGGATCTACATTTTTCAAGAGTCATTTGATGATCACCACCTTCCCATGGAAGCTCCCGAGGTAAATCAGATCGATATGTTCTAATGGGTGTACAACCCTCGATTAATTCAACATATTGCGTCCTAGCTCGACCATCATCACCTCATGTAGAATGGTGAGCATCTTGAGAACCTTGCTCTGCACCGTCATCCGTCTCCCTTGCTTGCCCTGTCTCCCTCCCTATAGAATTACAAGCATCTTCCAAACCATGCTCTGCTTCAAATGAAAATAAAGTTTTGTTTAAACACAAATACAAATTTTGCGCACACAAAAAAACAATTTGCATATAAATGTTAAAAGATTGGTATTCATATACCAATAGAGGGTCGAGATCGACGTTCTCCCACAAAAGATATAGGGGAATCATTTGTACCCCTTTCACCTCGTCGATGCGAACTATACAATAAATTAGAATCCTGAGGGGAGGTTGACAACCTTCGATTATCACTCGTACCACCTACCCCAGAAGATTGTGAAGACCTCCTACGCTTTCACCTCAAAGAATCCTCTCTTTCCATTTGATATATAATGCCTACACTTAAACACAAATATCAACTAATTACATATTCAAATCCTACATGTTAATTCTATGAATTCTAAAACCTAACTACTAAAGAGACTAAGTTATTTAACAAGGACCTAGATTTACCTAATTTATCATCTAATAGTTTTCAAAAAGAGTATAGCTAATATTGTTAGATGTGTGATGAATTAATGTACCAATTTTCTAAGTGTTTTTGATGTTTAAAATGAATGGAACCAATATAGTTAAGTACTAAGTAATGGGTTCATTTCTTTATGTCAAAGAATGAGTTCATGAATCTATTTTAACTTCTTAATACCTAACTTAATACCTAAAACATAAATTACATCTTGAAAATATTTTCATTATTGCACAAAATAAAATAAAAATTGACAATTCATGTATTATGTTTTGAGTTGAAATGTTTTCCAAATTTGCCATTTTTGATAATGGTTTTCAGTTTCTTAAACTAATAATTTAATCAAGATATTTTAATACTCTAAACATAAATTATATCTACAAATATTCTCATTATTCCATAGAATAAATTTTTTTTTACCGTTCATAGTATTATGATTGGAGTTAAATGACATGTTTCCCAAATTGGCCATGTTCGACAATGATCTTTAATTTCAATCTGATAACGGTAACGATTCTTGGTATTATGTTCTCCAAGTCTGCCATGTTGCAAACAAAGGAAAACATAATACCAAGATCACCACCTTTACAAGAATAAAACTCAAGACCATTGTGGCATAATATCACATAATAGTTTATAAAATGACTATGACTATTATTGTTCAATTGCATAAAACTTACTATAGTACATCTAAATTAAAGCCTATTCATGTCTATAGTTCCATTGTACCTAAAGTCCATTTAAAGTTTTGTTTTATCAAAAATAGAGTTTAATTGTCTAAAATTTGGTTGTATCTATAGCTATCTATCCACACAGTTTGTAATAGAACTAATATATTGATCTCTGCACTCTGTAAACATAGACATAGTTCATGACCTCAGTCCATGTCCATGTTGACAGAGTTCATGAACTCTGTCCATGTCCATGTTGACAAAGTTATCAAATAAAACAAGCCTATATATAAATAGGATATGTCCTTTCCAAATAAAATTACTGTCCTACTTTTATTTTTATTTCTAAACATAGCCAAATCCAACAATTTAAAAAAACAACTGAACACTAACGATATTCCTTTCTATATTTAAATTTAAATTATTTTCGACATTCAATTCGACCAAAGTCCAAGAACTCTGCGGAAGTGGACAGAGTCCATGGACTCTGCCCAACTGGGCACAGTCCATGGACTCTGTCCAACTGGGCACACTCCATGGACTCTTCCCATTTGGACAGAGTCCATGGACTCTGTCCAAATAGGAAGAGTCCATTTACTCTACCCAGTTGGACAGAGTCCATGGACTCTGCCCAACTGGACTCTGTCCAAATGGCAGAGTCCATGGACTCTGTCCAACTAGGCAGAGTAAATGGACTCTGCCCATTTGGACAGAGTCCATGGACTGTGCCCAGTTGGACAGAGTACATGGACTCTGCCCAGTTGGGAAGAGTCCATTGACTCTGCCCAACTGGACAGAGTCCATGGACTCTGCCCAACTGGACAGAGTCCATGGACTCTGTCCAAATGGGCAGAGTCCATGTACTCTGTCGAACTGGGCACAGTCCATGGACTCTGTCCAACTGGGCAGAGTAAATGGACTCTACCCAAATAGGCAGAGTCCATTTACTCTGCCCAGTTGGACAGAGTCCATGGACTCTACCCAGTTGGACAGAGTCCATGGACTCTGTCCATGGACACAGCCGACACGAAAATAAAACGAAACGATTGCAGGAAATAAAAATGCAAGAGAATTACAAAAATAAATTCTCCTTACCTCTACAACGTAGCCAAAACAAAAGCAGGCGAATTGAAATCTGGCTGAAGAGAGCGCAAATCCGAATTTGAAACACCCAAAATAAATCCAATGTGGCAGATGGAAAGAAAAACCTGCAGTAACAACATCAACTTAAATAAGACAACCTGTAATAACAATACCAACTTCAATAAGAAACTTGAAGACAGAAAAACACATTTTCAAAAGAAAAATATGAAACCTTTTACCTCTGCACACACCGTGTCGATCTGTCGCCAGCTATAGCACCTCAATGATGTTCGATCGTCTGCAGGATAACTCTACAACCAGAAAACTCCTCCATATGTTATGGCGTTCAACGGCCGAAACAAAAATACAAACGCGCAGGAAAGACAGAACCTCACTTACGTGCAGGTGGCGAGAACGGAAGCTGGCTGACAAACGAATGACAGAGGCGGGGTTTGACTGCAACACTCCAACTACGACGAACCGCGGACTTACGCGCAGGGTGGCGGGTCAGCGACACACGGCAGTGACCAATCAGGTGGTAGACAGGCGACATGGCGGACAGATGACGCAGAGGAAGGGCCACCATCAGCGCCACAGGGGTCCACGGGATCCAGAGAAACTGACGGGTGAATGGCCGACACCGAGCTTTTATGCCGAACAATTATTCGACCGAATAAGTGTTCGACCAAATAATTATTCGGCGGAATAATTGTTCGACCGAATAATTGTTCAGCCGAATAATTGTACACACCGCCGTGATTTTCCTCTGTCCGGCTAAAACTCGGCACATATTTCAAGGCCACCGTTAGGTCTAATGGTGGCCTGTTAACGGTTATTCGGCCGAATAAATAGTAAGTTATTCGGCAGAATAAGTTTAATTATTCGGCTGAATAAATAGATTAATCGGTCGAATAACCTCCGCTATAGTTCTTCCCCCGCCGATTCTCACCAAAGTGTTACCCACCTTCGCGTTTCCACCCAGCTACGTTTCAAACAGAGATGAAGGATGAATCCTGGTTATGGCATTTCAGATTTAGACATCTGAACTTTGGTGGGCTGAAGCTACTGCACATGAAGAACATGGTGAAAGGATTTCCATTGATTGAAAAGCCAAAGAGAATTTGTGAAGGATGTATCTTTAGAAAGCAACACAGAGAGACTTTTCCAGTTGGAAAGTCATACAAAGCTCTCGCACCACTTGAAATTGGACCAATGCAAACACCGTCCATGGGAGGATGCACTTATCTTCTCACATTTATTGACGATTTCACAAGAAAAACATGGTCTTATTTTCTAAAGCATAAATCTGATTGATTTGATTATTTTCAGCAATTCAAGGCAGTCGTGGAAAAGTAGAGTGGTTACAACATCAAGATATTGAGAACAAACAGAGGAGGTGAGTATGTTTCAAATGATTTATTGAATTTTTGCAAAAACCATGGCATACAGAAACAATTCACTGCGCGGTACACACCGCAGCAGAATGGCATCGCAGAAAGGAAGAATAGAACGATTATGGAAATGGCGCGTAGTATGTTAGCAGCTGCACATCTGTCAAATGAATACTGGGCTGAAGCAGATGATGTAAACCACAGGAAGCATGGACAGGTATGAAACATAGTGTTTCACATTTGAAAGTTTTTGGTTTTGTAGCATACGCACATGTTCCAGATCAGTTAAGGAAGAAGTTAGACAATAAAGGACAGAAATGCATTTTTATTGGTTATTCTGAAGACACAAAAGCATACAAGCTGTATGATCCTGTTGCAAGAAAATTTATCGTCAGTCACGATGTTCAGTTTGTTGAAAATGAAGCATGGGATGGAACCGTAGAGAAGAATGTTAAAATAGTGTTGCATATCGAACATGATGAAATCGTAGAAGATGCAGTTGAGACTCCGCATATAAACCAAAATGTTGCAGCTCCATCTACTCCCAGGACAGTGCAACATGTTTCAGCACAAGTTATTGCAACATCAGTGGTAGCTCAAGCAACTCTGACAAGCAGAGCAAGTGTTCAACAAACTCCATTAAGCAGTTCGCGCAGTTTGACACTAGCAACTCCGCTAAGAACAAGAAGTCTGCGTGAGATATGTGAGACTGGCACACCTAATTCATTCTCATGGTTTGCATTATTTTCTCAAATTAATGATTCGCTAACATATGAAGAAGCAGTTGAAGATGAAGTTTAGGCACAAGCCATGAATGAAGAAATAGAATGCATAGAGAAGAATCAAACATGGGAATTAGTCGATGTTCCTATCGACAAGGATGTGATAAGCGTAAAATGGATTTATAAGACCAAGCAAGATGCTGAAGGAAATGTGCAGAAGCACAAGGCGAGATTGGTAGCAAGAGGGTTCACACAGTAGCCTTACATAGACTTCAATGAAAATTTTGCACATGTAGCATGAATGGACACTATCAGAAAAGTTTTGGCCATTGCAGCACAAAATAAATGGCATGTCTATCAAATTGATGTTAATTCCGCGTTCCTAAATGGTTATTTGGAGGAAGAAGTATACGTGGAGCAGCAATAAGGCTATGAAGTTCCAGGACAAGGACATAGAGTATATAGACTGAAAAAGGCACTCTATGGTTTGAATCAAGCTTCGCAAGCTTGGTACAGTCACATTGACTCTTACCTCATTCAGAATGGACTTCATAGAAGTGAATGTGAGCCAACGCTGTACACAAAAATCAACAAGCAAGGTAATAATCTAATCGTTTGCTTGTATGTAGATGATTTAATATTTACTGGTGATTTCGACATAAAAGAATTTAGAACAGTCATGGAAAGTGAATTTGAAATGACTAATTTGGGGCATATGAAGTACTTTCTGGGTATTGAAGTTCATCAGACTGAAAATGGGATATTTATATCTCATTCGAAGTATGCAAGTGATGTCTTAAATAGATTTAAGATGATAAATTGCAAGACAACACCAACACCAGTGATAATAGGTTTGAAATTGAGAAAGGATGATGATGGATCCAATGTAGATCCTATGATGTTTAAAAGAGTTATTGGAAGCCTTATGTATCTTACAGCGAGAAGGCCAGACATCATGTACGGAGTCAGCTTAATCTCAAGATTCATGGAGTCACCAAAAGAATCGCATTGGCAAGAAGGTAAAAGAATTCTGAGGTATGTAAATGGAACAAAAGACTTCGGTATTTTGTATTCAACTGCATAAAATTTCAAACTCATTGGGTACACAGACAACGACAATGGAGGCAGCATAGACGACAAAAAAATCACATCTGGCAATACATTTCATGTAAGAACAGGTGTCGTATCATGGGCTTCAAAGAAGAAACTGATCGTAACTCCTTCTTCAGCAGAATCAGAGTATGTCGCAGCTACAAGCGCTGCATGTCAAGCCATTTGGATGCGGAGGATGTTAAGTAATCTGTCTCAAAACTAGCAAGAGCCAATAGTCATTTACTACGACAACAATTTAGCTATCGCACTGCCAAAGAATCATTTGTACCACAAAAGAACCAAGCACATCGACACAAGGTATCATTTTATCAGAGAATTGATAAATAACAAGGAAATTTGTTTTGAATTTTGCAAGTTTGAAGATCAGGTAGCAGACATATTCACAGAACCATTGGCTAGGGACACATTCCAATATCTGTGAAGTTGTTTAGGAATGACAAGTTCTACACAGTGAACTTCGTCATGCATAGAGCATGTTGCAACTTTGAATCATTTTGTAAAATCTACTTTTGTTTAAAGATCCCCATCCACTCATAATTAAGGGGGAGTGTTGGAGAAATGTAATTATGAGTTGAATGTGCATCTAGTTCGCGCCGGCTCTGTCAGTCACCCCGTCAGACATTTTGTCAGTCCCTTGTATCGTAGATATGTCAGACAGTTTGTCAGAAGGCTTCGTGCACTCTTCATAGTATTTATTCAGCCGCGTTTGTATTCCGCAAGTTGAAATTCTTAGGTAGAAATTTATTACAGTCTTTAATGAAGTTTAATAGTTTCCAGGTGAAGCGATCCCAAGTTTATGTATAAATATAAATCAATCTCAGAAGATTAGATAGATATGTAGAAGTAAAAGAAGAAGAAGAAGAAGTTCATCGTGAAATGTATGAGGAGCCCAAGCTCTACGTAAAATGGTGAAAGATTGAAGTATTTACCATCTCTATGTATTGCGGCAATGTAACTTGTTTTACTGTGGTAATATATAAGTCAATAGTTATTTTGTGTTCATTCTCAAGAATGGTGGTCGTTGCATGTCGCACATCTTATTTATATTTATCTATGTAAATGTTATTTACATCTACTGTGTAATCGATATCAAGATTTCCAGGTATTTCATGGTGGTGAAAGTGTTTTTTGTTTTAACGCGAAGTAACTCCTACATATTCTTCATGTTGCAGTTCATATGTTTTAACAAGAAATATCTCACTGTATGGTTTGTTTAAGACTATATTTATCAAAGTCAAGTTGTCCACAAAGTTACGAAGTTACGCGGAGTAAAAATAACTTCAAGTTTATAATTTCCGCATTATATTGCTTATCGCAAGGTTATGCATATCGCATATCGCATAATGTGCGAAGTCAATTTACTGCAAAGTAAATTTGGTCTGATATCAAATGTTGCGGCAAAGTAAAATTCCGCAAAGTTAATCCACGTGAAGTAAATGCTCATGGAAGTGAAAGCCATTCGCAAAGTAAAGTTGGGGTTTCTGTCAAAGTCTGTAGCGAAAGAAAAGTTTGTGTACTGCGCAGTTAATTTTAAAATTGACTGTGCGATGTTGCGGAGTGTTCTTCCCTTCAATCATCTCCATAACGAGGATTGAAACAGTCAATAGACTTCAGTTTTCCCTAGCTCTTTATCTTAAAAATCTAAGTCCAACATGCTATGAATTTAGACTTTGTTTGACACCTCTGCATTGTAAATGCTTCACTGTTTATCTCTTTTTTTTCAGTATTACTTTCCCATCATTGTTATTAGTTGTCGGATTTTCCTTAGTTTCCATTAGTATGTCGACGTAGAGGAGAGAACAAGAGTTATAACTTATTAATAATGAGGGTACAATAACTTCAGAGGGTAGCTGAGTGGGCTTTAAAAAAGGAACCCTAAAAATCTAAAAGGAGTAAGGAAAGAAAATTAGAAAGGATTGGAGGGATTTAATTGGATCCTATTATAATAGTAATAATAATAAGGGAGTCGGTTAGATATTAATTCCAACAACCACGTCATCACTTTGGAATCCACTCAAATCATTTCGTGAATGTCTGGCTGATATGCATTTATGCAAAATGTGTTGTAAGATGAGTTGCTATGCCTGTTCGTAGCTAGCATTAAAATCCATCTAAGAAGCTTATCTAAGAAGCCATCTAGATTCGACTAGATCTGTGGATCATTCTAGAGAAAATCCACCATGTATAAAATGTGTAAAATATGTTTAATGAAATACATAGTAGTTCTGGGCAGTTTGCCCCTCTCTCATTTTTTATTTTTCTGTGTGTATTCAGTGTTTGGTGTTAAGGGAATGTTGAACCGCAATATCTAAGGTGCGAATTCTAGTATATCAATTGAATGTTCTTTGAATCTTGTGAGAAATGAACATCTTGTTTCACCCATAAAGCATTTTCCACATGAAAATTTGATCTTATAAACACCTTTGATTTGTCTTTGGTCAGGGGATCTTTAACAGATTTCATCTTCATCTTGATGGTTTCCATAGGCATGGAGGCAATCATGATTTCTTTTCTTTTTAATTTTTTTAGCAATTTTGTCGGTAACTCCTTTTATATAAGGGAGATATGATTTTTTGAGTGAGTTCTGACCAGTGTGGGAATGGGATTCATTACTTACTTTCTGTGTGGATTTATTGAAATATTTCTTGATGTCTTTGTATTTATAACCTATGCTTTTGAACACATTGATGAGGTGGTCTTTCTCCTCTTATAGGTGTTCTTCGTCACAAGTTCTTAAGGATCTATTGGCTAGGGTATTGAGAATCCCTAGTGTCTAAGCTAGGTAGTGATGAGAGTCCACATGAATATAACTTTATGTGTGGGTTAGGAACTTTATGTGTGGTTGATAAATATTAAAATTTTTGTATTTTTTGAATGTATTTCTCATTTTCCTTGGTGCAGGTTCCATAAACAATATGTTGCGTGGGTACTTGTTGGATGCAAAATTGAATGAGTGCTTCCGCTCAAAATTTGAGTAAAACCACAAGGAGATAAGTTGAAAATACAAAAAAGTAGTTTTTAGTGTATTTTCCTTCAAAATTTATAATATTATTTTATTATTTTAACTATTATTTTATTATTTTCCTTAGGAGGCCATTTTAAACCTCAAATTTACTATAATGGGAAACTATGGGAGAGAGGGGGGACCCCATTGCTACCCCACTAATTTGCTCATAGAAGTTTCCTTGGAAGCTAAAGAAGGTAGATCAAAGAAAAATTTCTGTTAGTTTAGCAGTCTCTGGTCTCTGACTTCATTGACTACCTACATAGCTTCATTGAGGGGGATTTTTGTGAAGAGGGAAACCACATCAAAGCTAATACTCATGCCATTAGGGTTAAATCCTTCATTTCTGATAATTTGAGCAAAGTGTTTGGAGTCCTTAATAAAGGAGTTAGTTTTACCTACAAGAGGGCTCAAGATATTCGCCATGTATTTAGCTAGTTCGTAAGTTAGTGTGAGGAACCTGCAACAATTGATTGATAAAAAGCACAATATATTAGATCACAGAATAATTTTATTGATTGTAGGCCACTTCGAATGGGCAAACTCCTTTGAGCAAGCTCAATACAAATAACTTGACGGTGCCTTCATTGGCATCAACACAAACTTATATACTAGTCTATGCGGCAATACTATAGGTCAATACCATGGGACATATAACACTACAAGACGACTTACAAAGCATATGCGTTCAATACCATGGATCAATACTATGGGATAATACAAACTATGGATCAACAAATACTACGGGACGTCTTACAAAGCATATGTGTCCAACAAAAATATACTAACAAAGTAAAGACATGGGTTCCTAACATCCCCTCTCCGTTAGAAAAAGATTTTTCCTCAAAGCTTTAGATGTGGAAATTGATGCGGAATCGGAAGGAGTGGTGCCCATCTAGAATCCTTTGGTTGCATGTCGTGCCACTGACTGAATAGAGCGACAGAGAAACAAACTCCCATTGAGTGTCAGGGAGGATTGCTTGGAAGTCTATAGACAAAGAAAAACCATATCAATTGCTTGAAAAGTGTGCTCAGCACGGTGTTTATTGGCTTGTTGTTTCATTCGAATTCTGACCATGTGAAGAGTGTCCTGCAAAAATCAAAGAATCTGATCACGGTTTTGAAGAACCGTGTTAATTGCCTGAACTCGTGCATTGTTGAGGGTGTATGGAAGAAGAAATGGCGGTTCCTAACCATAGATTTCTTCATATGGAGTAATTTTAGATGCAGTAGTGTAATATCCCAAATTTTGGACTAACTATTTCTGATGATATATTGGACCACGGCCCCAGCACATATCATTCATATTTGAGTATTGGGCATAAGCCCTAGCACACATTATTTATTCTTTTATATATTAACATACTGGGCATGGACCTCGACTGACTTCTTTATTGAGTATATGCTAGGCGAGGAGGTCCTAATGTTTTGATTATGTTCTTTAACATATGATGTGGGTACAAGCCCTAATATACAGAGATGGTCTTTTTTTACTTATTGTGTAGAGCTATGATTTTACATGATTCACTTATGTGGTGTGTTGAGCATGGACTCAGAAACACATAGATGACCTATGTACTGGGCATAAGCCCCAATGTACCTAGAAGAATGATTATGTACTGGGAGTAAGCCCTCATGTACATTGAGTGTTGGGCATAAGCCTTGGAGCACTCCAAGCTTGATAAACGAATACCGGATCCGAGGCCACTTAAATATTCTAGATGTGCATCACAACCACATTCTAGCACTAGTGTTGAGCAGGAGGCTCTAGAATTGCACTAGCCTAACGCCCATGTGAGAGTGTTGAGTTAAAAGCTCTAAAGAGTACTCGGGGTTACTGTTAAATTTTAAGAATTTACTTCAATCTGATCTAGAATCTTAACTGAGAGAACAACATGTATAGCAAATCTACAGCATATCAATCATGGACACAATAATGCAAGCAGACAAGAGACACAAAGTTTACTGAGGGAAAACCATAAAAGTGAAAAACCCCAATAACTTCCTCAGAGATAGATAGAGCAATGATATAACCAGAATACAAGAGATAGTCTTCTCCTAGCAGCAGAGCCTTCTCCTCCACAAGTGCGCCACTCTCCCAAGTGTGAGTGAGAGAATAGAATGTTTAAAATGAGAGAGACACACTCTCTATTTATACACTAACTTGACTTGACCTTTACTCAACTAGGTCGGCCTCAACTTAACCACTTAACATAATGCTGACTGGGCCGACCCCCACTAGGGTGGTCTAATAACCCTTTGACCCACATGGCCGACCCCCAATAGGGTGGTCTAATAACCCTTTGACCCACATGACTTATACAGGGCCAACCCCAATAAGGTGGTCTAATAACCCATCAAGTATAAGTTACGACACTTACAATATAAATGAGGACACTTCCGTATAGAGGAATAATAACATCTCTATAGGAATACAATATACATATATGTGAAATACATTCTGAAGATACATATACATCAACACTCCCTCTTAACTAGAAAGTTATTTCTCGACACAGGACTTCTAGCACAAGTCTTCTTCTTTGGATCATCGTCATTGGATAATCATCATCGAGTCATCATCATCGTCACTACTGCTGCTATCTCAATCAATCTTTGAATCTACTCGTCATAGGAAGTTCTATAGAGCCAGTCTTTTTTCATACTGGATGTAGGCCCACCACCTGCAGGTCTTTGTTATCATTGGCCATATTGTGGAATCCTTAGGAATTATTACGTGCGTCACAAAACCTTAAAAGAGCATCCCAGGTTGTTACGAGCACACGGCTCTACCTATAGGATCTCCTAGGGCCATATTATATGTGACCTCACCACAAAACCTCGTAAGAGCATCCCAGGATGTTACAAGCACACAACTCTACCTATAGGATCTCCCAGGGACAGATTATATGTGGTCACCACAAAACCTCGCAAGAGCATCCCAAGCTGTTACAAGCACACAGCTCTACCTATAGGATCTCCCAGGGATAGATTATATGTGGTCATGGAAAAACCTCGCAAGATCATCCCAAGACTTATTACGGGCACACATCCCAACCTATAAGATCTCCCAGGGACATATTATATGCCATAGGACAAAAAACTCGAAAGAGCATCTGCCAGATATCCCAGGGCCAGATTATATGCCATAGGAAAAACCTCGAAAGACTATCTATAGATCTCCTAGGGCCAAATTATATGTCCTCCCAGAGCAAAACCTCGAAAGAGCATTTGCCAGATATCCTAGGGCCAAATTATATGCCATAGGAAAAACCTCGAAAGACTATCTGCAAATCTCCCAGGGCCAAATTATATGCTCATCTGCACAACCTGATCCATGGCCATAGAGTATCAACCTGATACTCACCATACATCATCCTGATGTATACATGATCATCCTGATCATGATCACTGCAACATCCTACTGCAAGTCATCTGGAGCAACATCCTGAAGCTCATCATCCATGATCATCCTGATCATATCATGCATCTACCTGATGCATACCAAGTATCTACCTAATACATATCATCATACATGATCCACTTGATCACACAATGTATCCACCTGATCATACATGATACATATCAACATAGATGATCTACCTGATCATACAATGTATCCACCTGATACATATACAGATACATGGTCCAAGCATCCAACATGATGCATACATACATAAATGATCCAACTGATCATATCCAGCATCATCCTGATGCATATACAGAGCAATAACTGGAGCATCGTCCTGATGCTCATCATCCAATGCTTACATCCACAGCCATGTGAAGGATCTTCCTTCCAACATGCTTGGAATGGCTTCTGCAAATGTGTCCATCACTTTTTCCTCGAAGTGTCATCAATCTGAAGAACACCAAGCCTCTCCCTGAAGTACTCGAACTTCACCCTGGCTAGTGGCTTCGTCAGCACATCTGCAATCTGCTCGTCCGTTGCAATATACAAGAGCTTCACGGCTCCTCTCTGCACCATATCCCTGATATAGTGATATTTGATCTCTATGTGTTTCAACCTATCATGAAACACTGGATTCTCGAATAGCTTCACACAACTCTGGTTATCACAAAAGATACCAGTAGCATCCAATGGGAGATCAAATAACTGAGACAGTAGCTTCCGTAGCCATCCTGCCTCACAACTAGATGAACAGGCTACAACATACTCTGCCTCAGCTGTACTCAGTGCTATGCAGGACTGCTTCCTACTAAACCAAGAGATCACACCTGATCCCATACTAAAGCAACATCCATATGTGCTCTTCCTATCTGCAGCACTTCCAGCCCAATCTGAATCAACATAACCCTGCAGGTTAAACTTTTGATTTGCTTCATACCTGAGCCCATAATCAACTGTACCCTTCAGGTACCTCAGAACGCGCTTTACAGCAACTAGGTGAACACTCCTCGCATCTATCAGGAACTAACTTAATGTGTTCACAGCAACGCAAATATTCGGTCTCGTGTTCATCAGGTACATCAAGGACCCAATCATCTAATGATACATAGAGATATCAACCGGCTCAGATGAAGCATCACAAAGAAGCTTCAGATTTGATGCCATAGGTGTGGCCATGGCCTTGCAATCCATCATCCCGAACCTCTTCAGGATCTCTACTACATACTTCCCTTGTCCAACGAAGATTCCATCTGCACTCTACCACACCTTTATGCCAAAAACAAATAGTGCATCATCCCCAATTTCTTCATCTCGAACTCAGCAGCAAGCTTTTGCTACGTGTCGGCAATCAATCTATCTTCACCTGTAACAAACAGGTTATCCCCATACAAAAGTAGTATCACTGGATTGCCTTCCTCAACCTTGTAGTAAAGGTTGGAATCCACTTTACTCTTGGTAAAGCCCAAACTGGATAGAAAGCTATCTATCCTACCAAGTTCTGCACACATATATGACTACACCATTCAAGAAGGCTGTCTTGAAATCATCTAATGTATCTTCTATTTCATCACTTTTATATTTCTCTATGCTGCCATCTACAGCATGCTTGATCTGATAGTTCCATTTGGAATTCACAACAGACTTCCCTTCAGCTCTTGGGGCCACATCCCAAACATCGTTCTTCATGATTGACGGATCATGGCATTCTTCCTGTATCCTGGGAACTTCAATATCTTCAATAGATAATTTTTTTGCTTGAACAAATGTTGTAGTCCTTCTTTTGTAGGTGAAGGTATACGGTCTTTTCTACAAAACAAGTTAAATTGCATGATGAGAAACATCTCATAATTTTCAGACAAACACATAAAGAAATATGTCATACATTCATGCAATTATCTTAGCCAATGCTTCAATACAACATTTATCCATGTTCCACAGCTTTCTAGATGCCTTCCAGTCTCTACCAGAACATTGTTAAGAGTTTGCACTACTCCCAACATGTCGGCAAAGAGGTTTCATTATAGATAAGTAGCACTGGAATGTTGTACAGTGCCATAGGCCACTTACCCATCACATGCATATTAGTAGTATACTATTCATTAATGCAATCATTTTAATATGCACAATACATATCCTAAGTCTAGGAACATGAGCATATACATCATTGAAATTTTTTATTTAAACAAACAAATATGCAAGAAATGACAATTAAAAATACTTATGTTTGTTTGGTTTCTGGGTGGACTCCCTCTAAGTCTTTGCTTCCTTGCAGGAGCTGTTGAAGTAGCTTCTTCTACACCTTTCTGTTGTGGAATGTAGAAAGATGGTCAACTCCCTCTGAATATCTGCATCCTTGCATAAACTACTAAAGTGTGCTCCTTTGCTTTCTTGCAGGAACAACTGGAGTGTGCTCCCTCTTGATCTTTGCTTCTTGGATTACCTATCCTTGAACTTACATCTATCCTTAATCACTATGCATGCTTATTAGTATTATCATTGTGTTATCCTTGAGGTCTCATACATAATCACACATTTATTAGTATAATCTTAATACTATCAAAACACAATAATCTTAAACATGTATAGTCATGATCATTCATAGATAATAAACATTAGTATTCAAGGTTTCAGGGAAGTCTTCTTTTACTCATGCATATTCTTATTTGATCACAGGACTCTTCTGATTAGTTAAATCATCAATGCATGAACCCATGATTACTCAAACCTATACCTTCATGATTCTTCTGGTTAGTCATATCATCAATTATGGTAAGAAACATAATATGCATACAGCCATGACTATTCAAACCTATGACTTCATGAATAATCATTATCAACAGCACAACAGTATAAGATCCTAACACAAGGTAGGATTCTAACTTGATATAGGAAAAACATACCTGGATTAGCATGCTAGCTAGTTATGTCTAACATACCCGCATAATGTCTTCTGGTTCTCTTCAATGACTTGTGCTAGTAACCTGCATAGCTCATAAGTTATCCATTGTAGAACCAAGTTATACATACCTTGTAAGTAGATTTTATAAGTGATCCATGGCAATGGATGAATCTTTGTCTTCATGTCATCATGATCATATGTTCTTGAACTAGAACATGATTTGTCTTTCTTGGTGTACCTTTCATGTTAGCGAACAACATAAAGCTCATACAACATCACAATGCATTAGTACAATCATAAGTGTCAAAACCTTAATCAATGAATATCTTCTATTAATGTAATACGAAAAGTCTAGTAATTAATCAAGATTGTACTGTAATGATATGAAGACAAACATATCATAAACTTAACTATGAACAGAATTTGAAACATACCTATCAAGATTGCTTGCAATATTCTTATGAAAGGCCTTAGCGTCATCTCCCTCTAAAACAAGAACTTCTTCACTTATGGAGGTGACCAATCCATCTTCTTCTAGGATTAACCCAATCCACTTGATTTGCAAGAACTGGATCTGGAGCTAGATTAGGGTTTGTTAGAGAAACCCCAAAAATTCAAACTTTGAATTTCAAAATTCCGAAATGATAGAAATATAAGCCTTGATGAGCTGATCAAGATGGTTTATTCAGAATTTGAAAATTGCAAAGTTTCACCCCTCGAAATTGCCTTTTAGATTTCTTGATTGACTAGGGGGGACCTTGAATTAGGGTTTGAGTTTCCCAGATCTTCACCCAACCAAAATATTTGACTCAAAGCTCTAAGCTTCGATTTTTCTGAGGAGCTTCCAGCCGTGGTCATAGATTTCCAAAATTCCAATTTTTGCAGAAGCCCTAATTTTCCATCTTTCCGATCAAAGTCCTGAACTGGGGTTTGATCAAGCCCGGCTTTATGCCCAACCAAAAAATCTGATATTGGTCTCTAAATTTAAATTTTGATTAGTAGCATCCAGCCGTGGTCTCCGATTACAAAAATTCCAACTTTCTCTGAAGCCCTAAATTCTAGAAGCCATGAATGAAGGTGCTCAAGAATAATTTTGTTTTGACATAAATATGTACTTGATTGTTTCTGGTGTAACTCCAAACTTTTTGATCCACAGGGTCTAAAAAATTTTCCTACAATATCCCGACCTGTTATCTTTCAATCTCAACAGTTCTGACCTCAATTGGATTCTCTGAGAGAGAGTTATGCCAAGTGTCGCAATGTGACCTGTTTATGGGATAATACAAGAGATCGAACTTGTATGACATTCCACGTGTCACTGGTTCCACTTCGGAATTTGAAAACTTTTCCTGGGATATCCCAACCTGTTATCTTTCCATCCCAATAGGTCTGACCTCAATTGGATTCTCTGAGAGAGAGTTATGCCAAGTGTCGCAACGTGACCTGTTTATGGGATAATATAGGATATTGAACTTGTACGGCGTGCCACGTGTCACTGGTTCAACTTCGGCCTTTGAAAAACTTTCTTGAGATAGTACAGTCTATGTACTACCTGTCACTATTTACTAAATTTCATTTGGAGCTTCCTAGCCCAAGTTATGACCTTTTTCCCAAGCTCACCTGATTTTGACTCAGATCTGGAAGAGGCAGAAACCCTATATTGTACATATCATAAATCACAAAGTACAACGAATTAGAGGTTGTCCTTTGGACACAAGGTACATCGGGATCTGATCTTCGACCTGTAAAAGTTTCAGATCCGAAAACTTCGCCAAAATGGATTTATAGCAAAAGTGAGAAGATGACTGGTTTTTGCTATATCAAGCCCTAGCATCGTGAGTGCAACAAGTGTCATACTTGCCATATCATGCCTTCTTTCAGGATAGCTCTGATACCATGTTAAATTTTCATAATTTACTTCAATCTGATCTAGGATCTTAACTGAGAGAACAACATGTACAACAAATCTATAGCATATCAATCATGGACACAATAATGCAAGCACACAAGAGACACAGAGTTTACTTGGGGAAAACCATAAAGGTGAAAAACCCCAATAACTTCCTCAGAGATAGATAGAGCAATGATACAACTAGAATACAAGAGATAGTCTTTTTCTAGCAGCAGAGCCTCCTCCTCCACAAGTGCGCCACTCTCCCAAGTGTGAGTGAGAGAATATAATGTTTAAAATGAGAGAGACACACTCTCTATTTATACACTAACTTGACTTGACCTTTACTCAACTAGGTCGGCCTCAACTTAACCACTTAACATAATGCTGACTGGGCTGACCCCCACTAGGGTGGTCTAATAACCCTTTGACCCACATGGCTGACCCCCAATAGGGTGGTCTAATAACCCTTTGACCCACATGACTTATATAGGGCCAACCCTAACAAGGTGGTGTAATAACCCATCAAGTATAAGTTATGACACTTACAATATAAATGACGACACTTCCATATAGAGGAATAATAACATCTCTATAGGAATACAATATACATATATGTGAAATACATTCCAAAGTTACATATACATCAAGAGTTAGTAGATCTCAAAAGTGTTGAGTCGAGAAGACTTTGAATAACACTTCTATTTTTCATCACAATTATTCAAATTGGTTAAATGAATCTTCTTCTATCTATCATCAAGTACTGTGGGAACTACCATGTTAAACAAGGGAATCCAACATACAAGAGAGAGACTAGGGGTTCCTATCCATGCTTACCAAAAAGACTGTCCAAAGAATTGGACCCTGTCCTTAATAATTAAAGAAAGTATCATGAGAGATACATAATTAAATAAAAGATAATTACCATAACTTAAAGTATGGGATGGCTAAGAGTAGTCTTATATGAATAACATGCATAAAGGTCTCAAGGTTAAATATTGTTATTAAAAGCTTTAATAATGATGATGTTATTATTTATTTATAAAATATTTTTTTTTGCATATAGTTTATGCATAGTTGGCTGCCACATTATTAAATATTATTGATAATGTTATTAATACTAAAGTTGAAAGATAATTATGATTATCATTATTATTATTAGGAAAAGATTAATTTAAAAAGACTTCTAGTTAAAACAAATGAAAAGTCCTAGTTCAACAAGGAGTAGATATTTAGTACTAATATCTTTTAAGAATATTAATTATTTAATTTCAAGAAATTAAATAATTATTCAAACAACCATAATTCAAGACTCCTCTACTTAAAGAGGGAAAATCCCCCAAGAGTGGGGCATCAATATTTTTCATTATCATTCTCTTATGGTAGTAAGAGAGAATTTTTCTGCTCCAAGAACTGAAGCAGCTCCACATAACTTCCAGATCTGAACCAGCAGTGAACCTAGGGCCTCTATCTCTTATTGCATGTTGGAACCAGCTTGGGGGGATCCAGTTAGAACCAGGAATGGTTTAAGGGTCATGGTTGGGAGGAACATGGTAGCCCCAAAGCTATCCTACGAAAGAATCATTCTAACGGGTCAGCTAAGCTCCAAAGTTTTTGTACTAATTATTGTCGGAGCGTGCATGATACTATAGACAAAGATTGAGTTGAAAGACAACCAAACTTCTAAAGACAAGGATCGAGTTCCAAGGCAACCAGGTATGAGTTATTAATTTCCATTTCAAATTATATTAGGGTTAGGCATTTAGAATAAGCTTGTCACTACAACACTGTTTTCCCAAACCTATTTAACTTTAGTCTCCTCATAGAGAAAGGGCCTTTGGGAATGGGCTCTCAGGTTTCACTATAGGAACAAATCCCTATAACCAAAATTTATTTAACTCAGAAATTTTGATCCAAGATCCAGCAGGAAATCTAGCAGGTCTAGCCTAGCTAGCCTGTGTTAGACATCCATGCGAATCGTAAACCTAGAGTCCATCCTATATTAATTTAGGCAACATAGTTCTTTTCTTCTTGCCAGTATTATATATTTAAATTGCATTCAGACTTATATTTATGTTTTCAGTTTCTGCTACTCTTTTAAACCTAGAAAGATAAATGCAGGCTTGTTAGAGATCTTTTCTTTTAAAAGAAATTTCATTTATATAATATTTTTTTCCAAGCCTTATCAAATACAATACAAAGTAGTGAAAACGTCTTATATAGTAGTCAAGCTTTTCAAACACCAACGAGTCCCTCAAACCATTAACTATAATTTCAATAGTACAATGTCTTAAACTTAATACTCTGCCCACCAAAGCAAAAACACAGGTATTTACACACATTACGTTTTCACTGTCATTAGATTTATTTCAACAAATAAATTATTATTATCCAGAAAACCCTGACGGGAATTTCTTCCCTTGACAAAGATCGAATCCCCATCCAAACGAAATCATAACAGTTATCTTTTAAACATATTCTTTCAACACATCAAGAAGCAGGTCAAACGGTCGATTCCCATTATTGACTCCATAAAAACATAGATAACTTAGAATCGTCGAAGTGTAGTAATAAGGCACAAACTCCTTTTCTCAATCAAACGAATACACACATCAAGGGTTATGTCCTATCTTTCAAACTCGAGAGTATTTACAAACCCAAAGATTTAAATAACCACCCTACCAAACAAAACGTTTGACAACCCCATACAAAAACAATTTGTTAGACACAGGTCGAGATATCAAATCTTGGGAGAAACTCAAATGCCCGGACTATGTTAACAAATCTAGACATTAGGCAGAAGTACCACCGGCATCAACGAATACAGAGTTTCCATTTAAAAAAACCGAATCGACTATCTTCAAGATAGAAAAACAACAATAAATACAAAGGTTAAAATAAACATTAGTACTCATACTCCATAAGAAAACGCAGAGGCTAGACAAATTTATGAATCAATACATGTTCAGTATTCACATAAGAATGCAAAATGTAGAGGCCAAAATCAATGTAATTACATTCGTCTTTTTTCATTAGAAAATGCAGACCACAGTATCTAAATCTCCAAAACCCCATTATTTTACACAAGCGTATTTTTTTTTCCCATCATAGAATTCCAAGAGGGCCTATGGTCCAAATGCCCCATCCAAACCGAAATTCTCTAGGGTTATCCCTAGAATTTACAAATTATCACATTTAACAAATGGTCCAGCCAACGACGACCTCCCAGGAACTCCAAACATGTTGCGGTGAACCCAAACTAGGCTTCACAAAGTTCCTCATAACAACTACAAACAGTACCACTCCATAGGTGCGAGAGGAAGGGATAAGGGTTGGTAAGCCCTAGACTTACCACTTACATTGCCAACGTAATCGAGAGTACTGGCCACGCAAGGAGGAACACCATAAAACACCTTCCAAGCCAACAAACAACATGAGGTTAAACCCTGAGATTTTTAACAAAGTGCTAGTTAAAATGTCGCAGAAAACATAGTATGGAGAAAAATAGCCATTACTTGGACAATGTCGATATTTTCTTCACCCCTACGTCTAAAAAATCCAAATGGTGTGCTGACCATGAGCATAGCTTAGGTCAGGGCACGAAAACCTTCCTGGCGCAACGAGGGTCTACCCAAAACCAAATGAAATGAAGAACACACGTTTGCAAGGGTAAAAACCCTGTATTGAAACCCCCCCCCTTGTCGGTTGGTCACCACAATCAAGTCGCCATCATTTGTGTGGTAGTTAATGCTCCACTTAATACCATTGATTAAGTTTAATATTTATCCAAGTGCTACAGTGGATCCATTAGCAAATTGGTAAGTAAGACAAGAATCCCAAGACTTACCCTTACCTCTCGGTAGCACTGTCGGGGTACGTTTCTTCATGAAACACCAGGTTCCTCTCATAGGCCTCAAACTTCCATCAACAAAGGCCATCATGCCTGAACAGACCAGTTAGACATTACAAACTCAAAAATACACTTGAAAACTCGAAAGCAAGGGAGGACCTTAGGTGCATTCTTTAAACATGCCTTAAGATTTCATATACATCAAACTAACTTATGGTATTGCTTCCACAGAATTAAATTAATGAACAACAACTACTCTCAATTACTTTTTCCGTTTAGATGAGACAACTTGACAGTGTTGAAGTTAATTTAGAATGCATCATTTGTTTAGGTAGGGTAAACAGTAAGGAGAATTTTTTTAAATTTTACTGGTTTTAGGGACATTACAAGTGGTATCAGAACCCAACTTCAAATACTAAGTGACCTATTGGGCTCATTACAAACACCCACCGCAAATACATAGAAATCAGAAATATATGTTGTAATTTATGTGCATATGAACTAACAAGTTTTCTGATCTTAACATTGTTATGACAACTAGGGTACAATCACTGTCTAAACATGAGAACATAAAAAGGCAGCAGCGTACATGGAAATATGAACTCTCCACCACGAGAGCAAGAAATTATGGTGGAATTAAATTTAGATTTCATGAAATCCATGCAGAATCTACAGGCAGAATTCCAAAGTTTCAGAGATGATATCATGCAAGAAAGACGAGAACAGCAAGCTATAAATGAAGCTCTGCTTCAGACTTTAACAGGGGTAAAACCCCACGGACAGTCCACACTCTCAGCCAACACCTTTAAAATGGGAAACTGTCACAAAAAGAAATATGCCAAACATAAGGGAGAAGAACAAGAAGAACACACACCTGAATCAATGGAAGAACACTGTAAGAGCTCTTCCAATGATGACAGTTCACCACCTCCTTGAAAGAAAAGGAGGAAAAGTGATGACAGTTTGCAAGGAGAATTCATAAAAATAAAATCCCCAACTTATGACGAAGATATTAACTCTAGGGAGAAGGCTGAAGAGTGGTTGCTAGGAATGAATAAGTATTTCAAAGTTTATAATGATTCCAGTGAAATGCAATCCCGACTAGCCATCTACAACATGAATGGTAAAGCAGCGAGATGGTGTCGAGACTTGAAACACACCAAGGGATAGGAATTAAGAGACATAACATGGGATTCTTTCAGCAAAATATTTCAAGACAAATTTATGCCTGAAAGATTCTTTGACAAGAAGATCAAGGAATTCCATGAATTGAAAATGGACTCCCTAACCATGGAAGCATTCATAAACAGATTTTTAGATCTGCTGCATTATGTCCCATACGTCAAAGATGAAAAACTCAAGATACAACAGTTCTTAGGATGTCTACCACTAAACTTTAGAGAAAAGATAGATTTTGACATTCCCAAGACCCTAGATGTGACTTTACATAAGGAAAGACTTTGTTATGAACATGGGAAGCCAAGCAATGGTAACATTAACGAAAAAAAAGATAGGTTCAGAACCTTCTCGGACAACTAAAGACTGGGTTTTAGACCTGCACCTTACCAAAAACAAAGCAACATTTTTCCACCCAATAAAGGCTTCAACCGACATCAATCATGGCCAAATGCACCCCACGGGGGATTCACTAGTGAGGCAATATTATATCATGTCCATTCATATTGGGGGTATGAATACTCTTAAAAACCTCAAAAATATATTGCCCCGTATTAAAGGGTCAAGGGAGTATTTTAATTTGACATTTAATAATATAAATATTGGGGGTTATTTTATTTGGGTGTGCTGAGGAATAACCTCCAAATCATGGGCTCAATTCATACCCACCTAAAACTTAAGGACCCTCCATTTTTATTTGATATTTCTTATGATCCTAACTTTTTCATAAATCTGATATAATGTACCAATGATAATATCGATGGAAGTCTCTTTGGATTATTGGCCTTGAGCAATCCTCATTTATTAGCTTATTTAGGGTTGGTTTGAATTGATGCTATATTTTTTTCATCTTTAAGTTAAGAGATGTAGCTAATCGAGGGTGACGGAATTGAACAATTGTATTGTATTTTTTGTAGGCAATCAAGTAAAATATTTAACTCTTCATTTTTTAGGTTGGGGTTTTGTGGGAATTGAGATTCAATTAAACCTTGCTCCATGACCACTAAGAAAATTGAGATCAATCTTCTTTGGCTCATTGGAACCAATAAAAGTTAGATCAATGTTTCTTGATTAATTATTTCTTTCAACTTTTTGTATTCTTGTTTAATATTTTCACATTTCCAGTTAGTGACAGTTGTTAGATTGAGTTATATTTGTCACATTCATAATTGTAATTTCAATTCTTATATGCAAGGCATCCTCCTTAATATTGTATTGGAATTGACATGAACATAGGTGAAAATTATATAAATCCTTATTTACATACCCTATGCATTATCATTACCATGAAATGGTATCATATAAGTTTCACCATTTGTGCATATTCATAACTCTTGCATGCTTGAAACCTAAGAATGGATATTTTTCCCTCTTGTAAAGATAAAAACACTAGTTATAACCCAAGAAAAGGTAACTAAATGTTGTTAATTCCCTTGATTTCAAGAATAAATGTAGAGGAAGTGGAGGCAATTCATTGGATCTTGTGAATGACCCAAATCTAAGCTATGCACATGATCATGTGGTGTTATGGAAAAGTAAAAGGATTTTTTCTATGTTTATTTGGGTTCAACCATTAATGATGTTTGTTTTGATAAGAAGGTAGGGATTCCATCCACGAAAGGGTTTCAATTTTGCATTTTTATGGAGTTTAATTTAATAAGCTTATAAAAAACATGAGCTCTCTATGGTTATATTTGTATTTACATATATAAAATTTGCAGATTGGTAGGTTGTGGTGTGAAACATTTGCAATTCTCGTCTTTTCTAAGCATTTTACTAACAATTGGACTATCAGTATTTTACATTCTTTGTTATGTTGATCTCTTGACTAGGTTTCCTTTTACGCATTTTTCCTTCCCCGGTACTATTTCATTGGGTCTTCCACTATCCCATGCTACAAATTGATCAGTTGCCCTTGCAATCCTAGTGAGATCATTATTAGCATTATACTATTATTTTATTTAGCATCTTGTTTTCATATACTATAAGATGTGTTAGGGCTCTTGTTTGTTACAACTTGATCATATGATATAAATGGGGTGCTAAAAATGAAGACCTACAATATCTAGTGAAACTAGGGGTTTTCTTAATTGGAAAGGCATATTGGGAGGGGGGTTCAACAATACAGTTTTAGGACACATTTTCCAACATTTAGTGAAATTATGGATATTTTGTAATATCATGCGAATGATCGTGCTATGTAACAAGTTCACTATTTGAACCCCCCGTGATGCACCCCCACCGCATGTCAATAGGCCAGCTTTCAACAGAGGGGCAAAAGCGGTCCCACCAACCGTTTCTTACTGGAAATGCTAAGGGCCCCACTACTACAAAGACTGCCCCAACAAAATGGATGGATTTTTACACAACGTCCAAGCAAAACCTATCGTAGGAGACATGGCAAGAACGCCCATGATTTATGATGTTCTTGATGGCTGGTAGGCACATCACCAGACCACCATGGTTCAAATTGAGGGTAAGATCTTAAACTCAACCATTTCAGTTTTAATAGATCCTGGCGCATGCCAAAGTTATATCTCCCCTAAGATAGTGGACACTTGTAAGTTAAACCAAGAGCACCACGAGAAACCGTGGCTGGTACAGCTAGCCACCGATACCAAACGAAAGGTCTCCGAGTTAGTTAAACCTTGTGAGATAGATTTGAACGGTTTTCCAACTAAGTTAGAATTAAACATTCTACCTCTAGGATCGTACGATGTACTTATAGGCATGGATTGGCAGGAAGAACACCATGTCCTACTTGATTGATTGAAAAAGTCCTTACTTTGCAGGGATGACCAAGGGAATCAGAAGACGATTCAGGGTATCGCTAAGAAATTGTTAGTAAGATAGATATCCGCCTTACAAGCAAAGAAATGTATCCGAAAGGGTTTTAAGTTCTTTGTTGTCAATATCCAAGACATAGAAACTGATAGGGAACAGAAGATCGAAGACTTGCTAGTCCTCGTAGAATTCAAAGATGTATTTCCCGAGGAAATACCAGGGTTACCACCCAAACGAGACTTAGAATTTTCCATTGATTTAACACCCGGGTTCGTACCAGCTTCCAAAGCTCCTTACTGCATGAGCATACCAGAACTGGTGGAGCTCAAGCTTCAGTTACAAGAACTGATCAATAAAGGGAACATTCGACTGAGTGTGTCCCCTTGGGGAGCACCGATACTCTTTGTCAAGAAGAAAGACGGAATGATGCGAATGTGCATCGACTACCACCAACTCAACAAATTGACCATTAAGAACCCCTAACCACTCCCTAGAATCAACGACTTGTTTGACCAAGTCGGAGGAGCAAAGATTTTCTCAAAGATTGACTTACGATCCGGATACCATCAGGTGAGAATCTGTGATGAGGATATCAGGAAAACCGCATTTCAGACCTGTTATGGCCACTACGAGTTCATAGTGATGCCCTTTGAGTTGACGAACGCACCAGCCGACTTTATCTGTATGATGAACAACATATTTAGTAAATACCTCGATAAGCTTGTGCTAGTCTTTATTGACGACATTTTGATCTACTCCAAGAACGAAGAAGAACATGAGGAACACCTCTGAATTGTTTTATGAATACTACGGGAACACCAACTGTACACCAAGTTTAGTAAGTGTGACTTCTACAAACCCCAGATTCAATACTTAGGACATATCATTTCCGAGAAGGGAATAGCGGTCGACCCCGAAAAGGTCAAAGCTATCGAAGAATGGCCCACACCTACGTGCGTATTCGATATAAGATTGTTTTTAAGTTTAGTCGGCTACTACCAAAAGTTCATTGAGAACTTCTCGCAGATTGCATGTCCCATGATTTCCTTACAGAAGATGGCAAACAAGTTCATCTGGACAGCTAAGTGCGAAGAAATTTTTCAGAAGCTGAATCAACTATTGATTAGTGCACCGATTCTATGAATTGTGGATCCCAATGGGGACTTCGTCGTGTGCATAGACGCTAGCAAGGAAGGACTTGGGGGAGTCCTTATGCAATATAAATTTTCCATCTGCTACGAATAGAGGAAATTAAAAGAACATGAGCAAAACTACCCTACGTATGATCTTGAGCTAGCCGCCATCATCCATGCATTGAAGATGTGGTGACATTACCTTATGGGAAATAAATTCCTATTAATGATAGACAACATGAGTTTGAAGTACCCTTTTTTACCAACGCGACCTAAATGATAGGCAGGATAGGTGGTTAGCCTTCCTTAGTGAGTACCATTTCGAACTAAAGCACATTAAGGGAACGGAAAACAAGATTGCATACGCCTTGAGACGATGAGCACATATGATTTATGAGGTCACGGTAAGCCAAACCGACTCAGACTTACACAACGAAATTCGAACAACAAGTAAGAGTGAACGTTAATACACTGAAATTATTACGAAGATACTGATCCAGGTGGATATTGGTGGCCACCCACCTTTCCAACTGGCTCAAAACAGTTTTATGGCAATTTTGGTATTGTACTATTTTTAGCAGTTTTTCGGGTCCTGAACTTCCAGGGCCATTTTGAGGCCCTAAACGACCTTTTTTGGCAATTTGGGGGGCCAAATGATTGCCTTTGTCATCATTTGGCCCCAGCCAAAAGTTGTAAATCTCGGATAGACCTTTCCAACGGGCTATCGAGCGCCCCAAACGGAGATCGTATGCAAAAGTTACGACCCCGGGAAGTTGATGTACTAACTTACCCAAACGGGGCCCACATGACTTTTGGCGCTTCATCTCCTAGGGTTAGGTTTTTGGATGTCTAGGGTTTTTGACATTCCTGTTTATTGTAAAAGGCCTTGAGAGCCTCATTGTAACCATCTTCTTGCGAAATGAGCGCAGCCGTCACATCTCTTCTCAGAGATAAGCCGCCACCATTCCAGCAAGCTTGTTTCCGCTGTATTTTACAGTTCTAGCTTATTTCCTTATTGAATAGAAAACCAATTTTACTGTATCTCTGTTATTTTGTGTTAAGCATCTGATAATAATCTGTATTCATTTCGTTCTGCTCATAAAATCCGGATCAGTGGTATCAGAGCGGTCTGCTCCGTGTCGTCTTAATGCATGTCCCCAACGAGGTCAGGGTACAAAGAATTGGGTCTCGAGCTTGTTTCTCTTGAGGACAAAAGCTCTCGCACGCCCAAGCGATCTCTCATGGAAGGAGAAAAGAAAGATGACGGGATAGGAGATCCTATCAAAATGTTGCTTGAGGAAGCCCTCACACAGCAGAGGAATGAGATGATGGATAACTTCGCGCAAATCCTTTGACGACTACCAACAAGCGATGCATCTTCCTCGAGCGGAGGCGCCGCCCCCTTCAAGGTACAAATCAACTTTGATATCCCTATATTTGAAGGACAGATAGACGCAGATGCTGTAGATAAGTGGTTGAATCTACTAGAAGGGTATTTTTCTGTCCATAACTTTTCGAATAAAGAAAAGATTCCTTTTGCGCTCCTCAAAGCCGTTCCCCATGTCAAAGATTGGTGGGAAACATTCTGCGAGCAAAAGGACACAGAAGAAGCCTCATTATTTTCAGTCACGGCCACTTGGGAATCCTTCAGGGATGCTATTAAAGAACAATACTACCCTATTGGAATTTATGACGACTTGTATACCAAATGGACCACACTGCGACAAGAAAGAGACCAAGCAGTGCCAGAGTTCACAAATATCTTCCATACCTTGCGCACCAAGCTGGGTATCAAAGATTCAGAGTGACATCTGATGCTCAAGTATCGTGGTGGTTTGCATAGATACATCCAGACCGAAATGGAATTTCTGGACATCTCTTCCTTGGGCGCGGCCTACCGATATGCCGTCAAAATCGAGCAGAAGCTCAAACAAAAGACGCGGAAATTTGGGCCTGGGAACCCTTCACAGCAAAAGACAGGAAAGGGCGGCCCCAACCCACAGAATAAAGGACAGAGCAAAGATGGACAGTATCAGGACAACCAGTCCAAGCCGCAAGCAAAGAAGGACACCGGAATAACAAAGAAAGATACCGGGAAGTGGTGCGACTTCCATAAGAGCCCTTGGCATAACACTGCTGATTGCCGCTCAAAGCAGTCGCTGGTGGCCGAAGTGAAAGCATCTGAATCAGATGCGGGTTCTGACTCTGAGTCCGAACCAGAAAGGGGAAGACGGATCATTGATGCGGAACCCAGTGCCACCATTGCTACCACCAAGCTCCAGCCTGATGAACCAGACAAGCCAGAAGAAGGAGAACGCCTCTTCCATTCACAGATGTGGGTAAAAGGCACCCCGCTGCATTTCATCGTTGATAGCGGTAGCCAGAAGAATCTAATCTCAGCAGAGGTCGTCAAGCGCCTGGCCCTGCCGACAATGCCGCACCCACAACCCTACACCATTGGATGGCTCCGCAAAGGAAGAGATCTCCGCGTCAGCCAACAGTGTCGACTGCCATACGGCATCAAGCCTTTCAAGGACGAGGTATTGTGCGATGTTGCTCCTCTCGAAGTTTCAGATGTTCTTTTGGGCCAACCTTATTTATGGAAACGCCATGTTGTATATGAGTCTAGGCCTCGTAGTGTTATTATTTCTTTGAACAGGAAATTTTACAGGATACCCGAGGCAGTCCCTCCTAGTGCCATTTCCTTGATCTCTTCCAAGCAATGCAGGAAGGTCATCTCTCAGACTGGGAAATTTGTCTTCTTCGTGATTCGCTCTCAGAGTGAAAGAAAGATCGCAGCCACATCCCGGGCCTCCACGGCCGATCTATCCACACAACAGAAGCAAGTGGATAAGGTGGTGGAAGGATACTCAGATATCTTCTCCTCTCCGACCGGGGTACCTCTGCACTGCCAGGTCAAGCATCCCATCGATCTGACCCCAGGCGCACCGCTACCCAATGGGCCAGTCTATCACCGCTCTTTGTTGGAAAACGAGGAGATCAAGAGGCAGATCCAAGAATTGCTCCACAAGGGGCACATCCGTCCCAGTTCATCACCTTGTGGGAGCCCAATCATGCTGGTGCAGAAGAAAGATGGGACCTGGTGACTCTCCATTGATTACCGGGCCCTGAATAAAATCACAGTCCGTAACCGGTACCCAATTCCCCGAATCGACGACCTCCTTGATCAACTCATGGGGGCCAAATACTTTAGTAAGATTGATCTGAAGTCTGGCTACCACCATGTCCCAATAGAACAGACAGATGTATGGAAGACTGCCTTCAAGTCAAAAGAAGGTCTTTTTGAATGGCTGGTCATGCCTTTTGGTTTGAAAAATGCTCCAGCAACTTTTATGAGGATGATGGACGATATCCTACGACCTTTCACCAACAATTTTGTAGTGGTGTATCTGGATGACATCCTCATCTACAACAAGATTTGGGAGGAACACTTGCATCATATTCAACAGGTTCTGCACACCCTGCGGAAGCACAAACTATATGCAAACTTGGAAAAATGCTCCTTCGGCATGGACAGGGTCCATTACTTAGGCTACATCGTTGATCGACATGGTGTGCATGTGGATCCATCCAAGATCCAGGTCATCCGTGACTGGCCAGCCCCAACCACACTCACTGAACTTCGGAGCTTCTTGGGCCTCGCCAATTTCTATCGCCGGTTCGTGTTGGGATTCTCTCATATCGCATGGGCCCTCAGCTAAGTGACCAGGGGTGGTGGTAAGGCAAAATTTGTGTGGGGCCTGTCCCAACAACAAGCCTTCGATGACTTGAAGAAGCGTTTGTGCTCATCGCCGGTACTCTCATTACCGAACCTGCAACATCCCTTTGAGATCGAGACAGATGCTTCAGATTATGCTGTGGGTGTTGTTCTCACTCAACACGGCCACCCCGTGGCATATCATAGTGAGACACTATCAGATGCTGTCCACAAGTACCCTACCTATGACAAAGAAATGTACTCCATTGTACAAGCCTGCCGCCAGTGGAGACATTACATTCTTGGGAAGGAGACAATCATCCACACTGATCACAAGCCACTACAGTTCATGCAGACCTAAGGAAAGTTGCAGAATGACCGCCATCAGAAGTGGTCAACATATTTACAACAGTTCCACCTCAACATCAAATATAAAACAGGGAGTACCAACCGAGTTGCTGACTGCCTCAGTCGACCTCCAGTCGCGGCACTTACCACGGTGCTAGACTCTTGTGGCCACGAGACCTCCAGATGGCACCACCTCTACGAGACAGACCCTGACTTCTCTGCCACCTATCAAATGTTGGGCACCAACTCAGTGGTTTCTAATTTCCATCTTCAGGACGGATTGTTGTGTCATCTGGGCCATCTCTGCGTTCCATCAAGCGAGCGTGCGAAGCTGATTTGGGAAGCTCACTATAGTCGGGTGGCGGGACACTTTGGCGTCGAAAAGACAGTGGCAGTGTTGCAGAAACATTTCTACTGGCCGAAACTTCGACAGGATGTCAGCAAGTATATCAGGTCTTGCACTGCTTGCGCTATTGCCAAACCGGCCACTAAGAAACAGGGCCTATACACCCCTCTGCCTACTCCTGACAGGCCGTGGGAATCCATATCAATGGACTACATGCCAGGCCTCCCGTCCACCAAGAGGGGAAACGACTGTGTTTTCGTGGTTGTTGATCGCTTTTCCAAGATGGCGATTCTAGCCGCTTGCAAGAAGAACATCACAGCAGAAGCCACTGCCAAGCTCTTCTTTGAACGAGTATGGGTACATTTTGGGATCCCACAGACCATTGTATCAGACCATGACAGTCGGTTCCTCAGCTCATTCTGGTCAAGCCTCTGGTCACTGCTGGATACCAAGCTCACCAAATCCACTGCCTTCCACCACCAGACCGATGGACAAACGGAGGTCGTCAACCGGATGGTCGTACATATCCTGCGCATGTACAATTCAACACACCCCTGCACATGGGATGAGAGTCTCCCCTATGTCCAACATAGCTACAACCGAGCCATGCATAGCTCAACTGGCCACAGCCCCTTTCAGGTGGGGTTGGGATTCCAACCATTGGGCCCCATGGATGTTGCACTTCCCCTTGCGACCACCTCAGCCGACTCGTCCCCAGAAGCTGACAAAGCCGCCCGGTTCATTGAACGGATCCAGCATATCCGCCAACAGGTTCAGGATATTCTACAGAAGTTTAATGCCAAGTACAAGCAGCGCCATGATCAACATCGGGTGCCACATAAGTTTCAGGTGGGCGACAAAGTTTGGTTGCATTTGCAGAAAGAACGCCTTACAGGGCCTCATCGAAAGCTTCGCCCACTCCGTTATGGGCCGTACACCATCACCAAGGCTGTGGGTGACAATGCTTTTGAGCTCAACATTCCCCCCTTCCTGGGTCTGCATCCAGTATTCAACGTGGCTTTCCTTCGGCCATATTTCCCACCACTGTTAGACACCTCAGAGATAGCAGAGAAGTTGACACCAACAGAGCTCAACCCTGACTGCCTACAACAAGCATCCAGTGATCATATTGCAGACACACAGATCAAGGGCACTCGACATCAAAGGATCCAGCTTTATCGAGTTGTCAAAGCAGGGCAACTCCTGCACCAAGGCAAGTGGCTCACCCGAGGCCAAATTCAGCAGAAATTTCCTCATCTGATGGGGGAACTCAACGCAATGGAGACCATTGCTTCCTAAGGAGGGAGGATTGATCCAGGTGGATATTGGTGGCCACCCACCTTTCCAACTGGCTCAAAATAGTTTTATGGCAATTTTGGTATTGTACTATTTTTAGCAGTTTTTCGGGTCCTGAACTTCCGGGGCCATTTTGAGGCCCTAAACGACCTTTTTTGGCAATTTAGAGGGCCAAATGGTTGCCTTCGGCATCATTTGGCCCCAGTTGAAAGTTGTAAATCTCAGATAGACCTTTCCAACGGGCTACCGAGCGCCCCAAACGGAGATCGTATGCAAAAGTTACGACCCCGGGAAGTTGATGTACTAACTTACCCAAACGGGGCCCACATGACTTTTGGCGCTTCATCTCCTAGGGTTAGGTTTTTGGATGTCTAGGGTTTTTGACATTCCTGTTTATTGTAAAAGGCCTTGAGAGCCTCATTGTAACCATCTTCTTGTGAAATGAGCGCAGCCGTCACATCTCTTCTTAGAGATAAGCCGCCACCATTCCAGCAAGCTTGTTTCCGCTGCATTTTACAGTTCTAGCTTATTTCCTTATTGAATAGAAAACCAGTTTTACTGTATCTCTATTATTTTGTGTTAAGCATCTGATAATAATCTGTATTCATTTCGTTATGCTCATAAAATCCGGATCAGATACGAGAAGACAGGTTATTCCAACAACAAAAGGAATAGAAGATAGACGTGTCGGGACTACTGTGGTCGAAAGAGAGACTTTACGTCCCAGAGAGTGGAGACATTAGATCAATCATCCTCATGGAATTTCATCAGAAACCCTATTCAGGGCATCCCAGATATCAAAAGATGATATCAGCAGTAAAGAAGCATTTCTTTTGGCTTAAGTTGAAAGCTAACATCGCCTTGTTCATCGCAAAATTTCAAAAGGTCCAACTAGTCAAAGCAGAACAACAACACCCCTTCGGTTTACTACAACCTTTAACCATTCCAGAATGGAAGTGGGAGGTCATAAGTATGGACTTCATTATAGGATTACCCAAGAGTAAGAGACAAAATGATTCCATCTTTGTAGTTGTAGACAAGCTGTCTAAAGAAGCCCATTTCATACTGGTGAAGTCTACATACAAAGCAGTACACATCGCAGACATCTTCTTAAAGGAGATCTTTCGATTGCATGGAATACCCAAGGCAATCATTTCCGATCGAGACACGAAGTTCACTAGCAACTTCTGGAGAGCACTGTTCTCCGGTTTGGAGACACAATTACAATTCAGTACTGCATACCATCCCCAAACCGACGGTCAAATGGAAAGGGTAAACCAAATCCTTGAGTATATGTTGAGAATGTATGTTATGAACAACCCCACAAAGTGGGAATATTATTTACACCTCGCAGAGTTTGCTTACAATAACGGTTACCAAACCTCGGCCAAAATGAGCCCTTTCAAGGTGCTCTACAGTAGGAAATGTCAGACACCCGTGACTTGGGATAGTCCAGTTGACAGGCTTATGTTAGGCTCCGACTTACTAAAATATTTGGAACAACTGGTCTCCAAGGTACAACTAAACTTGAAAGAAGCACATGACCGCCAAAAGAGTTATGTGGACAAGAAAAGAAAAGACAAAGACTACCAAGTCGGTGAACATGAGTTTCTAAAAATAAAGGCAAAACGAAGCTCATTGAGTTTAAGACGTTGTGGGAAACTAGTCCCCAGGTTTTGCAGACCTTTTGAGATACTAGCCAAGAAGGGCCCAGTGGCATATGAATTAGCCTTACCAGCTCATATAAAAGTTCATAATGTTTTTCAAGCATCATTATTAAAGAAATATGTATACGATGCTAAACATGTAATTGATTGGTCCTTATTATACGTGGATCCCGAAGGGGAGTTCATGCCCGAACCACTCCACATCCTGGATAAAAGAGAAGTGCAACTTAGGAGGAGGACCATCACTCAACTGAAAGTGCAATGGAGGCACTTCGGACCAGAGGAGGCTACTTGGGAGGATGAGACAACGATGAAAGAGGCATACCCCGCCTTGTTTCATGACCTCATTCCTAGTCCCTAGAAACACCAGGACGATGTTGTTTCTAAGCAGGGAGGGTTGTAATATCCTGAATTTTGGACTAACTATTTCTAATGATATATTGGGCCATGGCCCTGACACATTTGATTCATATTTCAGTATTGGGCATAAGCCCTAGCACACATTATTTATTCTTTTATATATTGACATAATGGGCATGGACCCTGACTGACTTCTTTATTGAGTATATACTGGGCGAGGAGGCCCTAATGTTTTGATTATGTTCTTTAGCATATGATGTGGGTACAAGCCCTAATATACTGAGATTATCTTTTGTTACTTACTATGCATAGCTATGATTTTACATGACTGACTTATGTGGTGTGTTGAGCATGGAATCAGAAACACACAAATGACCTACGTACTGGGCATAAGCCCCGATGTACCTATAAGAATGATTATGTACTGGGAGAAAGCCATGATGTGCATTGAGTGTTGGGCATAAGCCCTGGAGCACTCCAAGCTTGATAAACGAATACTGGATCCAGGGCCACTTAAATATTCTAGATGTGCCTCACAACCACATTTTAGCACTAGTGTTGAGCAGGAGGCTCTGGAATTGCACTAGCGTAATGCCCATGTGAGAGTGTTGAGTTAAAAGCTCTGAAGAGCACTCGAGGTTACTAGATCTCAAAAGTTTTGAGTCGAGAAGACTCTGAATAACACTTCTATTTTTTATCACAATTATTCAAATTGGTTAAATGAATATTCTTCTATCTATCATCAAGTACTTATGGAACTACCATGTTAAACAAGAGAATCCAACATGCAAGAGAGAGACTAGGGGTGCCTATCCAAGCTTACCAAAAAGACCATCCAAAGAATTGGACCTCGTCTTTAATAATTACAGAAATTATCATGAGAGATACATAATTAAATAAAAGATAATTACCATAACTTAAAGTATGGGATGACTAAGAGTAGTCTTATATGAATAACATTAGAAAAGGTCACAAGGTTAAATATTATTATTAAAAGCTTTAATAATAACGATGTTATTATTTATTTATAAAATATATTTATTGCATATAGTTTATGCATAGTTGGTTGCCACATTATTAAATACTATTGATAATGTTATTAATACTAAGGTTGAAAGATAATTATCATTATCATTATTATTATTAGGAAACGATTAATTTAAAAGCACTTCTAGTAAAAACAAATGAAAAGTCCTAGTTCAACAAGGATTAGATATTTAGTAATAATATCTTTTAAGAATATTAATTATTTAATTTAAAGAAACTAAATAATTATTCAAACAACCATAATTCAAGACTCCCCTACTTAAAGAGGGTAGATCCCAAGAGTGGGGCATCAATATTTTTCATTATCATTCTCTTATGGTAGTAAGAGAGAATTTTTCTGCTCCAACAACTAAAGCAGTTCCACATAACTTCTAGATCTGAACCAACAGTGAACGTAGGACCTCTATCTCTTATTGCATGTTGGAACCAGCTCAAGGGGATCCAGTTAGAACCAGGAACGGTTTAAGGGTCATGGTTGGGAGGAACATGGTAGCCCCAAAGTTATCTAGCTAATGAATCATTCTAACAGGTCAGCTAAGCTCCAAAGTTTCTGCACTAATTATTGTTGGAGTGTGCAGGCTACTATAGGCAAGGATCGAGTTCCAAGACAACCAAGCTTCTAAAGACAATGACGGAGTTCCGAGGCAACCAGGTATGATTTATTAATTTCCATTTCAAATTATATTAGAGGTTAGGCATTTAGAATAAGCTTGTCACTACAAAATTGTTTTCCCAAACCTGTTTAACTTTAGTGTCTTCATAGAGAAAGGGCCTTTGGGCATGGGCTCTTGGGTTTCACTATAGGAACAAAGCCCTATAACCATAATTTATTTAACTCAAAAATTTTGATCCAAGATCCAACAGGAGATATAGTAGGTCTAGTCTAGCTAGCCTGTGCTAGACATCCATGCGAATCATAAACCTAGAGTCCATCCTATATTAATTTAGGCAACATAGTTCTTTTCTTCTTTCCAGTATTATATATTTAAATTGCATTCATAATCATATTTATGGTTTCAGTTTCTGATACTCGTTTAAACCTAGAAAGAAAAACGCAGGCTTTTTAGAGATCTTTTCTTTTAAAAGAAATTTCATTTATATAATTTTTTTTGCAAGGCTTATCAAATACAATACATAGTAGTGAAAACGTCTTATACAATAGTCAATATTTTCAAATACCAATGAGTCCCGCAAACCCTTAACTACAATTTCAACAGTACAATGTCTTAAACTTAATACTCTGCCTACCAAAGCAAAAACACAAGTATTTACACACATTACGTTTTCACTATCATTAGATTTCTTTAAACAAATCAATTATTATTATCCAGAAAACCCTGAAGGGAATTTCTTCACTTGACAAAGATCGAATCCCCATCCAAATGAAATCGTAACAGTTATATTTTAAACACATTCTTTCAACACATCAAGAAGCAGGTCAAACGGTTGATTCCCATTATCGACTCCATAAAAACTTAGCTAACCTAGAATCGCTGAAGCATAGTAATAAGGCACAGACTCTTTTCTCAATCAAACGAATACACACATCAAGGGTTACATCCTATCTTTTAAACTCAGGAGTATTTACAAACCCAAATATTTAAATAACCACCCTACCAAACAAAACGTTTGATAGCCCCATACAAAAACAATTTGTAAGACACAGGTAGAGATATCAAATCTCGGGAGCAACTCAAATGCCCAGACTATGTTAACAAATATAGACATTAGACAGAAGTACCACTGGCGTCAATGAATATAGAGTTTCCATTTAAAAACACCAAATCGACTATCTTCAGGATAGAACAATGACAGTAAATACATAGGTTAAAATAAACATTAGTACTCATACTCCATAAGAAAATGTAGAGGCTAGACAAATTTACGAATCAATACATGTTCAGTATTCACATAAGAATGAAAATGCAGAGGCCAAAATCAATGTAATTACATTCGTCTCTATTCATTAGAAAACGCAGACCACAGTATCTAAATCTCCAAAACCCCATTATTTTACACAAGCGTATATATTATTTTCCCATCATAGAATTCCAAGAGGGCCTATGGTCCAAACACCCCATCCAAACCGAAACCCTCTAGGGTTATCCCCAGACTTTACAAATTATTACATTTAACAAATGGTCCAGCCAACGTCGACCTCCCAGGAACTCCAAACATGTTGCACTGAACCCAAACTGGGCTTCACGAAGTTCCTCGTAACAACTACAAACAGTACCACTCCACATATGCGAGAGGAAGGGATAAGGGTTGGTAAGCCACCTAAGGAGGAACACCATCAAACACCTGCCAAGCCAACAAATGACATGAGGTTAAACATTGATATTTTTAACAAAGTGCTGGTTAAAATGTAGCAGAAAACATAGTATGGAGAAAAATAGCCATTACCTGGACAATATCGATATTTTCTTCACCCCCACGTCTAAAAAATCCAAATGGTGTGCTGAGGTTGTTGTTCGGAGGTGAAGCAACAAAGATAAGTTTCCAAGCATTTATTGGTAATGTTAGTCTGCCCTCCAAATTTAGGAAGCCCTTCAATGAATTCCAGAGACATATTTGTCCATATCTGTGTAGGGATGGGTACGGGTTGGAGCAATCCCGGAAGGAGCTGGAAAGTATCATATGCAACCACCATCTATTGAATTGTCCTTTTCATTCCCTGTCAAAATAAGGTATGTTGTGCCTGCTCATACATTTGGAGGAACCCGAAGTGCCTGACTAATGGAGACGCATGGAGTTCAGAGAATATAGCCCGTTGAAGATCTGTGCTCGGGTGAAGCACAAGATGACCCTTGTATCTCAGGGAAGTGCCATCCCAAGAGTAATGCGATATAACAAAAGGGTTGTTGGCCAACTGTTGGATGAATTGAGATAAGGAGGATTCATTGACATAGCCATGTTGAATAGATTGCAATCAATTTGGAACATGCATAGAAATAGATGAAAGAGAAACTTGGTAATCAAGTGTGCGAGAAAGAGCATCTGCCATGAAATTGTCCTGACTCGTCATGTAAGTGATCTCCTAGGCATAACCCAGGAGTTGGTGCACCCATTTCAGTTGTGCGGGTGAGGAGACCCATTGTTACATGAAATATTGCAGACTCTAGTGAGCAGTCTTGATGCAGAAAGAATTCCCGAATAGATATGGCTGCCACGTTTGTACTGCATGAAAAATAGCCAACATTCCCTTCTCAGATGTAGAGGCAGCTAAATTCTTACCTAAAAGGTCTCTTGAAGGCAGCAATCCCACTGGTTTGGCAAAGACACCTGCATATCTATCTAAAATTTGTTGGAGATCCAAGGGAGTAGTTGAGACCGTTGATGGGTGCATCTGAATGGAATGGAGCTGAGCGATGGCACCATGTGAATTCTTCTTAAGGATATTTTCTAGGTGATGTGAACTGATGATGTGGAGAGACCCTGGTTGTAAGCCTGCAAATGTGTGTTTTTTTTCCATTGAGTGAAAACTGCATCCAAAGTTTAGCAAAATCCCATAAGATGGGCCCAAGTGTGTGTAACCATTTAACACCCAAAACCACATCACATCCGCCTAAGGCCAAGAAAAGCATGTCGACACGCAAGTTATAATATTCCATAGAGATACGCACATTGTGGCACTTCCCCTTGCAAGGTAAGGTGCCCTCATTGGAAACCATGAATTCAAAGTTGGAGCCAAGGATGGACAAAACAATCAACCTGTTTGGCGATCTGAGGGTCAATGAAGTTATGAGTGCTACCAGAATCAATGAGTAGGGTAAGAGGGATCTTCTTGAAGTAACCTGTGACCCGCATTGTTTGGGGGGTGGTGACGCCAGATAAAGTATGGAGAGATATCCCTGGTTGGTCGTCCTAAGATGGGGGTCAACAAACGGCTGCTGAATGTTGACTTGATCATCTATTGTATCTGGAGCGTCTTCACCAAGTTCAAAGGCAGACAAAGAATCCACATCCAAGAGATAGAGCTTTTTCTCAACACATCTATGCCCCTGAGTGAATTTATCATCACAATTATTACAAAGCCCTTTTTCTCGGTGCCCACATCTCTGCTTTAAACAAACACTTGATAGGAGTTGGTCAAGGAGCTGGCATGATGGGAGGTCGTTGGGAACCCATATTTATGAAGGGATCAAAGGTGGGTTTGGAGCGCTATTGGGATGTGATCTTGTCCTCCGCCAACTTAGCCAACCCTAGGACTTCGATCATTGTGTTGGGACAGAACATTTTAACCTCTCAGCGGATTTCATCCTTGAGACCACTAATAAAACAACTGCTGTAGAATTCATCAGACAATCCTTATGTGTGATTGGTAAGTTTCTCAAATTCTGTTTGATACTCTCTCACAGTGCCAATTTGGCGAAGTTTAGTGAGTGCTCCTTTGAAGTCATAAAAAGCACTAGGACCAAATCATTGCAAAAGGAGTTGGCAAAGATCTGTCCAGTTTGGCTCATGATGAGCTCTAATGTACAAACGGTACCATTGGAGGGCTTCCTGTTCCAAATGAAAAGATGCAAGTGGAAGTTTGTGGACATCAAAAGTATTATGCAGACTGAAATATTGGTTTTTCCGGTATATCCATCCAGTTGGATCAGTACCATTGAAGCGAGGAAATTCAAGCTTCGGCCCACGAAAATTGCTGGAAGAAGAGAACCGAGTGGCTACAGAAGATTTTGGCTATTGGTTATTGTTCATAGCTGAATGTTGAAGATGGAGGCTGAGAAACTTTTCATCCAGATCTTAGAAGTTGGTTTTGAGGGCTGTAAGTTCTTCCTCCATGATTTGTGCTCCTGCATGGGTGACAATCATAACCAGGAGTGGTTTTTTTTTTGAATGGGTAGAAAAACAAAAACATAAACTATTTTAGTAAAGAAAAATTTTGATTTGGGAAAAACTCGGATGGGTAATTTGGGTTTGACTAGGTTTTGGACACTTTCTAATGGACAGGGAAGCAAAAAATGGGGATTTCAGAAGCGGGGTGAAAGAATGAGAAAATTTGGCAAAGAGGGACAAAGAAGCAGAAATAGGAAATGAACACTGTGGTAAAATTGGAAGGTGAGTGGGTGAAAATTGAAGAAGTTATGGAAAACCATAAAAATAGACAAATGTGGGATTTCTAGCTTTGGGAAGTGGACTTTGGGATAGCGTACTCCAGAATGAAATATGCAGAATGGGATTGCAGGAATTAGAAAAAAAAAATGGATTTGCAACGGCTCAAAAGGGATCAAAAACAGATGGATCTGGAACGACGCGGAAGGGATCGACAACCGATAGATCTGAAACAACCCGGAAGTGATAAAAAAATGTTATGGACAAAGGAAATCTGTGATTTATCAGCTAAAAACAGATATGGACCCCATATGCTCATCTTCCTAACGCTTCAGGGGATTCACTCGGCCACCAATGTTGTATGATGGCTTGCATATTGGGGTAGTACCCCTCACTCCACGACTCAGGTAAAACTAATAACCGCTTTGCCACAAATGATAGCTCTTGGTTTACCTCATGGGTGGGAACTAGTCAATCAAGTAGGGGTCATTGCCCTTTTCGCTGGCAGATCCTCTCAATGGGCCAGCTACTTTGAGGTTCCTGTGGTACTCCTCACAATGAGTTTTAGGGATTATGCCCAAATACTTCTGACAGTTAAGCGGATAGGGATTATTCCCAGATCCAAACATACAACAGATGCGAAAAAAAAAATTTGGCAGAAATTTCACTCAACGAGCCCAAGAAAGTGCTCTGATACCAGATGTGAGGAACTTGCAACAATTAATTGATAAAAAGCACAATATATTAGATCACATAATATTTTTATTTACTGCAGGCCACTTCGAGGGGGAAACTTCCTTTGAGCAAGCTCAATACAAATAACTTCACGATTCCTTCATTGGCATCAACAGAAACTTATATACTAGTCTATGCGGCAATACTATGGGTCAATACCATGGGACATATAATACTACTGGATGACTTACAAATCATATGCGTCCAATACTATGGATCAATACTATGGGCTACTACAAACTATGGATCAACAAATACTACGGGACGTTTTACAAAGCATATGCATCCAATAACAATATACTAACAAAGTAAAGACATGGGTTCCTAACAGTCAGGGACCCAATTGTGTTAACAATGGATCTAAGGGGAACACCATCTTTATGAATTTTGGGAGGCATACATTCTTGAGATGACTTCGCACATTGCAGTTAGTCTTCATTTTATCTCATTATCTAGGCTTGAGTTCTTAATGGCTATATTAACCTCTCTCATTATTCCAGACATAGGGTTATTATCTAATTTTCTGTAGCTTCCACTATTAGTTAGGTGGTTTAACATTTTGGAGTTGTATTTTGTGCGATCCATGATGACCGTGCCTCCACCTTTGTTAGCCTTAAGAATTGTAATGCTTGAATTGTTCTTGAGATTATTGATAGCATATTCTTCTTCTTTTTACTTAAATTACTTCTCGGAGTTTTTACCTTTCTAAGAATCTAGGTGCAATCCTACCTAATTATCTCCTCATTATTTTCTTCGAGAGATTTAATATAGTCTTCGATATCGCAAATGATGTTGTCCACGGGTATGAACTTCAGCGCTATGGAAAAATTAAGACCCTTACTTAGAATTCTGATCTTTGCGTTGGAAAATACATTTGATGATAGATTTTCTACCTTCCTTCCAATGGGTTCTTTGTTATCTTTATTTTTGTCAACAAGGTCCGAGTTCTCCTTTTTATGCAGTAATTTGATGAGTTTTAATTCATGACGACGTTATCATTAGTCTGTAAACATTTTAATTCGAAATGTCAACATACTAATGGCAACTATGGAAAATCCAAGAACTAATAACAATGTTATGATTTTTTATCTCTTCTAGTAACCAACACCGAGAGGGATCCAATTTGTTGAGGTGTATTTTTTTTTAAATTTTAAACATGAGAAATTTGATCCCTCTCTTGCTTGATAGATCCAGGTTTAAGTTTTAATTTTTTATTTTAAAGGTCGACATGATTTTTTAACTACTTTTCATAATCTTTTATTTTATGAGCCGACATAAATTTTTTAATTACTTTATATTTTTGGTAATTTTAGGTTGTTAATTTTTTAGCAAATATGACGAGCTTTGAACTTTAAAACTTTAAGTGCAGAAATACTAAATACTTGATTCAATGAACCATTCAATCACATGAAACATTCAACCATAACACAAGATGTACCCCAGGGAAAACCCTCAAAATAATGAGGATGAGAAACCCCAACATATATTCAGAGTATAATTATGATAGATAGCAGAGAATGTCTTTTAGATCAAGCACCCCCGGTGCAATTACAAAGTAAGAGAAATTTAAAGAAGAGAGACTCAAAATGATATCCTGCACAAAGAGAAGAGCCTTACCTTCAAGGGAGAAGAGAATTCACTTCACATTGAATTCATCAATCTCGTATAACATATTTTTACATTTCTCACATGCATCGGAATCTATTGTTATCTTCTGACTTCATGATGAACTTGCCCTCCATCTGGATGCATCAATCTTGCATGAAGAAGTGCACCTCACTTCTCATACAATGCATTTATTCACTGAGATGTCTCTTAGGATGAACTTGCCCCTTAACTGAAAGCTTTCCTACTTATTTAGGTGTCTAACTTAAGTTTCTTCATGCAAGTGTCACAACTCAAGTGTCGTCTTTTAGTTTAACATAAGTTTTGTCATGCAATATGTTAGAGCAATATTATACCTTAGTACCTTAATCATTAATTAATTGATGGTTATTAGGTTCTAAAATGGTTTATAATACCTCCCTAGGTGTGAACAAGGTTATTATAAGTTGGCTAGAACTTGTTTGGGCTAGTATGAGCTAGATCACAATGTATGGGCCAAAGGAGGTCAAACTAGCTGTTGGGTGCTCTCCCACATGCATTTATTGCCTCCATCATGCATAAGATACCCTCCTTCCCTGTTTTGTGGATCTGGTTTGACCATAGGCACCCATGCACTGAACTTGGTCATTTATCCCTCTTTTGGCTATTTTTGGCCTATCCTAGCCTACCTAACTTCCACCCAACCATCTCCTTCACATGTGTGAGCTCCATCTTGGTTCCCCATGCTTACCTAGTGTTCACATGCACAATTCGAACCTGTTTGGGATATTTTGGAAACCATTTGGTTAACCTAGGGGGGATTGGAATAAATCTAAGATAGCTAAGTGTGGACACTCGAAGTGAATCCTATTTCTTCCTATTGTTATATAAGCATGATCCAAACTCATTGTTGGGTGGGACTGTTAATAGAATCCAATATTTGATCATTTGTGTATCTTGATTTTTTATCATTTGTTCTGATATTTGATCATTTGTTCTGATTTTTTATCATTTGTTCTGTTTTTTATCATTTGTTCATCTAGAAATGTATATGCAGTTGTTTTCTTGCATAATATGTCAAATATTTCAACAGTGAGGTATCCATAGTAGCTAGATCCTACTGTGTTATAGATTTTACATGGTATCAGAGCTCTTGGAGTTATTATTCGAACTAGAGACTATATTAGTGGTGTGCCATAAATAGTGGAGAAGCCACACAAGTCCATGGAACCATTTCATTGAATCCATTGGAGAAATCCATTGGAATCTATCCAGAGTGTGATGCTCTCCCAAATGCACCCAGGGTTCGAATCTGTTAGTGTAGATCCCTCCGAAGTGTTGAGAGTTTTTTATAGGTATTCAAGAGCACCATTGTCACCCAGTGCGCAAGCAATAGAAGAAGATGGAGAAATCTCATCCAAATTTTCTCACTACTTTGGACTATTTCGATTGGAAGGATAAAATGGTGATTTTGTTGAGATCCAAGGGTATTTTTAGGATCACAATGGGCACAAAGGTTGATCCAAACTCTACTATGGAGAAATCAAAGTTTTTTAACATAATGGATGAGGCATTCGGCCTCCTTTGTCTCAACATTTTGAGAGAATTCCTGTTTCATGTGGAAATTCTAGCTACACCCAATGAATTTTGGCTCAAGCTTGAGTCTCCATTTGAGAATACTGATGAAATGAGGGGCCATCAACTTGAGAATGAGTTGATCTCACTGATTCCAAGCAATTTCAAATCCATCCAGAATTTCTTCACCAAGTTGAAGAGCTTGGTCTTGCAAATCAAGTAATGTGGCATTGACAAGAAGGAAGAAAAGTTGGTCTAATCCATTCTCTCAAAACTAGGTCCTGAGTACTCATTTTTTGTCTCTACATTCAACTCCACAAAGCTCATAGTTAGAAATTGCAAGATGCCATCTTTGGTTGATTTCATGGAGATGCTAACTCAAGAGCAAGACAAGTTGGTCTTGATGGGTTCCATTAAACAAAAAGACCAAGTACTTGCAGCTGGAGATTCGAAACATCCAAGAGGTAAGCAAAATCCCTAAAATGTATGTATTTTTCATTCTAGCTAGCTTCTAAATGTTAAAAAAATTAAAAAATGTACCTATTTTTGAGTTATAACTAGGTACTAACTGTATTTTTTTTGTAAAATTCTAAATTGTAAATAAAAATTATGTTTTCTCTATGACCAAGAAATTTCAAAATCGCAAAAAAATGGCTCAAAATGAAAAATAGTGCTAGCAGTATACGCAGTTTTTGAAACGGAGCTAAAAACAGCTACTAAAATTGACCCCACAAAAAACGAGAACAATGACGTGTTCTCTTCAAGTTGTATAACATGTTAAGCACGAAGTATGAATCCCTCACCATTATCTAGAGACTCTAGATGTTTCACCATTTCCCTTTGATGTAGTGCTCCAAATTTTATGTAGATCACCCAGCACTAAAATACATCACCAAAAAATTGTTGACAACATTGTTATCATAGGAATACAAGCGAACAATCTATTCTAATAAACTCTATAAAATTCATGTTTCTACATATCACCTATCTCACAACACTTTAGGTGAAAAAGAAATGATTCATAATGAATGTCTAGCTGCATAATTCTTCTACAAAACTATGCACTATGCACGATGGACTATGTATTTTGTAAAGTGTTTACTCTTTTTTGACAGAAATATATGAACCCTAGGGATATACTACCAAATTATGTTGCAAATTATTCTACTCTAAAATACATCTAATAACATAAAAAATCTAAAAACAAACGTAAAACACTAATAACTACATAACTAATGAAAAGTGCACAATGTAATGTTAGAATTTGAGCATCATAACATAATGACCTAATGTTCTCTTAAATATTTTTGGAACAATTTTTAAAAAAATCTGAAAATCATATAACTTTTAGAATACTCAAGGATTTGTTGGACACTATGGATTGAGATTTAATTTGAATGGTGAGAACAGGGGACAATGAATTAAACTAAAGGTGAATTTCCTGGAAGTTGCAAGTTGCTGTAGATTAGTTGACATGTAGCTACTCCGTGGCCATTAAAATAGCGCAGAAAAGCCGGAATTTATTTCTCATTTTTCTAGGGGAGGGGTCCATCAAAAGTATGTTGTGCAGGTACTCATTGGACGCGGAATTGAATTATGCATCCAATGAGTGCTCTCACTCGAAATTTGAGTAAAACCACAAAGAGATAAGTTGAAAATACGAAAACAAAAAGTAGTTTCAGTGTATTTTCTTTCAGAATTTCTAATATTATTTTATTATTTTCCTTAGGAGGCCCATTTTAGACCTCAAATTTTCTACTAATAATGGGAAACTATGGGGGAAAGGGGGGACCCCATTGCTACCCCACTAATTTGCTCATAGAGGTTTCCTTTGAAGCTAAAGAAGGTAGATCAAAGGCAAATTTCTGCTAGTTTAGCAGTCTCTGGGTCTATGACTTCATTAACTACCTACACAACTTCATTGAGGGATATTTTTGTGAAGAGGGAGGCCACATCAAAGCTAATAATCATGTCATTAGGGTCAAATCCTTCATTTTTGAAATTTGAACAAAGTGTTTGGAGTCCTTAATAAAGGAGTCAGTATTACCTACAAGAGGGCTCAAAAGGACCCAATTGTGTTAACAATGGGTCTGAGGGGAACACAATCTTTATGAATTTGGGGAGGCATAAATTCTCAAGATGAATTCACACTTTGGATTAAGTCTTCATTTTGCCTCATTATCTAGGATTGAGTTCTTAATGGCTATCTTAATGTGAGGAACCTGCAACAATTAATTGATAAAATGCACAATATATGAAATCACAAAATATTTTATTGATCACAGGCCACTTCGAGGGGGAAACCTCCTTTGAGCAAGCTCGATACAAATAACTTCACAGTACCTTCATTGCCCTCAACGCACACTTATATACTAAGTCTATGCCCAATACTATGGGTCAATACCATGGGACATATAATACTACGAGACGACTTACAAATCATATGCATCCAATATTATGGGTCAATAACATGGGCTAATACAAACTATGTATCAAAAAATAGTACATGACGACTTACAAAGCATATGTGTCCAACAACAATATACTAACAAAGTAAAGAGAAGGGTTTACACGGGTTCCTAACATCCCCTCTCCCTTAGAAAAAGCTTTGTCCTCAAAGATTTAGATGTGGAAATTGATGCTGAATCTGAAGGAGTGGCTCCCCTGTAGCATCCTCGGGTTGCATTCTGTGACACTGAATTAATACCTCTATGATAGATTGAGAGAGAAGATGACACCTTTTGAGTTTAAGGGAGGATTTCTTGGAAGGATGTAGATGAACGGTGCTGATCGGCTTGTTGTTTCAGTAGAATTATGGCCATGTGAAGATTGTCCTATAGAATGAGAAGAATCTGATTGCCATTTCAAAGAACCGAGTCAATTTCCTGAACTGGGGAACTGTTGAGGGTGTATGGAAGAAGAACTGGTAGTGCTTGTCCATAGACTCCTTCATATGGTGTCATTTTAGATGTGGTATTGTACCACCGGAGTGCTTCAAGAAAATCCATAGAAATAGCTGTCCAAATCTATGTAGGGATGGGAAAGGGTTTGAGCAGTCCCGAAAGGAGTGTCATTTCACCCTTGTTGACCTAGAAAGTATCACAATCAACCACCATCTGTTGAATTGTCATTTTCAGTCCCTGCCAAAGAAGTTACATTGTTCTCGGTCATACGTTTTGAGGAACCCAGAGTGCCTTGCCGATGGAGAAGCATGGAGTTCATAGCAGAGATAGCCCTGTTCAACAGATTGCAACCAATTTGGAACAAGCAGAGAAATATTTGTAAGAGAAACTATTTCATCAAATGTGCGAGAAGGAGCATCTGTCACCAGATTGTTCTTACCCTTCTTGTAAGTGATCGCATAGGCATAACCCATGAGTTGGATAACCCATTTTAGGTGTGCTGGGGAGGCGACCAGTTGTTCCAAGAAATTTTTCAGACTCTGGAGATCAGTCTTGATGCAGAAAAAATTCCCTAATAGGTATGGCTACCACTTCTGTACTGCATGAAAAATAACCATCATTTCCTTCTGAGATGTAGATGCAGCTAAATTCTTACCGGAAAGGTCTCTTGAAGGCGATAAGCCCACTGGTTTAGTAAAGACACCTGCATATCTATCCAAGGAAGTAGTGGAGACTGGTGATGGGTGCATCTGAATGGAACGGAGCTGAGCGATGACACCATGTGAATTCTTCTTAAGGATCTTTTCTAGGCGATGTGAACTGATGTTGCGGAGAGACCCTGGTTGTAATCCCATAAATTTGTGTTGTTTCCCATTGACTAAAAAATGCATCCAAAGTTCAACAAAATCCCATAAGATGGGTCCAAGAGTGCATAACCATTGAATGCCCAAAACCACATCACATCCTCCTAAGGACAAGGAAAACATATCAGAGCGCAGGTTATAATCTTCCAAAGAGATATGCACCTTGTGACACTTCCCCTTGCAACGTAAGGTGCCCCCATTGGCAATCATGACTTCAAAGTTGGAGCAAGGATGGACAAAACAATCATCCTGTTTGGCGATCCGATGGTCAACGAAATTATGAGTTCTAGCAGAATCAATGAGTATTGTAAGAGGGATCTTTTTGAAGTAACCCCTGACCTGCATTGTTTGGGGGGTGGTGATTCCGGCTAAAGCATGGAGAGATATCTCTAGCTGGTCATCCTGATATGAAGGGTCAAGAGGTGGCTCCTGAATGTCGACCTGATCATCTATTGTATCTGGAGCTTCTTCACCAATTTTAAAGGCAGGCGGAGAATCCACATCCAAGAGATAAAGCTTTTGCTCAACACATCGATGTCCTCGAGTGAATTTCTCATCACAATTATAACAAATCCCTTTTTCTCTGCATGCCCGCATCTTTGTTTCAGACAAATGCTTGATAGGAGTTAGTCGAGGAGCTGGAGGGATGGGAGGTCGTTGAGAACCCATATTTCTGAAGAAACAAAAGTGGGTTTGGAGCACTATCGGGCTGCAATCTTGTCTTCTACCAACTTAGCCAAAGCAAGGGCTTCTATCATTGTGTTGGAACATAACATTTTGACCTCTAAGCGGATTTCATCCTTAAGATCACTGATAAAACAACTCATGTAGAATTCATCAAACAATCCTTTTGTGTGATTGGCTAGTTTCTCAAATTTTGTCTGATACTCTGTCACAATGCCAAATTGACGAAGTTTAGTGAGTGCTCCTGTGAAGTCATCAAAAGCACTAGGAGCAAATCATTTCAAAATGAGTTGGCAAAAATATGTCCATGTTGGCTCGTCATGAGCCTTGATGTACTAATGCTACCATTGAAGAGATTCCTGTTCCAAATGAAAGGATGCAAGTGGAGCTTTGTTGACATCAAAAGTATTATGCATACTGAAATATTGTTATGCCCGGTAGATCCATCCAGTCGGATCAATACCATTGAAGTGAGGAAAAACAAGTTTCGGACCATGGAAATTGCTGGAAGAAGAGAACCCATTGTCCGCAGAAGACTCTGACTGTCATTTATTGTTCATGGATGAATTCTCGCGATGGAGGCCGAGAAATTTTTCATCCAGATCTAGGAGTTTGGTTTTGAGGGCTGCAAGTTCTTCCTCCATGGTTTTTGCTCCTGCGCGGGTGACAACCATAACCAAGAGTTTTTTTTAGTGGGTAGATAAACAAAAACAAAAACTGTCTTAGTAAAGGAAAATCTGGATTTGGGAAAAAATTTGATGGGTAATTTAGGTTTGACTAGCTTTTGGACACTGTCAAAGGGACAGGGAAGCAGAAAAGGGGGATTTCAGTAGCGGGGTGAAGTAATGTGAAAATTTGGCAGAGAGGTACAAAGAAACATAAATATGAAATGAACACTGTGGTAATATTCGAAGGCGATTGGGTGAAAATCGAAGAAGTTATGACAAACTCTAAAACTAGACAAAAGTAGAATTTATGGCGTTCGGAAGTGGAATTTGGAATAGAGTCCAAAGGAATGAAATATGTAGAATGGGATTGTAGGGGTGTTGGGAAATTTTCAAGGGAAACGAAGTTAAAACAAGGGAGATATGGTGGAAAAACATTTTTTTTCCCCAGAAATGGATCTGCAACGACGCGGAAGGGATCGAAAATAGATGGATCTGAAACAACGCAGAAGTGATCGGAAACAGATGGATCTGCAACGATGCGAAAGTGATCGGAAACAATTTTGGGCAGAGGAAATCTACGATTTATTAGCTCAAAATAGATATGGACTCCAAGTATGCTCAGCTTCCTAACGGTTCAGTGGATTCACTCAACCACCAATGCTGTCTGACGACTTGCGTATTGGGGAAGTACTCCTCACTTCACGGCTCAGGTAAAACTGATAACTGCTTTGCCACAAACGACAGCTCTTGGTTTACCTCACAGGTGGGAACTAGTCAATCAGGTAGGGGTCATTTCCCTTTTAGCTGGCAGGTCCTCTCAATGGGACAGCTAATTCGGCATTCCTTTGGTACTCCTCACAATGAGTTTTAGGGATTATGCCCAATTACTTCCCATAGTTAAATGGATAGGGATTATTCCCAGATCCGAACCTGCAATAGATGCAAAAACAATTTAGTAGAAATTTCACCCAACAAGCACAAGAAAGTGCTATGATACCAGATGTGAGCAACTTGCAACAATTAATTGATAAAATGCACAACATATGAGATCAAAGATTATTTTATTGATCGTAGGCCACTTCGAGCGAGCAACCTCCTTTGAGCAAGCTCAATACAAATAACTTCACGGTACCTTCATTGGCCTCAACACACACTTATATACTAAGTCTATGCCCAATACTGTGGGTCAATACCACGGGACATATAATACTACGGGATGACTTGCAAAGCATATGCGTCCAATACTATGGGTCAATACCATGGGCTAATACAAACTATGGATCAACAAATACTACGGGACGACTTACAAATCATATGCATCCAACAACAATATACTAACAAAGTAAAGAGAAGGGCTGACATAGGTTCCTAACACTTAACCTCTCTCATTATTCGAAACATAGGGTTATTATCTAATTTCCTATAGCTTCCAGTATTATTTAGGTGGTCTAACATTTTGGAGTTATATTCTATGTGATCCACAATGACCATGGCTCCACCTTTGTCAGCCTTAAGAATTACAATGCTTGAATTGTTTTTGAGATTATTGACAACATGGCATTCTTCTTTGTACTTAAATTGCTTCTTGGAGGTTTTTCCTTTCTAAGAATCTGGGTGCAATGCTACCTATTTATCTCCTCATTATTTTCTTCAAGATATTTAATATAGTATTCAATACATCAAATGATGTTGTCCACGGGTATGAACTTGGGTGCTATGGAAAAATTAAGAGCCTTACTTAGAATGTTGATCTCTGGGATGGAAATTCGTGTGATGATAGATTTACTACCTTTCTTCCTACAAGTTCTGTGTTATCGTTATTTCTATCAACAAGGTTCGATTTCTCCTTTTTATGCAGTAATTTGTTGAGTTTTAATTCATCTCGATGTCATCATTAGTATGTCGATGTTTTAATTCAAAACGTAAACATACTAATGACAACTACGGAAAATCCAAGAACTAATAACAATGTTATGATTTTTTATCTCTTCTATTTACTATTACTGAGAGGGATCCATCGAGAGGTATCCAATTTGTTAAGGAGTAATTTTTTTTAAAATTTTAAACTCGAGAAATTTGATGCCTCTTTTGTTTGATAGATCCAAGTTTAAGTTTAACTTTTTTATTTTAAAGGCTGACATGATTTTTTTAACTACATTTCATAGTTTTTTAGTTTATGAGCCGACATGAATTTTTTTAATTACTTTTTATTTTTTGTAATGTTAGGTTGTTAATTTTCTATCAAATATGACGATATTTGAAATTTAAAACTTTATGTGAGGAAATACCAAATACTTGAATCAATGAACCATTCTATCACATGAAACATTCAACTATAACATAAGATGTACCCTGGGGAAAACCCTCAAAATAATGAGGATGAAAAAACCCCAGCAAATATTCAGAGTATAATTATGATAGATAGTAGAGAATGTATTTTTCATCAAGCACCCTTGGTGCAATTACAAAGAAAGAGAAATATAAATAAGAGAGACTCAATATAATATCTTGCACAAAGAGAAGCGCCTTAACTTCAAGGGAGGAGATAATTCACTTCACATTGAATTCATCAATCTTGTATAACATATATATACATTCTTCTCATGCATCAGCTACTATTTTTATCTTCTGACTTCATGATGAACTCACCCTCCATTTGGATGCATCAATCTTGCATGAAGAAGTGCGCCCCACTTCTCATGCAATGCATTAAGTCACTGAACTATCTCTTATGATGAACTCACCCCTTAATTGAAAATTTTCCCACTTAGTTAGGCAACTATCTTAAGTGTCATCATGAAAGTGTCTCAAATCAAATGCCATCTTTTAATTTAATATAAGTGTTTTAGTTTAACATAAGTGTCGTCATGCAATAACACTTAGTTTACTATATCTTCTTTGTTATCACTTAGTTAAATCTATTTAACTAATTCTTTCTTGTTAACATCACTGTAGTGATCAATTCGAGTTATCCTTTGATTTACCGAAGTCTTCACTGAAGTTTAGCAATTTGAATTCTCTCTTAATTAATTATTTTATGTGCAATTCAAATTCTCTCATATCTTATCACATCTGATCTTTATCTCTTGTCTTATCTGCATGGTCAATATGTGTTAACTTTAATTATCTATCATATCAGATTATACTCAGAATATTTGTTAAATGTTGTGATCATATTATATTACTCTCGGACCAAATGATCATATGCTAAAGTAATTCACTCTTGAGATGGCCAGTGTCTAAAAGAGACTGAATATAAATCAGTAACCATGGTTAGTAATACATCACGCAAAATTAATGATTCAACATGCAAATAATATACCTATATAACTAGAGGTCCACCCCATGGGTACCTACTATAATTGGAGGTCCACATGAGAATCTGACTTGACACACAAGTCATGATCCGTGTCCAACAAGACTTTACAACATCATCACTTTGGTACATCAAACCATTCACCTCAACACATGAGGAATAACCTTTTACAACCGAAGGCTTAGTCATTCTCGAGTCCAAAGCAATAATCTACTCCAAGTTGTTGAGTCCAACTCAGGCTCTCTACCTCAACACATGAGGCCCAATCTTGGATGCACAAGATTGGCTTGGAGAATGACTCGTGATGATGTACATTTAACATAGGTTATGTGACAACATCTCCCCTATATTGGGTTGTATATCACCTCGCTCTTCTTGGTGCAATCAAACTCATTAGTTAAATATAGTATTCAATTGTGTCTCTTTCAACGTACCCTCACTCGTAGTGCTACCAAATGATATATTTAATTACTTGGCACTTATTTTGTTGAGTTTGGATTCTTAGAAATGCCTTTCTTGGACATGTTCATTTTCTCATTGGTTACAAAATAGGCATTGAGTTTTTAATTTCACTATAACAATCCACCATTATTCACATATTGGATCATAACCATGAGTAGAGGAACTGGAGAAGGCTCATTTGAGTTGAGATCCTAGATCAATTTCTTGTGGATTGGTTTGTGAAATCATTATTATCAACCATATAGCTAAAGATACAGCCATGCCAGTGACTCATACCAAAGAGAAAGTTATTTTATATGTACGACAACTGGATTTGATTTACTCACAATTTGGAACACTTTATGAGATCATCCCTCATGCATCGCATTCTTCATATTACATTTCCAAATCGACTCCATGACCACATTGTATTAGTGTGATTGGTTCCATGAGTCATTATTTCATTGATCAGTTGACAAGACAATGAAGCACACGTCCATTAATACATCTACAAATATTCAACCCACTTTGAACATTAGTACTTCAGTCACAACTTTGGATGTTCTTTCATTCCATTCCAACATTCTGAAAGATCGATAACCCAAAGGTAAGAAAAATAATAAAATAAATTATAATAATGAAGATGGAGAAACTCAAAAATCTAATGTTAATGTGGGGGATAAGAAAGATAATAAAATATACAATTTCCTATGTGCACTATGTGTTGAAGACCACTCTACACATGAATGTCCCATGTTAGATAAATCTTGTCATCACTTGAACCAATAGGGAGATTCTTAGTATCTTGTGGCCCTCAAACAACCTTTTCCTCACCAACATCAGTAGATGGTTTTCCAAAACCCACCACCCCTGGAAGGGGGCACCCAAGGAAATCCCTCATAGGGGGTGGTACCTCGACATCAAATGTCTTCATGTGTGAAAAAAGTGTCTCCCTTTAGACTTATCCCTGGACTTATGATAAAATCATTTAGGGGCCTTCAAAAACCAAGTCTTCTCCTCTTTATCCCAATGGTTCCCTTCGAACAACCAACCAATGAATCATTGCTTAAAATTCTGAAAGAAACCTTGTTTCAGTTAACACACAATCCTAATTCCTGAGTAACTCAAAACTATAGTAAATTGTTGAATATTTATCCAAGACCCTTACACGATGTCGACCTTGGAAGTATAACAAATCTACCCACTGCAATAACAAGTATTGTTGAAGGAAATTGGTGGAAATGACCCACAGGTTCTCATTTGTTAACATTTGACTTAGATGAAGCACACCTTAGGCTACCTCACCTTATTGCGTTTCAAATCCAAATATCATCACAAGAGACAAAAAAAAAATGATGTATCATTGATGAAGGATATTCTACTTGCATCATTTCACTAACTTGTTACAAAGATTTGGAATTCCTAAATATTTTTCTATAATCCCAACTATTCAAATATTTCGATGGTCATTCTTTACAACCATATTAAATCATCTCCACTTTTCTAGTTACATTGGGGGAAGACGGTCTTAGTTGAGGTTGAAGTGGTTGAAGCAACACTAGGCTATATAATCTTGTTTTGGGACAAAGTTGGTCATATGTGATAACAAATATAGTTACTTTAGTCTTTGGTATTATCCTTCTTCCCCATGAAGGAAAATTATTACCATCGACTAATTAGATTACTGCACACCCCAATTCTAGACCCAACTCAGAATCATGTATTCCTTTTATTGGTGACACCAAAGCCATTATATATAGCATTGGTGAGGTGATATTTAAAGATTCGTTTCTTATGGTAGTTTCACTTTACCCCCATCCATTTCTACATTGTAACTTCCCCCATTTCCATCATATCTGCTATTCCCATCTCATGGATACAAATCCATGGGTTCTACCTAGCATATTTGAGATTGGTACTATGGGAACAAGTATGCCTTTATTTGTAGTCAAAAAATATTATCAATCCATGCAAATGGATTCCACAGATGCATATCAAAACCTTTGCTTACAAGAGGGTATGATCAACATACCTTGTCCATTTGGGATTTTGACTCTCCTCCTTCCAATGAATATTTAAATATGGTTTTTACTTCTAATGAAGTCATTATGGAGATGTTTTCACATATTGAATGATCTTGGGAAGATATGCATCATTGTACATATTTATTACTTGATATCGAGAATATAGAAGTTGGCCATGAGAGCCTCCTTTCTCCAATAGATCTTGATTGGTTCAAATGCCTGATTCTTATACAAGATGTGTTTGTAGAAGGTAATTTGGATGAAATTTTGAAAACAACATGCCTCCACATTTCCATCAAACCTGGTATCATTGACAATATTCTTATCGGTGCTCGACTATTCTTCCCAACAAATTGAGGAGTACATGACCCCTTTAAAGGAATTTCAAGACATTTTTGTTTGGTCCTATGAATAAATGCCTGGTATTGATCCTCATATTAAGAAACATGAAATTAAAACTTATGATCATGTTAAACTTGATTAGAAAAATCTTAGGCCTATCAACCTAAAGAAAAATGTTGCAATCAAAGGAGAAATAAAAAATTTACTCTACATTGGTCTCATATACCATGTCCCCTTAACAGAATGGATCTCCAATCTTGTTCCGTTGAATAAAAATAGGGTATAATTTGAGTTTATACTGATTTTAGGGATTTGAACAAAGCATGTCCAAAACAAAACTATCTGACACCATTCATTGATTAGATTATTAATGAATATTCTAGAAGCACTATCTTCTCATTCATGGACAATTTTTGTAGCTATAACCATATTAATATTCAACTTGATGACCAATATAAGACTACTTTTATCTATCCTTGGGGCACATTTTCTTATCAAAATATACCGTTTGACATTAAAAATTCTAGAGCCCCATTTTAGCAGGCCATGTCCTATGCTTTTCATGATATTAAGCACACTGTTGATGCTTACCTAGATGAATTAGATCATTTCCCTCACAAGTGGTCAGAACCTCCATATCATCTAAGTATGGTCTTTGAACAATGTCCTTTTTATAACATTTGATTAAACCCACACAAATGCATCCTTTGTGTGCTTTTTGAGAGATAAATTGGATTCATTGTGTCCTAGTATGGGATCATAGTTCATCCTTTTAAGGTGTAAGCAATATTTCAATTTCCTTCCCCATGTACAATTCGACAACTCCAAAGTTTTCAAAGGAAAGAAAACGTTTTGCAAAGGTTCATTTCCAACTATGTTGATATTATGAAAGGTTTTATGCACTTTTTGAAACAAGTGGTTTCATTTGGGATGATCAATCCCAACAATTATTTGATGACAAAAAACTACTCTAGTATCAACTCTCTTATTGCATCCTCCATATTATAACAACATTTTCTTGTTACACTTAGCAACATCAAACTTAACTATGGGGATGGTATTGATCTAGGAATATGAATCACAATGAGAGCATGCGATTTTCTATTTAAGAAAGGAGTTGGTTGATATCGATTTTAGATATCCCCACATTGATAAATTGGCATTGGAAGTTGTGTATGTCGTCCAAATACTTTGGCATTACATTATTCTATGACATAGCATTTTCATGGCTGGATACAATCCTATGCATTGGAAGTTGTGTATGTTGTCCAAAGACTTTGGAATTACATTCTTCTATGACATAGCATTTTCATGGATGGATATAATCCTATGCAACATATTTTAGACCGATGTATCATCGAGAGAAAGTATTTCAAATGGATCATCATTCTCCAAGAGTTTGATCTAGATTTGTCCACATCTAAATCCAAGAAGTATTTAGCTTTTGATGAGTTAATGTACAAATTACCAAGAGATAAATATGATGCTCCAGTAGACAAGTCCTCGATAGCTTAGACTTTATTCCTCATAATTTTCCTCTTTAAATCCTTGGTATGGATATATATTGGTAGACCTTTAGACTCAATGGTTTCTAACTCACTTATCACATGATGAATGATGAAGAATTTATTGTCAGTTAAGAACTATCTGATTATTAAATATAATTTTCATTTACACGGTATCAAATTACGTTATTGCTTAACTCATGAGGAATTTGAGAAGGTTTTAAATGATGGCCATGCTAGAGCATGGGGTGGTCATCATTCTAGTCCTACTAATTGGTTACTAACTACGGAAATTTTCGATGCAACTATGATTAATATGACTTAGTGATGCAACTGATTGGTTAATCTCATAGTTGGGATTAGTATGATTGGAAGGGTAACCATTTAGTTTGGATCCTAAGTCATACTAATACCATCTTTGAGAATTTTCGATGAAAACAGTTCTTATGTTCAAGGGTGACACACATTGACTAATCCCTTTTTTTAATAGAATAAATTACAAAGGTTGGCATTCTCCCCCCCCCCCCCCCCCTGTTTTTGGTTTTTGATATTTTTTTATATTTTTTGTATTTTTCATGTATTTCAGAGCATGAGCAAGAAAGAGTATTCCATGGCACAGTGAAAGGAATGAGTGTCATAAGGGTATGTTCCTACATTTCAAGTGAATAGTGAAATCCTATGCAAAGGAAAAGTACAAAAGGTACTAGGATAGTTATGAACACTCTAACAACCGCCCCTTTCAGTGAAACTCGATAAAGATACAATATCTATGTTTCCCATAGAAGATTTGACACATAATGACAGAAAAATTCATAAGCCTTGGATAACAAATTGAAAAATAGGTAGTATGCATGTTGGTATAGGTAATGGTGACATGAGATTAGGTATGATGATGAGGTCAAGTTACAATTTTTGCATAAGGTTGAGTTGTCGATGTGATTGCACAAGGCAAACAATTATTTTTGGATGCAAAAATGATTATTGTAAATAATCACAATTGAGAACATGAAGTCTCAATAAAAAACTACGTAATCTTGCACTATTTACTATAAAAAACAAATGCTTATAAAAAACATCTGTATCTAGGCTAAAATATGATGTATCATGGTTGTCTCATACAAGGCTATTACACATTTAATTTTACTCCCTTTTGCAATTATATCTCTTCAACATGGTAATACATAGTATCACATGCATAACCCATCATAATTAGTGCCTCAATCTTCCTATGTGACATCCCTTAGTCAAATTGGAAATCCTCCTAGAAAATTGGTCATTAGAGGACCTCCTCCTCCCAAAATTAGACATCTCGATGCCATCATAGTTCTTCAGTGAAACAGTAGGGTTGAACCAACATATATGTTAGGGAAATAAATGCACTGCCAATGTAGATAAGGGCCTATTAAGTGTGATACCCATTTTTCACATGATTTGGAATTTAGGATTTTCCTCCAAAAATCATGGCTTTTGATGGTCAACACAAAGCACTGGAAAGCAAAAAAGAATCAATTTGAGGTAAAAATCCAAGGATAATCAAAATTCCACAAAAAACAAGATTCTTTTCCTAATTTAACTCAAAGAAGGAGAGAATTTTTCTAGGTTTCAACTCGACAAGTCCATAAGAAACCATGAGATGTCACATTATTGATCTCTAATTCATTCATTTTTCATCATCTTATCCATTCCATTCCTTACTGAACAATGTTAGGATATTTAGACACTTAGGAGTTAGTTAAGATCAAGTTGTGTAATAGATCTGTTAGGTAAAGTGTGTTTCTTTAGTATGCATTTGTAAATACTTAATCCGACGGTCACGATATGTTCCTGACATAGAGTGATCCGATGGCTCAACTTCTCTTAGATGATACCTACCCTTGATCCGTGGCTTAACACCCGATTGGTCCATGATCTTTATTTTTAGTTTTTAAAAATATCTCATATTTTATCAGTTTTTATCATTAGATATTTTTTAGTTTCGGACTGTTTCTTTCCCTATCTGCATATGCTCTTTGCCGTGCACTTTGAGCGATCTCGGCAAATCAGAAACAGAAAGGGAAAGGGTTTTTCTCGGCTACATATGCTCTTTGCCGTGCACCTTGAGCAATCTCGACAAATCAGAAACAGAGAGAAAACATAGACTTTCGGGGAAAGCTAACAAGATCTAACCCCAAACGTGTGGAATTTTTTTTTTGTTTCGATTTGTGGTGTGTTTCGTAGAAAAAAAAGGCAAGCATGGAAACCGAGCAAAAAGAGTAAAAAAAAAACGAAGCCCGTTTACTCATTCCCATATTTTACATACCTTTTAATCTAGCTCACTTGGTTCAAAGTTGGTTTATTCCTTAATAGGTCTTGAGTTCAAGTCTTAGGAAGTTGCTTTTAAAAGGAAAAGTGCATGCAATCTCTATTTTCAAGTTACTTTATTGTAAAAGTGCATCTCACTTAAAAAATAAAAAATAAAAATAAAAAGTGAGTCACTTAAGTTCTTTTTTATTGTTGCACTATTTAAAAGTAATATCATCGTAAAAGCGAAATCACTTATTTTACAATAGTGATTCAGTTAAAGCAAATTTCTTGTAAAATGATTGTCAAAAGGTTCATCTTGGAAAGGGGGGGGTTCTTTTTTTCGTTGGACATTCTCTATCTGCTACGTCACTATTTGGGACATCTTCAACAGTTTCTTTGTTCAAGAATAACTTCATCATCTGACGTCAGTATTTAGTGCCGTTTTTTTTTAAACCGCCTATTTTTTTCGAGCTCTTCACATCCAGAATATTGGTTTCTACTTTTACAGCCATTAATCTACAAATATGGCCGCCCTTTGGGATATTCTACTTACCAATTCCAACTATTTCTCATGGAAATCTCGTATGGAGGATGTTCTACGAAGTAGGGGACTTTTCAGAATTACCTCAGGGAAAGAAACAGAACCCACTGATGATGATAAGAAAATAAAATGGGCAAATATATGTGACGAATCTCGTGGATTGATTGGGATGTCAATCTCTACTGATTTGTGATTCCACATATCTGGAATTGATGAACGTAATGCTGCTTGGGACAAGTTGGAATCTGTGTTTGGTAAACACAATGAAATTCAAGGTCATCAACTTGAAAATGAGTTGATTTCTTTAAATCCAAGTGATTTTTCATGCATTCAAGATTATTTATCTAAGTACAAAACTCTTAAACTCTTATGTGCACAATGTAAGATTAAGAGGGAAGACAAACAATGCATTTATCATATTCTTTCCAAACTTGGACCTACATATTATGTTTTTTTATCTACATTTTACTCCATGAAAGAATCCTTGAATGCAGCTAGTTATCAAGAGCCTAGTCTTGAATCCTTTTGTGATTCCTTGATTAGAGAGAAAGATAAGCTCATCCATATTGGAATAATTAACAATGCAGATACATCTAGGAAAGCCTTATTGTCCCAACAGAAAGAAAAGTCCAAGCCTCCCAAAAAACAAAATTTTCACAATAATAAGTCAAACAAGGCTCCCAAACACTCTTAATCAGCTCCTTCTTTAAAAAATGACAAAGGATCCAAGCCAAAAGGCAATAAGACTGAGCGTCATTGCAACTATTGCAGGAAAGATAATCATGATGAATCTAAGTGTTTCAAGAAGATGGTAGCCTTGGAAATAGCAACGAAGAAGCACCACAGCACCCTAGATTCGCCTTCAGAATCTACCTCTCATGGACATGCACTTTGTGCTTTTGGTTATTCTTATAGTGCATCTTCTTCTTCTACTTCAAATGAATGGCTCATTGATTCTAGAGCATCTTATCATATGGCTAAAGATCAAGCCATGCTTTCTACTATGCATGAATGTAACACCAAACAAATATTTGTTGGTGATAATAGATCTCTAAGTGTTGTAGGAGCTGGAATAGTTCCAGTAGATAATGGTCATTTTAGTGATGTACTATGTGTTCCAAGAATTTCTTGAAATTTGTTATCCGTCTATCAAATCACTCATTCTGGTGAAGGAAAAACTGTGATGTTTACACCTCACCAAGTTGTAATCAGGGATTTTAAAGATTCTCAATAGGTCCTATCTACCGAAATTGTTGATGATATTACCAAGTTGTACAAGTTTAACAACTTTGGGTCATCACCTTTTCCTTCATTTTTTGTTGCTCATAGTGATAACTTGAGAAAACTTTGGCATGAGCGATTTGGTCACTTAAATTATCGTTCATTGCAACAACTATGTAAAGAAAATATGGTGACAGGTCTTCCGATGATATCTTGAAGGGATGGTGTTTGTTCTGGTTGTGTACTCAGAAAACATCACCGGGATAGTTTTGACAAACGTGTCTCTTGGCATGCCTCGGTTCCCTTGGAGCTTGTGCATAGTGACTTGTGTGGTCCTCTTCCATCTACTTCCTTTTTTGGTTTCAAATATTTCTTAACTTTCATTGATGATTACACCAGACACACTTGGGTTTATTTCCTAAAACTTAAGAGCGAAGTATTTAACATGTTCTTGGCCTACAAGGCCCTTGTTGAAAAACAATCTGGTCATCAAATTATTAAGTTAAGATCTGACAATGGAGGAGAATATGTTAACAAAACGTTCACTACTTTCTGCACTAAACAAGGCATCCGACAATAGCATGCTATTCCATATACACCACAACAAAATGGTGTAGCTGAGTGGAAGAGCCGCACTTTAAAAGAAACGGCTAATTGTATGATCCAATCTAAGGGACTAAGTCTTCAATTTTGGGCTGAATCCATTAATTTTGCAAATTACATAGTTAATCGCACCCCCACTAAAGCATTACAAGGTATCACACCGGAATAAGCATGGAGTAAAACTAAACCTGATGTAAGTCACTTCCGTGTGTTTGGTAGTGAAGCATGGGCTCACATTCCGGATGAAAAACGGAAAGCATTGTAGCCTAAAAGTGAAAAGTGCATATTTGTTGGATATTCTGAAGATGTAAAAGGTTATAGACTTCTTCAACCACATTCTCATGATGTAATCATTAGAAGAGATGTTAAATTTGATGAAAATCTCTTGGCCTGCGAGCCTAACTCGACGATTGTGCCATCTTTGGCCTGCGAGCCTGATTCAACGATTGTGCCTTCTTTTTCTTCCAACTTCCTTGACAGGTTTCCAACTTCAGTTTCTGATGATGACAGTGAGGATGAAAATCCACCTCTGCCTTCTCATGTTCCTCCAGTTGCACTAGCACAAGTGCTTCCTCGATGGGTCCATTCAACATGTGAAGCAACTGGTGATCTTGCCAGTGATCCTAGAGATCAACGTCGAACACATTCTCAGTTTCAGTGAGCCTCTTCTCTTTTGGCTCAAGTTTCCGAGAATCATGATCCAAAAACCTTAATTGCATAAGCTTCAGGAAATCTAGATTGGGATGCATCTATGGATGAAGAATATCGTTCCTTAATGGCGAACGATACTTGGGATCGTGTACCTCTTCCAAAAGGAAGAAAAATTGTCAGATGTAAATGGGTCTACAGAACTAAGTATGCATCAGATGGAAGTGTTGAAACACTTAAGGAAAGGTTAGTTTCCAAAGGTTTTTCCCAAGTTGAAGGGATTGAATACAATGAAACCTTTGCTCTTGTCATGAAAATGTACTCCATCTGCCTTGTTCTTTCCCTTGCAACCTTACACAACCGAGAATTCCATCAAATGGATGTCAAGTCTGCCTTCTTACATGGTGATTTACAGGAGGAAATTTACATGGAACAAACTCCCGGATATGTTCAGAATAACTCTATCCTTGTCTGTCGCCTTAAGAAATCCTTATATGGCCTTAAGCAAGCTCCTAGAGCTTGGTATGCCAAAATGGATAGCTCTCTCCTTGACACTGGTTTTTCTAGATGCCATTCTGACCCCAATGTCTATACCAAGAAAGTAGGAAACTATCTCATCATACTTGTTCTATATGTTGATGACCTTATTCTTACTGGTAGTTACCCTAAGCTTATAACCCATGTGAAATCCAGTCTGAAGAAAATTTTTGAAATGTTAGACTTAGGACATTTGCATTATTTTCTTGGTCTCCAAGTCCTGCAAACCAAAGAAGGAATCTTTCTTTCTCAGTCGAAGTATGCATGTGACCTTCTTCGTCGCTTTCACATGGAAGATTGTACACCTGCCCCTTCTCCCTTCTAGTTTGGAGTCAAACTTTTTTCCACTTGTACTTCACCTGAAGTAGATGTCGCCTTGTATCGTCAGCTTGTTGGTAGTCTCTTATACTTGACTCCTTCCCATCCTGACCTTTCCTTTGTTGTTGGTCGTGTTTCCTGTTATATGCAAACACCTCATGAAAATCACTGGAAAGCAGCTAAAAGAATACTTCGATATATTCGAGGTACAATTCAGTTTGGGATTCATTACAGTACAGGGGGGAACCTTTGTTGGTTGGTTTCACTGATCCAGATTGGGTCGGCGATCCTGATGATCGAAATTCTACTGCCGGTTATGTTTTCAGTCTGGGATTTGGACCTATCACTTGGGTTTGTAAGAAACAACAAGCTCTTGCTCTTTCTTCAACAGAGGAAAAATATCGAGCTGCAGTTAATGCCAGTCAGGAAGCTTTATGGCTTCGACAGATCCTTTCAGAGTTTGGATTCGAGCAGTAGCAGCCTACTCCACTTTGGTGCGACAATCAAAGTGCCATCAAGCTTGCAAAAGATCCACTTCTAAATCAATGCAACAAACACATTAAGATACATATGCACCTCATCAGAAATCTTGTTCATGATCGTGTTCTTGAAGTGCTCTTTTGCCCTATAGATGACCAAGTTGTAGACATCTTCACCAAGTCTCTTACAGAAGCAAAGTTTTCTAAAATTCGATCTATGTTAGAAGTTCAGGAACTTGTCATTAAGGGGGGATAGGCTCTAATTCCTCCTTCCTTCTCCTAATAGTGTCACTTTTGTAAATCGTTCAATCCTATCCCAAGTTGTTCTTAAGGGGGGATGTTAGGATATTTAGACACTTAGGAGTTAGTTAAGATCAAGTTGTGTAATAGATCCATTAGGTAAAGTGTGTTTCTTTAGTATGCATTTGTAAATAATTAATCCGACGGTCACAATATGTTCCCGACATAGAGTGATCCGACAGCTCAACTTCTCTTAGATGATACTTACCCTTGATCCGTGGCTTAACACCTGATTGGTCCATGATCTCTATTTAAAGAGCATGGAGGGTCATTGAAATGTTTATCGATTATGAGAAGCTCATTTGTAACTTTCTTTCTTTGCATAATAAATTTTCTCGTAGAAGCTATTTGTCCGGGCCCATGGAGTGTTTCCCTCACGAGGGTTTAAACCATGTCAAAACATCAGTGTATCGATCAGTGATCTGTTTGTGTGAAGTGGTTGCTCTAGGTGTTCGGTCTTTTGGGAGTACCCTGTGTACTCGAACTTATGTTTCCCATTCCATGAGATATTAAGATGGCCTTTCCTTCATATCTCTCCCATCCATCTTACAGGTTCCAAGGAAAGGAGTCAAGAGCATTCAAAGAAGAAAATGACCCTCTGAATGAAGCAGCTTGGAGACCATCCTATCATCCTCAATCTAGTTTGAAGGTGTATCATTGTAAATCCTACATTAATTGGTAAATATGAAAGGTAAAATCATTCTTTATTGTGTAAAATCTCTTATTTATGCATGGTTTATGAGTAGATTCGCATGTATTGATCCTGTTATATTTACTTGGTTAGTAATTTTCTTTCATTACATTAATGTTTTTCTGTTATCTGAGTGTGAAACCCTTAGATTAGAATTCTTCTAACCTTGGTGCAAGAATCCATCAACAAATTGGTGACTCCACTGAGGAGATTGATCTATCAACATATTCTTGGTAGCATTATTGCTCTTACTCTCTTTATTTCTACCTCTACTTCTTTGTTCTTCTCTTTCATGTCCTCTTTTGGTTTATACCTCAATTTGTAAACCTTCTTGGCTTGATCAATCCTTAGAAACTCCCTACAAACCCCATTTTTCCTTGATATTTTGTCATAGTGTATTTATGGAGATATGTTCTACACTAGACTAGTGCAGATGTCCTTAAAACAAGTGTGCTACACCCTTTTCAATGAAATTTTTTAGTGTTTTGGTAATATTGTGCTCTATGTGTTTTGTTTTGCAGTCCCTCAATTTCTTCATAGACATCTTTGTTTCACCTTTCCTGCAGTACACTGTATGCATGTGAGAAGGAATCCCCCTTTGGGTTCTCCCTTCATTATTTATCTCCATTTGATTGCAAGTTACGTGGTGCTTTCAGTTTCGATGGAGCAGCTCATTGGAAACATTGATCCAGAAATTTGAACTAAGAGGTAACAAGGAGAACTTCCATCTTGTTCGTAGATTGTTTCTTCCATTTGAAATAATCTTTTACAAAATTATTTTCTCTTATCCCTAGGATTTGAGTGAATCATCATTTCAATAATTTGTTGAATTAATTTTTTGGAAATGCCAATTTAGTTTCATTTACTTTCAACATTTTACTTTCTATCATTAGTTTTTAAGTTGATCACTGTCACTTGCACACATATCACACCTAAAATCTATGTTTGGTTTATTCTTCCAAAGTTCAATCTTAAAAGTATTCCTAACTTCAACCAACTTAAATCCATTAGGAGACCAAAATGAATTTATAGTTACGATCATAAATATCTGGGAATAATTATGAAAACAATTTTCCATAACTACATTACATCTGAAATATAGTTGTTTCCCATCTAGGGAGATAAAATCCTTTTGGATTATATAGTTGTGACCAGTTTTATGATAGGCCCATCCATCCAGAGTGGTACATGCCAAGGACAAGACCGAAGGTCTTTTTGGGTCACTTTTAACTCTTAGTATTGAAGATCCCTTGCTTCATGGATTTCAATCAAAGGTGCAAGAAACATCTTGTACATCTATGAGACCAATGTATCCTAGTATCCAATATTTTACGGATATTTCCTTGGGTGTCTCTCATAAGTGAGGGGGCTCCCAAGATATTTTTATGTAGCTTGTTGTGGATTTCACCACCCAGTGCCTTGCAATTATAATTTTTTCTTGCAACTTCACTTGCTCATTGAATAAATCCACTTTTAGTGAGTGTTTGGAAGTACCTTTTCAAGTTTTCTTCTTGTTTCTCATGGAGGAGACAAGGAACATTTAGCTAATAAACACTAGGAAGACTTGTTCCCATTTGTATGTGAGAAAGAATAACTTCTATAAGATAGCGCATCATTTTATTTTCTAGGAAAGTCTTGATTGATTAGTTTGTTGGATTTAGTTGCACAAATCGCACCCATTTATGTTCTTCTTTTATTTCTAACTAAAACTATCATTTATAAACCAAATCCATATCTTTCACTCTTTTCCCTCTCTATAGGGAATTTTACACCAGTCAAGATCATGCCACCAATTTCCTTAAGCTGTTCAAGTTTTTGGATTATGTGATTACGTCCCTTTTTCACTAATCATATTTTTTATCCTTCTAATCGATTGAGGGATAAATGAGCACCTCATCCTCTTTCCCCAAATGCCACTCCTCCCAATCCACTTCTGTGTTCACCTTCGAACTTGTCAACTAGTTCTAGACATCCTACCCCACCGGGTATTCCTCCACCTCCAATGGTGAACAACATCCCTAATGTTGTAAACCAAACCCCCCAGCTACCCTACATGGCTAGTTTGAACCTCCCATATTTGTCCAAGTTGATGAATTATTCTATTTAGCACGAACCTACTTGGATCCTAATGCCAACTAAACTACCTTTTGATATTCCTAAATTTGAAGGACGAGATGGAGAAGATCCATTCAATCATCTTACATCCTTCTACCTTTGGTTCTCTTCCAATAGTCTCATGATTAACTATGTCTGAATTTAGTTTTTTTAGGCCAACCTAACTAGTTTAGCAATGAAATGGTATATTGACCAAATTTCTACTTTACATTAAAACTTTGAGTTTATAGAAACTGCTTTCTTGATTTTTTTCCAATTACCCATCTGCAATGATGTAGGCATCAGGATCCTTATGAACTTCTGCCAAACTACTACTACCCACAAAACAAATCATATGCATGAATGGTGTAGAATACGTAACCATTGGAAAGATAAAATTAAGGATTTCTTCCTCTTAGATTGGTTATTGAAGTCTTTACTTCCTATGATTTCCATATACATTTCCATGACATTGCTTGAAATTGAGGAAGCCACTATTTTGATATCCCAACAACATGACTTGATTTAGGCCTAATCTGGGTATCTTTACACTATCCTCCCAGTTGATCCACAATGTCACTTTGGAGATCGATTTGCTCCACATGATTCCCATAATGATGATTGTATTATCGGCTCAGGTAACTACATAACCCCTAGTTAGGAATAAAAAAAATACCTTTATGGTCCCAACCTTTCCTATGATCCACCTCAAGGATATCCATTGATTCCTTACCATTATCCAAATCCCCCTCAAGTTGATCTAAGTCATCCATCCCAACCTGGCACCAACCCACCTTATCCTAATATTGGGATCCAACACCATGGATCATCCAATAACAATTTTCAATCATACAAGGTTGTGCCCTACCAGAACCCATACCACCCACCTCAGAACCTTTCACAAGGATCATAGATCTCTGAAGCTTAAATGCAACAACCCCAATGTAGTGCCTCTCCTTGTAGGGGCACTAATTCTATCTCTAGTCAACTTATGTACTATGGCTCAATTGAGCTAGGTTTAATATATAAAAATTTAGAGAATTTATTTATTTATCTGTTCTACAAAATCTCTTTATCATTTATCTCTAAGAAATTTCTAATGTTTTCATTGAATCACTCAAACATTTTCATGCTATCAATATTACTGTGACAACATAAAATAAAAATAAAATAAGCATTTTCCTTCCAATTTTCGGTACTGTAATTGACAGATTTAATTAAGTAGAAAGTAGAATATTTGGTTTTCTGTAGATTCACTTAGAAACCGAATGGAAAATCCACCCTGCCGACCAGCTATTATCTTGTTGGCCCTAGGAAATCACCAAATGTCCTATCCCTCAATCCCACAAACCCATAATATCAAGAGAAGCTTCTTCTGTTCCACTTCCTCTGGTCAATAATCCTCCCCTTTTCAATTTCCCCCAAAAGAAAATATAACCCCTTCAATCCCATAAGTTATTCCCTATATACCCTTTCCTCCTCCATAAGCCTTCTTGTTTACTCCACCGCCCTTGTCCAATCCCTTGAAAAACCCCAAAATATTTACTCCTTTACTTGTTTATTCTTACAAGTTACAATAAAATATTATTTTATTAACAATTTCATTTTTTGAACAATCCAATCTCCTTCAAGTTAATAAATTTTGTTAGGTGGGTTGACTGCACATTTATTATTAATTTCTTGGTAGGTTTCAAATCAGTTCCTTATTAAGCGGTGGGTTAATTACCCATCCACTCACCGTCTCCAATATTAAAAAAGTTAAATAAACTATTAATTTATTATTTATGTTGTTGACCTTTCAAAATTTGAAGTGGTGGTTTGTTTTAAATTTTATAATCCAAATTGGTTTCGCTGTCTCTCATGGCATTAATTTAATAATATAAATTTTAATGAGTCTTATCTTAACTCCCTTGGTACATTTAACATTTAATATTCTCTTTTCTTTTCCTACGATCAATCCCCTTTTATAATTTAACAACTTACTACTTAAACAATTCAAATTATTCACTTATGATCTTTGGTAATGGTTAGACTATTATTACTAATATTAGTATAAAATAATAATAATAATACTAATAGAAAAAATAATAATAACAACAATAATAATAATTATTAATGGTGAATAATAACAACAACATTTATTTGTTTAATCGATAAGTAACTCCTTATTGACATAGTACCTTTGTATTAATAAACAAGGTGTTATCTTTAGGTCTGCTCTAGCAAATTTTGGGTTTTGATAGTGGAGAATTTCATTAAAAATCTTCTTTTGTTAGTTTGTTCTCTCCTTCCTATAGAGCCACTTGTTGAATGTGAGAAAAAGGAAAGGGATAAGCTTCAATGTTTTGAAAAGATAAACTTATATGTACTCGTGATGGAGAACAATGGGGCAATGCAAATCCACAGCTTGTTAAATTCAAAGGATTTCGACACTCCCAAACAACTACAACTCTTAATATTGGGAAGGTTACAGGATAGGGATACAGTTTTGTCTCATTTCAATAAGTATTCTGAGCATAATTTTGCAGTTCTTTCAAGTGATTGTTTGAGGAACACACGCCTTCTAAAAACTATGAAAACAAACTTAGATTATATATTCTGGAAAATAAGATCACTATCTCAGCTTTACGAGATGTATGCCATATAAAAGGAGAGAAACAACTGTATTAGCTCTACATGATTCAAGATCAAGGAATCAACTGTTTATCCAATGAAAATCAAAATAGTTATCAAATTTGTGATGCAATAAGAGATGTACTTAACATTTCTAGCCATCGAGATATCATTCAAAATCACATGATTAGCTCTTTTTCAGCAGTTCCAGAATTCCAGGGTTAATTGATGACTGAGTATCATCAGACTCGAGCCCGAATCCAAATGTTAAGTATCCAAATGCCAAGCGTTGGGCGTTTTCAAGTGCTAGGTCAAAATGAGATATCCTATTTTGAACCACCGATTGAGCAATCAAATCAGTTTTAGATGTAATAACATAATCAATTTCAGAGTATCCAATGAACATGTAGGGATCAGAAGAATTACCAAAGAAGCAAATTTCGATATGCAATTGATTCGATATTGTTTCTAGGTTGTTGATAGGATTTAGCTCCGAGAATTTCATATGGGATATCTCATTTGTTGATTGTTCGTGTTAAATTCAAAAGGGAGTATTCAAGTGTCATCGCCCTTCCAAAACTAATTTTCATTAAAAAAGTATTCAAGTGACAATGCTAAAAACCAGTCATCACCAATCCGCCCAAGCTCCTAGGTGTTAAGCAGTGGATACAATTCATATGTCAAGAATAGGACTATTAAAATGGATCTCAGATTTGGTGTTAATCAAATTCAGCTACAGCTGGCCCAATAGTAGATTAGATGTTATCTTTTTGCTAAATTAAGGAGATGTAAGCCTCTCAAGGATAGAAGGAATATAATGTTATATATGGGATAGAAGGTATGGGGCAAAAGGGGGTGGTGAGTTCCAGCCAAGGGCTGAGATGGTGATGGAAAATTAGACTTTGAACCAGTTTGCATGCATGTATGAAGTTTCTTATGAAACGACTGTTTATGAAGTAAAATATGATCTTTGAGTCCGTCTCGTTTTAATCTATGAAGTATATGCTATCAATATTCTGTCTATACATGGTCTAAATTTCATGTTGTGATTCTTATGAATAGTATACAACTATGCCCCAATTATGAAATGACATCTAAGCTCTTACATTTGTAGGTTTATGATCATAGTCATATTTATGTTTCTATTTATATATTGGAATTTTATATCATCCCTGTCTTCTAGTTTTTAATTATCGAACTTAACTGATACCTTCATCTACCACCAGAAATACTTAAAATTACTGAGTAGATGTCTGATATCTACCATCTAAGATTTCCTTAACCTTGGCCCTAGAAGTCAAGTTCAAGTTTAGGGATAACATCTTTTGGCACCGTTGCCGAGGACGGAGGAACGAAGGCATACCTCCCTGGGTCGTACGACAACGAATATATCCAGACTTTGATGGTGAACAAAGGCTGGTGACATAGGGGCTGCAATATTCACCTGGTGACTTGACTGGTTTCACAATGGCAGATTCAGTTGCTGAGCGAGTTACTTCCTGTACCAAGACTACAGGGGTTGAGGTAGATCATGTTTTTCTTCAAGGTTTTCGAGAATGGATGAGTATGTCTTATGTTGATGAATGGGACAAAGATTTGTCTTCTTTTTTAGATTCTGATAACATTTATAGTGAAGAAGATAAAATTGATTTTTTGAAGAAGATTTTAAAAGCATTTAAGACAGAAAAGATTTCTCAAGATGTTAGTATTACTGCTGTTGTTTCAAGCATTTTTGAAGATATGTGCATGGATTTGAATGCAGAATTAAATCTGCATATCTTAGAAAGTAGAAAGTGGTTTTCAAATGATTGTGAAAAAGATCATTTTATGGAGACAATGAGGTCAGAGTTTATCCAGAGGCAGCTTGCTTATCTTTAAGAAGAAACAGGGATATTTGATTAGAACATGATTTTTAATTATTTTTATGATCCAGTAGCTGCTTATCTCGAAGTTTTTATCAATTCCAGCCATTCAGTTTTGTTCAGCTGCAAATATGGATTTCAGATTCATGATGAATTGCATATCAGTTCTTCAAATTTTTTTTTACAGAAGCATGTTCCAGGATTTCAATTGTTAAATCAATTTTTAGCTTGGTTTCATTGGAAATGGAGCTAGACATGATCAGCTCGATCTTTCCGAGATTAGAGTACAAGTGTTTATAAATAAGCTCATCCATGAGCATTTACTTTTTGCAGTTTTCACAGTGATTAGATTTTTAGCAGGCTTATGAATTATTTTGGTTTGAATAAATGGTGACAAATTTCAAAACTTTCAGAGGATGATTGAGCAGGTGATCGTATAACCCAATGTATAAGGCATAGATCTACAAGTTCTTGGCAGCCTGCAGGGGGCATGCCATTCCCAGATAAGGCCAGATGTTATCTTTAGGTCTGCTCCAACAAATTTTGGGTTCTGACAGTGGAGGATTTCATTAAAAATCTTCTTTTGTCAGTTTGTTCTCTCCTTCCTATAGAGCCACTTGTTGAATGTGAGAAAAGGAAAGGGATAAGCTTCATTATTTTTAAAAGATAAACTTATATGTACTCGTGATGGAGAACAATGGGGCAATGCAAATCCACAGGTTATTAAATTCAAATGATGTCGACACTCCCAAACAACTACAACTCTTAATATTGGGAAGGTTACAGGATAGCGATACAGTTTTGTCTCATTTCAATAAGTATTCTGAGCATAATTTTGCAGTTCTTTCAAGTGATTGTTTGAGGAACACACGCCTTCTAAAAACTATGAAAACAGACTTATATTATATATTCTAGAAAATAAGATCATGATCTCAGCTTTACGAGATGTATGCCATATAAAAGGAGAGAAACAATTGTATTAGCTCTACAGGATTCGAGATCAAGGAATCAACTGATTATCCAATGAAAATCAAAATAGTTATCAAATTCGTGATGCAATAAGAGATCTACTTAACATTTCCAGCCATCGAGATATCATTCAAAATCACATGATTATCTCTTTTTCAGCAGTTCCAGAATTCCAGGGTTAATTGATGAAAGAGTATCATCAGAATCAAGCTCGAATCCAAATGTTAAGTATCCAGATGCCAAGTGTTGGGCGTTTTCAAGTGCCAAGTCAAAATGAGATCTCCTATTTTGAACCACTGATTGAGCAATCAAATCAGTTCCAGATGTAATAACATAATCAGTTTCAGAGTATCCAATGAACATGTAGCGGTCAGAAGAATTACCAAAGAAGCAAATTTCGATCTGCAATTGATTCGATATTGTTTCTAGGTTGTAGATAGGATTTAGCTCCAGGAATTTCATATGGGCTATCTCATTTGCTGAGTGTTCGCTTAAATTCAAAAGGGAGTATTCAAGTGTCATCGGCCTTCCAAAACTAGATTTCATTAAAAAAGTATTCAAGTGACAATGCTAAAAACCAGTCATCACCAATCTGCCCGAGCTCCTATGTGTTAAGCAGTGTATACAATTCGTATGTCAAGAATAGGACTATTAAAATGGATCTCAGATTTGGTGTTGCTCAAATTCAGCTAGAGCTGGCCCAATAGTAGATTAGATGTTATCTTTTTGCTAAATTAAGGAGATGTAAGCCTCTCAAGGCTAGAAGGAATATAATGTTATATACTAGATAGAAGGTATGGGGAAAAAGGGGGTGGTGAGTTCCAGCTGAGGGCTGAGATGGTGTTGGAAAATTAGACTTTGAACCAGTTTGCATGCATGTATGAAGTTTCTTATGAAATGACTGTTTATGAAGTAAAATATGATCTTTAAGCCTGTCTCATTTTAATCTATGAAGTATATGCTATCAGTATTCTGTCTATACTTGGTCTAAATTTCATGCTGTGATTCTTCTGAATAGTATACAACTATGCCCCAATTATGAAATGACATCTGAGCTCTTACATTTGTAGGTTTATGATCACAGTTATATTTATGTTTCTATTTATATATTGGAATTTTATATCATCCCTGTCTTCTAGTTTTTAATTATCTAACTTAACTCATACCTTCATCTACTACCAGAAATACTTAAAAATTACTGAGTAGATGTCTGATATCTACCATCTAAGATTTCCTTAAGCTTGACCCTAGCAGTTAGGTTCAACTTTAGGGATAACACAAGGTACCCTTAATGGGCTAATTATTCATGGATAAATCTTAAACAATACAATTCACGAGTGTTAATGTTCATCTACGACACTTCACATTGACGACATGTATCTTAATTGGTTATTAAAGTGTTTTCATACAATGACTAATTCACTTATTTTACACATTAACAACTTAACCATTCATTACCTAAGTTGATTAATATATCCTTAACTGAGTTATACACAATATTTTATACCACTATTCAAGGGTGACAAGTATGTTGTACACCAATAATATCGTACATGTACAAGGTGTGCATGTGTGGCCATTGTATGCATAGGTTAGATATGCACTATAAACAAACACCCTCCCGGGTATGCATACTTGCTAACTAATAATAGTAATCCCCCATGCAGAAAGAGAAAGCATATATATATATATATATATATATATATATATATATATATAATTACTTTAACATTCTTAGTTATTTAATAATTAATCCCTTTTATGATGTCATATCCTTATCTTTATGTTCTTATTAACTTAACCAATCAATACAAAGATGGGTACCTACTACCACTAACTTGATATCAAGGAACACCCAACCCTCAATAGTACTAACTAACACATCCTTTCATCCTAACCTATGTCTACATCTTTTATATCCTTCATATTCTAGTAAATAAGTGGAAGCCAGCTTCACTGACCTGACCACATATAAACATGAGAGCAATAACGTTGGATGAACAACAGACCTAACCTATTATAGCATGCATTTGACCGTCATCATCACAACAACATGGGGAGCGTGTCTCAAAATAGCCCTCCCACAACCTCAGGGTTCATAGAAACATAGGGTGGGAAATACATCCATCCGTCTTAATATATTGGGTCTATACCCTTATCATATCATACTTTGCTGCAATCGATATTATCAAACTGTGTCATCGTATCATCACTTTTGGTTGCTAAGGTTTACTGTATACCAAGTTCTTATTCCACATAACATATCAAGTGCCCAACTATCACATAGTCCCCGTGTCTTGTGGGTTAGTATTCTGCAACATACACATTTATAACAAGCATTTACACTTGATCATCAATTGACCCACATCATCACCATCATAATTTCACGTAACAATTTAATTCATAACATATACACATGACATATAATAATCCAATCGATCACATCATAGGATGGTATCCACGTACCACATCATATATTTCACATTTGATCAATGAAAACATTAAATCATAGACTGTCATCATAAAAGAAAGGAATCTCATGATAATCACAGCCTAGTAACCACATAAATATAGTAACATCATAATCATAGTGCCAACATAAACATAGTAACATCATAATCATAGTGCCAGCATAAACATAGTATCAATGCATACTCGGGTTCATCATGTCGTAAATAAAGTTTACTCAGTCGAGCTGAGTCCAACTAATAATAAGAAAATAAAGCGTAGTAGGTCTAGCTAATAAACATGCCTAGTCAAAATATGGAGCATTACATCCAAGCTAAGATATCCTAAACTACTTAGGCCCAATAGTACCAAGTATATGCTCAACAGAACATGCCTAATCCCACAAATACAAATAATAATAAAAATAAAGGGAAGGAAAAGGTTTAGGACCAAAACCCGAAACAAAAGGGGATTACTGCAAATCAATCTAATAATGTCGAGGGTAACACAAGTAATTCCAATCAGAACCAAAATCCTAATCATCAACCTAGGGAAGTAAATAATCATCAAATTTGAATGAAACATACATATACCCTTTTCCATGAACACATGCATTATTTCCACAATTGTCCACTGATCCTAGAGTTGTTATGACTAAAAGTTGCAATAGATCAAGATTATACACAACAAGGGAAAAATCACACCAATCCAAGCCCCCTTCCTAGGAATCTTCCCATTGTGTTCCAAAATTCATTTCCATATCAAGGTTTAGTTAAGGCCATGGAAAATCAACCTACTACTTCAGCTAGTGGTGTCCATCTTCCCAATGATACTAGCAAGAATCCCTTCATGAATTATGCTGAAGAAAACCTTACAATCCAAAGTCGACAATACAAAATTCCACTCAACACTTTCTCAACGGACACTACCCCAATTGCACCCACCAAATTAAAATCCTTGAAAAATATCCTAACCCAATGTCGACATCCCACCAAAGGTTCCTAAGTCTCCTTTGCATTGTTATAACCAAAACTCCATGGAAAGGGCCACTCATAAATATAACATCATACACAACTTAGCTTGAAATTATCTACCATGATGTCAACTCCAGAAGTTATTTAGACTTGTTCTTATCAAAGGAATTCCTTGTTATCTACCTTGGGGGAAGTGGACCTTTTTGACGATCTCATTAACACCTCTGATACATATAACCTTATCCTCCATCTAGACCTTCAATTTCCTTTCTGGTGCTTGTTAATATTAAAGGTGTTATCATCCGCCATTGCATCAATGATGAAGGTGCATCTACATGTGTCATGTCTACTGGGTTTTGAAAACACCTTGGATCCCTCAAATTGATCCCATCTACCATCACCCTCAGAGCACATGATGATAGTCCAACTCAACTTGAATGTATTTATCATATTGTACCCATCAAATTATCGAGTAAAATGTTGTTAATCAATGTAAAATCCGTTGACACTCCCATGGACTACAATATACTTCTTGGACGTAGTTACATGCATGCTATGAAACCAATAGCTCCTTCAATCTATTGGAAAATGAAGTTTTCCAAAAATGGAAAGATCATCACTACTGAACAACTTACCTATAATGATCCAAAAGTTCAAATCAATCCAAACAATATATTTCCTAACGTAGAGGAAATCCATACCATATATGCTTTCACTAATGTAGGAATGGGAATATTCAAACACTATGCCCTAATTGGCACATATTATAATGACCCTCCTCCTGTGGTAACAACACCAAGTTCATTGAACTGTGTACTATCTTGATGACCAAAAACCAAATGTCTCATGATTCCACCTCAATAAGAACATCCCAAACAATCGATATTCCATCAATGCCTAGTTCTATCACCCCATCATGGGGTAGGATTTTAGTTGCAATCCCTTTCTCCACTAAAATCCCATTTTTATATCCACAACCTGGGTTGATACAGATGTCTTTTATAGTTTTTATATTTTTACTATATTGATAGTGACATTAATAGTATACTACTAAATATATTCATCATAGGGTTGTCCCCTTACAAGTCCTTTGAATTAGCCTACTCAAAATGGTAATGCTTGTTTTTTATTATAATGAAGAATACTTTTAGGAATATCTACGGTTGTTCAGTTATTACTTAGTTATCATGTTATACATTGTCCAAATGGAATGAAAAGAAATCCTTCATCATGTTATAGATGGAGGTTACTCTCCAATTTATCAATCTTAGTTTCCAACATCCAAGCATAGATTGTAGTCTTAAGGGGGCACTAGTACAAAAAACTATTTAATCAATGAATGTGCAAATAAACCATGGTTTTTATTCCTCTTATAAGTGAAAATGAGGTTGAATTTATACATCATAAAAGTGAATGATTTTAATTCTAAGTCAATTTGTGTCTATGCTATCTAGGATTAATAAACAATTAGAAGGCTTCACATACCCTCCATCTTAGTGAGTAGTAAAACTGAGATCCAGAAAGTTGTCCTACTCTATTCTTATGGAGAAGATCCCATTATTTTCCTATAATTGAAGGAATACTGCACATGTGATTTCTTGCATCATGTGTTTGTGTTATCTAAGGTTCATAAACAGTAATAAGGCTTCACAACTTCACCTCACTAAGTGATAGAACCCAGTTGTGGAAAGATCTCTTCCTCTATTTTTATGTAATAGATTACATCATATACCTTAATGTTGAAATCAGAATGAAATGTGATGGCGCACATCACATTTTTAGAAGTGTAGCACCCTTCAAATCACATCAAGGGACTACTAGTAGATTTTTATTATTTATTTTTAAACAAATTAATTTTAGAAAAATCCTTCTTTACCCATTAATATAAACAATAATGACATATTGGGCTATTTGGAGAAAAAAAGTTAGCTAACAACACAAGACAAATCATACTATGCTAAATACACCTTAATAACTACCATAACTACCAAATAGCATAAGACTTATCAAAATTGTTACTCGGGCATAGAATAAAACCATAATTGTCGAAATTCATAAGTTTGCTCATGTATACTGTGTTGAAGGTTGCGAAAAGGAAAAATCACATTCAAATACATAAAATAAAAGTTTCAAGGTACATAAAATAAAGGTTTTGAGAAACTTTATATTAGAATGAGACAAAATGGGAAACTCCAATATGAATGGGTGCAAGCATCCACAAATTCCTTCTTTAATATTTGAACCATTGGATAGACAACAATAAAAAATGGATTCCTCCCTAAAATTGGCCCCAACGGGATATTTTGTCTACTCACCAATCAAATTCAAAACCTTTGCAATACAAATGTATGCAATCATTGATAAAGGAAGTGAGGGAGTCATTTGAAGTGGTAAGATATGGTTAGATTTTAATTTCTCACTTATATATATATATATATATATATATATCTTTTTTGAAATTGGGATCATGTCAGGCACTAAAAGTTCTTGACACTGACTTGTTTTGAGGTAGCAAGTTATGGTTTGACCACTTGGCCAAGTCATATAGTGAGTCAACCTATTCAATGTCAACAAGTCAACTCAACCATTGTTCTCATTAAGCTGAGTAAATTTGCATCTGAGGTGGGAATTTTTGAAGTATGATTTTGATCAATATGCACTTGAGAATATGTATATTCAAAAATATAAAAAATGTAGGCTAAAGAAAAGCCATCGCCTCCTAGGAAATTACAAATATGGCAAAAGCCACCCTAGCTTTGTTTCCTGGTAAAGGAAATAATTTTTCATACAATAGAGTGATAAGGATTGTAAATTGATAATACCATTGTGTATATTAGATTTAGGCACCCCGAAATTGTACATTATATGATGTGCTTATAGGTATAGGATCAAGGTCCTCTAGAACAACCACAATTTAGTAAAGCATACTAATATCCCAGAGAAAAATCATGCTAGGGATGGTTTATTCAAAGGGTGTGCGCTAGAAATACAACCTTTATAATGCATTGGGAGTGGTCCTTATGATGAGATTATAAATTGGAGTAGAAGGGTATGGATTCTCTCAACATAAGCCCAATTGTTTGACCTAAGGCTGGGTTCCCAAACCTCCAAGCCATAGACAACAATGGGGTTTCATGAATGTGTCAAAGACATACATCTTAGATATAATGCTCTAAAAATGGATATGGAAACAATGACACTCAAGTATTGGTAGGGATGTGCAACTCTTACATAGAAACAAATGGTATATTGATGTTAGATTACAAGTGGGACCTGTAAATTGAACATCTAAATAATTGTAAGCAATGGTGGCCTCAATTGGGTCCCACTAAAGAAGAAAAGAAACCTAGATATCACATATTTTTTAGTATTGAAGACCATAACCTTATTCTTACTAATGTTAAGCACAAGTTGGTGACAATTACATAACTTGCAAGGGTCTTTAACTGTGTATACATCCTATTAAGAGAGGAGGCTATAAGGACTGCATCTTTTACAAAGAGAAGCAGGGAGATGAGGACAATGTGTACAAGGGCGTTACCTTTTGGAAGGTCACTCTTCTTAAGGAACTCTTCAACCTCATCAATACAAGATCTAAATAAAATTGGGGGAAAGGGCACACCTGCTTGACTCCAACAACAATCGAAATAAATCCAAAGAGATCATGCATGTTTTGTAAAATTCCAACTACTGTCTCATAGAGTGTCATAATAGGAGTGACAAGTCTTGGAAACATCAATGTCACAAAGAGCTCTCAAACAACAATTGCTTGGAAGTCAACAAAATAATAATACACCTTAGAAGAATGCTTCTTATCTTCTCCAATGATAGTTTGGAGATTGAAGATGTACTCAATAGTCTCATAATAATTCTTTAGAAAATAAGATCCACATCCACATAGTAACAATGTCCTTCTAGCTTTTATTTTTTAAAATCTTTGTGATAAACAAGAATATTTGGTAATAAAGAATTAATAAGAATATTAATTTTAGTCATGAACAATTATGCAAAGAGAAGTTAATGTCATTAAAACAAATTAGCATTCACATATATCTGCTACAAATTTTTTATATATTGAAAGTCACAATCTTCATATTTACCAACACAAACATTAAATCAGTTTGTCCCCGATTACTAGAGAAGCCTGGCAGTGTCCTACTTGATTTCCATTGAAGGGAGGCCGCCGCCAACACTAAATTTAAACTGAAATTTTAAATAGAAAAAAACCATACTTAATAAGTATGGACAAATTTTGATGCACAATAACTCAGGACAGATGAAGTGCCGAGGTATTCTAGTGGGTCTGGAGATCCCTTCTATTGTGTAAAGAGGGACATTCATTTCACTAGCAGGATCTATTCAGAGTATAGAGGGACCACCATGAGACACATGGGTTCTAACGTCTATGTTTTTAATCTAACGCTGGAAGTTCAGCGTGGACTCTTCTCAGGAATGAACCACTTTTGGTAATTTCTCTCACAGGCTTGTCAGTCAAGCGAATCATGTTATAAGAAATTGCACCGAGTATAGCACCGAGTACAGGCGCAAACATGTATATCCAAATGCTTGTATATTTGTTGCCAGCCACCGCAGGACCTATGGTTCTTGCAGGATTCATCGAGGCTCCTGAAATTGGGCTGCCAATAAAGAAATAAAACATGTTAATCTATGCTTGACTTCCGAAAAAATATTTCCAGAAAATATCAGAAGGAATAGGAATCAATACCCGGATATGGCCACATTCATTCCAATGGTAGCTCCAACTGCCAATCCCGCCAATTCTCCTACCTGTGTAATCGAATATTCGATAGTCAAGTTTACGCTCTATAACTCATATCTGTTGTCACTAATTATGAAAATAAGTTGGAGAATTCGATAGAGAACTACCGCTCTTGTATCGGTGGACACTGAAGAAATCACAAACATCAACAAAAACGTAATAAAAATTTCGAAAAAGAAGGACTGCATGTTTGAGCCTGAGGGGACTGTGGCTCCAATGTGCGCCACATTTCCAAACATCAAACGCAGGACAAATGCAGCACAGATTGATGCAACAACTTGAGCTCCTATGTAGGCTGGAATCTGTCATTTCAGTTATTTCAACCAGCAAAATCCTAACGGATGTCAATGTCTGATAATTACGCCTCTTGTACATTTTGCTAATTTACTATAACAATCCACATGTATTGGATTAATTCTTTGAACATAGTGTATACATACATGAACACAGGGAAATCTTCGCACAGTTGCGAAAGCCAGCGTGACTGCAGGATTAAAATGAGCTCCAGATATATGACCTATGGCGTAAATTAGGATCATCACTGCCATTCCCCATACAAGCGACACACCAAGATGAGTTATGGAGCCGTTATTTTTTTTATCAATAACAACTGATCCGCAACCTACAAATACGAGGAAGAATGTCCCAATGAATTCTGCAACCACCTGCACATAATCTATTGATGTTAGATCATCTTCAAAGATAAATCATTATTAAAATAAAAATAAAATAATGGTAACTAATCTATAGATAATTAGTAGTTGATGTATGATAATGTTAGATCATCTTTAAAGATAAATCATTATTAAAATACAAATAAAATAATGGTAGCTAATCTATAGATAATTAGTAGTTAGTAGTTGATGGATGATAACTAATAGTTATAAACAATTAATTTAATAGATAATTTGTTTTTGGCACTTTACAACTATACTAATATAAAATTTCAATTTAATAAATCAATCAACCTGTTCTTACAAATAAAATGAAAGAATTAACATTTCATTACAATTAAATTGGGGAAATAATCTTTTAATTAACAGATAATTTGTTTATGGCATTTTATAAATATATTAATATAAAATTTAAATTTAATAAATCAATCAACCTGTTCTTCCTAATAACCTAATAAAATGAAAAAATTGACATTTCATTAAAATTAAATTGGGGAAATAATCTTCACGACTGTAACACATAATATGAAGACATGGGAATTTCATTAAAATTAAATTGGCGAAACAGTGAGAATCCCCAAAGCAATACTTAAAGATTCATATAGTCTGGGCCTGTTTCAAGATTTTTTAAAATCTGTTTACTTAGGCTTTCACAGTGTGAAGGTATTTTAAAATCTGTTCTTTTAGGCTTTTAGGCTGGTTTGTTTTCTAATGATTTCCAAATTCATTGTGTCAAGAAAAAGTTTATTATATTCAGTCCATCTTCAGGATCAAAGACACAGAAATATGGTAAAGCCAGCAATGTAGCTCACTAAGTGAGTGATGAGATTTGGGTTTTTCAGAAAGTGTAGGGTGGGGTTCAATAACCCTTCACTCTATCGCATGAAAAAAAAAAGGAAAAAAAAAAATATGGAGGTAAAAATAAGGTTCAAATAGAAAGAAATATGAACCTCCATATTTCTTTATCTTTGATCCTGAAGATGGACTGTATATCAGATTAACTGACTGCGTATAGCAAATCCCAAACTTGAATAAACCTTTTTTTAACACAGTAAATCTGGAAATAATGGAAAACATATTTTAAAATACTTATCTCGTACATTCCATCAAACTTATAATCAGTATATAAAACTGCCGGAGCTCCGACAATAAGATCCAAAGAAAAGTCAAAATTAGATTGGAGTTTTCATTCCCGAGATATTGCTGAGGGGAAGTTATTCCTCACAGTCAGAAATATGTTCGGATCTGACGCTCTCAATAAGCTTCCAAAAGCACAAGCTATATCATTGATGATTTAATTTCAAAGCTGTAAAGAAAACTATTGCTGGATATGTGATAATCCGGATTTCTCCAGGTCCAAACGTTGCAACTTTCCTAACTTCCCCAAAACATAACTGAGTCTTTCTTACCTTTGATTCTTGGAAAAAGCACATTGATTTTCGTGGGCTAATCTTATAAAAGCATAATCAACGAATACTGCAGGGGTGGTACGAGAAGAAAATACCAAAAATATTGGTTGGGGAAAAACAAGAAAACGTAATAAAATTAAATGAACCTACCTTCTTAAGAAACCTGAGAGATGGTATGAATGATGCAGAGGTCTGTCCAGCAACACGGCTTTCTGTCAGACCCGCCTCGGTATCACTAAAAGCAACAGTCTGCTGATCAGGAGTGCCATTTTGTGTAATTACCATATTTCCAAATGCAACAGTTTGCATATCAGGACTGTTTCCTGTAGCCATAGCGTTCCTTAAACCAGTAATGTGAGAAAACAAATGCTTGCCTGATTTGCCTTTCTCTCTCTTTATGTTGATTTAGCCTTCTATTTATATTTCAACCGCCATCTTGAATTAGTATGCAAAGCCGGAATGAGTATGCAAAGCCATCCGTAAATATGAATGGCAATGGAAGCACTGCCCTTATCTTTATCTTTAAATGTTCGTTTTCGTTGAATGTTTCATAGTGTTCAGTCAGTATCTGTAAGTTTGCAAAGCCATCCGTAAATATGAATGGCAATGGGAAGCACTGCCCTTATCATTATTTTTAAATGTTCTTTGAATGTTTCATAGTGTTCAGTCATTATCTATAAGTTTATGAGAATTTCCAAGATCAAAACTTCAAAACTTCGTTATACATTTTTGTTTCTTTTCAGTGGAAAAATCACTTTCACTTTCATGTTATTGGAAGGAATCAAAGAAAGCTTGAAATACAATCATTACAATAGGGATCAACAAAAGCATCATGTCACTTATAAGAATTGAACCTGAGTGAGAGGGCAACAATCTTTCTTCCCAACCACCCAAGCTACAACCAATAAAATAATTAAAGATCAATAATTCACAACACAATAAAATATTGATTAAATTATCATCTATATTAGTTTAAATTTCATTTTTATTAAAAAATAGATTTAGTTCCAATTTTATTTTTATTATAAAAATGGATTCATTCTTCTGTGTATGAGTTAAAATTTATTTTTATTCTAAAAATAAATTTAATTCTCTTAAACATTCTCGAAGCAGTTAAAATAAATTCGAGAATATTCAAGGATTTGTTGGACACTGTGGATCGAGACTTAATCCGAATGGTGACAACGGGAGACAATGAATTAAACGAAAGGTAAATTGCGTGGAAGTTGCAAGTTGCTGTAGATAGTTGGCGAAGAAAAGCCGGAATCCGTGTTTTTGTTTATGTAGACATTTATTTATTGACTGACAGCTATGTGTGCAAACCAACATGTAAGATCAAGGTTATATGATATCAGATTTTCATTGAAGAACTTACTTGATTCTAAATCAATTTAAATAATTATCAAAATTTTAAATCAATCACTTTCATCATTTATAAAATACATTTTCTAAAATATTAGAAACAAAACTTGATTTTTTTTCCACTTGTTATTAATATAATAATTGAAAGAAACCTAAATAGTAAAAGGTATAGTCACACCATGATTCGAATATAGAAGGTTGTTGAATGCCATTTCAATGACAAGATTTGAATGCGTCCACATCATCAGTATATAAACGAGGATTGAATCAGTCACTACTCACTAGACAGTCTTTGGCTTCCAACACGCTATGAATTTAGACTTTGCTTGACAGTTGCGTCCACATCATCTCCATAACGAGGATTGAATCAATCGGTAGACTTCAGTTTTCACCGCGTCTTTGGCTTAAAAATCTATGTCCAACACGCCATGAATTTAGACTTTGTTTAGACACTTCCGCGTTGTACATACTTTCATGTTTATTCTTTTTTTTTTCAATATTTTTTTCCTATCAGTTTGTATCGCTTGTCATTTCAATTAAATTGTTTTTATTTATTTTAAATTTGGATTTATCAAGCATCAAGAGGGACCCAATTTCTTGATGTATAATTTTTATTTTAAAGTTTGTATGGCTTGTCATTTCAATTAAATTGTTTTTATTTATTTTAAATTTGGATTTATCAAGCATCAAGAGGGACCCAATTTCTTGATGTATAATTTTTATTTTAAATTTTAAACTCAATAATTTTGATACCTTTTTTACTTGATAAATCCGGGTTTAAGTTTTAATTTTTTATTTTATTTTAAAGAATGATATAGATTTTTTTTTAATTACTTTTTATAATTTTTTATTTTATGAATAAACATGATTTTTTTCAATTACTTTTTATCTTTGGTAATTAAACTCATTAAATGACTATTGTATTCAATTGTGTCTTTCAAGTGTACCCTCACTAGTGCAGTCAAATGATGTATTGAATTACTTGACACTTATTTTATTGACTAGCTTAGCTCCTTAGCAATCCTTTTCTTGACACATTTAAAATCTACTGGGTCAATATTAGAGACATACCCCATAATCTATTTATTTATGAATATCTTTTATTGAAGGGCTATGTGGTTGGGAAACATAACCCCTCCCCGACTGAACTTATACCCCTCCCTTCCATTCCAATATGCTTTGTGACATATTCACATGCTTTTAAGGTCCTACTACAACTCCTTAGGATTAGGCCCTTCCAGATGAATGGATGGTACAACTTATATTGAGATTGGCTCCCAACCATCCATTTTGATGCCATAAAGGATTTACAATCGGGTAGGGAGATAGTTATTCAATGCAGCCAAAAAGAAAATATATAAGAAGGGTAGCTTCCCATTGCTTATAGAATAGACATTGAGTTTTTAATTTCGCTGCAACAATCCACCTCCTTTCACATATCGGATCATATCCATGAGTGGACACATCGACGAAGGCTAATTCAAGCTAAGATCCTAGATCAATTTCTTGCAAATTTTTTTTGCAATCATTATTACTAACCATAGCCAAAGATGTAGCCATGCCAATGACTCATACCAAAGAGAAAGTTATTTTATATGTGTAACAGTTGGACTTGATTTACTCAAAATTTGGGGCACTTTATGAGATCATCCCTTATGCACTGCATTCTTCATCTGACATTTTCAAACTAACTCGAAGACCACATCGAGATAGTGTGTGTAATACCCATAGAGCCTTAGTTAAAGTTTAAATACTTCAAGTATTAATGTTTTTAATTGTCGTTGAACAATTATTTGAAGTGGGGTCAAAGACACTTGTTTGAGAATATTTGTATTGTTTTATTATTTAATAAATAAAACAAGAGAATCCAATCTGAAGAAGCCATTGAAAGAGTTTTTTTTAGCCCACAAGGAGGAATGACATGTATTGGGAAGAGTGCCCATAGTGGTGAAAACCACTAATTAATACCTCAACAGGTGTAGGAGGCATCATCCCTATTTTTAAGGTCAGAACTCCAGATGGAGGTTCTAGAGCAGGAGGCTCATGATGGACCTAAGTCCTAGGAAATGCTTTATTATGCAGTTTCTATCAGACAAGCAGGAGGCTTGGATGGAAGAGAGAAATTATTTTGTTGAGATGAGAATGAGAACTGAGTGATAGTTCTAGGTTTCTTCAGTTGTCTTTGTCCTTGGGGTCTAGGAAACAGGCTCGGGGGTTTAAGAACAAGTAAGCTTGGTTGTTCTGGAAGATTGGTTGGGAGGAACGTTGGACTTCAGATTGGATTCCGTTTGTCTTTTCAGTCAGGTTCTATTACTGTTAGTAGTATTCTATACATTTATTTCTCTATCTGTTTAATATGTACTATGTAAAATTAGTAGCAAATGATGAATTGTATTTTATATTGTTTTAATGTTCTGCTAATGTTTTATTGCTGAGAATTATATGTATTTACATTTACTATGTTGATGCTATCTACATTCTTCTATTTTGAATTCATAATGCTATAGATAGGATTAAATCTTATAAAATTAAAAGTATCATATTTTGTTATGTTATCAATGCTATTTACATCTAGAATTTTATTATGTTACTGTAGAAAAATACTTTATCTCTGTTATAAATCTCTATCAGTAATATGTCAAATAGAACTAGGGTTTGTATAATAATACGTATTAGTATACTCATTATACATAGTTAGTATTATCATGTAATGTCCCAAAAATACATGAAAATAAAAAATTTTCCTGTCTGCGAAAATCGTTAGTTTATAATAGAAAAGGTGCATATCAAACGTAATAATATTAGAAACAATCAAACTTGTATGCTGCAATGTATGTCTAGGCCTATCTGTTTCTACATAGCCTCTTCTAAGTGTAAGTATAGAATTTGCGGAAGCGGTGTGGAACTAATGAGATCGTGTTTTCGTTGTGGTTTGCAACAGTGGGTTTAGTAGGTAGGAAATAACACTAGCTAATGCTTGAACTATCATGTGATTTTAAATATGTACGTCAAATGATACCTTCAAGTGATGACCTTCTTGGTGACGGTATGTGTTTCACATTGGAGGTTCCATAATACTCCCGGACAGGTAATTACATACCTCGGCAGGGTTGCCGGGAGGTATGGGCACTTGTAGGGGTTACCGGACTTACTTAGCATAATGCTAATGCCATCACGTACTTTTGTATTTGCAGGTGTCTCGACTCTATGAGTAAGCTCACTAAATGGGTGGTTCTTATTCCACTATTGCTCCTATTCCACTGGTGGTATGATAAGTCTTTATTACTTCATTGCCATGGGAGTTCTTAATTCGAAAGTTTCCCAAGGTGGGTTTACAACTATTAGTTCTTGGGTAATGCAATCAATTGTGAATTGATCATACTTTGCAAAGATGTATGTATATCAATCGAGCCCTTTTTAATTTAAATCAGGGTGGTGGAAGACTACGACTGTACTATAGGGAGTGCAAATTATTTGACCTCCACTCAATTGGAAGTTGGTAAAGACTTTAATGCATTTAGTGGCTCGTGGAGAACAACCTGTCATAAGGGTTTGGCTGTTGATTTGGGGTTTTGATCTGTAGTCTCTGTACTCGACTTGTTGTTTTTTTATGGCTCTGTGCTTTCATTGCTGGATAGTAATGGGGTGTATTGACCCGAGCCCTGCTTTTGTGTGTTCCTCAGTCCACGCTCAACACACTAACTAATCAACCATGTAAATCATGCTTTGCACAATATAATGTAACAAAAGAGAAAATTTCAGTATATCATAATTTTGTAATCACTTCTCGAAATACAACATAGTTTATTCATTCGGCTTTCCTGCCCCGCATATATTCAATAATGAAGCAAATCAGGGTCCATGCCCAATACATCACTCATAAGGAAATAAATCAAAACATATAAATGCTATGTCAAACATAATAAATCACATATACTGGGGTCATGACCCGACATGACATCATAATCATAGTTAGTCAAAAAGTTGGGATATTACATCCTTCCCCGCTTAGAACAACACCATCCCAGTGTTTCCTAGGGACTAGAAATGAGATCATGAAACAAGGCGGGGTATGTCTCTCTCATGGTAGCTTCATTCACCCAAGTGGCCTCATTTGGTCCAAAGTGCCTCCATTTCACTTTCAACTGAGTAATGGTCCTCCTCCTAAGCTAGACCTCTCTCTTGTCCAGAATGTGGAGTGGTTCTGGCGTGAACTCCCCTTCAGGCTCCACCTGTAATAAGGACCAATCAATGACATGTTTAGTATCGTATACATATTTCTTTAATAAAGAAACATGAAAGACATTATGAACTTTTATATGTGCTGGTAGGGCTAACTCATATGCTACTGGACCCTTCTTTCCCAGTATTTCAAAAGGTCCACAAAAGCTTGGGGCTAGTTTACCGCAACGTCCCAAACTTAACGGGCTTCGTTTCGCTTTTATTCTTAGGAAGACATGTTCACCGATTTGGTAGTCCTTGTCCTTTCTTTTCTTGTCTGCGTAACTCTTTTGGCGGTCTTGTGCTTCTCTTAAATTCAGTTGCACTTTGGAGACTAGTTGTTCCAAGTCTTTTAGTAAGTCTGGCCCTAGCATAAGCTTGTCCACTGGGCTATCCCCAGTGATGGGGGTTCGACACTTTCGACTGTAGAGTACCTCGAAGGGACTCATTTTGGCCGAGGTTTGATACCCGTTGTTGTATGCAAATTCCACGAGGTGTAAGTAGTCTTCCCACTTAGTGGGATTGTTCATGACATACATTCTCAGCATGTCTTCCAAGATTTTGTTTACTCGTTCCGTCTATCCATCGGTTAGGGGGTGGTATGAGGTACTAAACTCTAGTTGTGTTTCTAATCCGGAGAACAATGCTCTCCAAAATTTACTAGTGAACTTTGTGTCTCAATCTGAGATGATTGCTTTGGGTATCCCGTGTAATCGAAAAATCTCTTTTAGGAAGATTTCCACAATGTGAACTCCCTTGTAGGTAGACTATAAAATGTGCGGCTTTAGACAGCTTGTCTACTACTATGAAGATGGAGTCATTTTGTTTCTTCCTCTTGGGTAGGCCTGCAATGAAATCCATACTTATTACCTCCCACTTCCATTCTGGAATGGGTAACGGTTGAAGTAGTCCAGAGTGGTGTTGGTGTTCTGCTTTGACCAACTGACATTCCTGACACTTCGCGATGAATAATGCGATGTCAGCTTTCAGTTTAGGCAAAAAGTAGTGTTTGTTTACAGCTGAAATCATCTTTTGATATCCAGGGTGTCCTGAATAGGGGCTACAATGGAATTCGATGAGTATGTTAGGTCTAATGTTCGCTCCCTCGGGAATGTAAAGTCTCTCCTTTGACCATAACAATCCTGATTCATCTATCTTGTATTCTTTCTGTTGTTGAAAAGTCCTATCTTCCTGGATCTTTTTAAGGATCTCAACATAGAACCTATCACTTTGGCATGCCATTCTAATTCTGTCATGTAAGTCAGAGTCCGTCTGACTTTCAGTTACCTCATATAACATATGAGCTCGTCGTCTTAAGGCATCGGCAATCTTGTTTTCTTTCCCCTTGATGTGTTTTAGTTCAAAGTGATACTCACTAAGAAAGGCTAACCACCTAGCCTGTCTAGCGTTCATGTCTGGTTGGTCGAATAGATACTTTAGACTCATGTTGTCTGTCTTTAGTAGGAATTTCTTACCCATGAGGTAATGTCTCCACATCTTTAGGGTGTGGATAATGGCGGCCAATTCGAGGTCATGAGTAGGATAGTTTTTCTCATGTTCCTTTAGCTTTCATGACTCGTAGCAGATGGCAAAGTCATCTTGCATAAGGACTCCACCGAGTCCTTCCTTGCTTGCATTGGTACAAACTATGAAGTCCCCATTGGGGTCGGCAATTCGTAGTATTGGTTTGCTAATCATAAGTTGTTTTAACTTCTGAAAACTTTCTTTGCACTTGTCTGTCCATATGAACTTACTAGTTTTCTTATGTAGTGCGGTCATGGGGAAAACGATCCGAGAGAAGTTCTCAATGAACTTTCGATAATAACCGGCTAAACCTAGGAATGATCGTGTGTCGAAGACACATGTGGGTGTGGGCCATTCTTTGATAGCTTTGATCTTTTCGGGATCAACTGTTATTCCCTTCTTGAAGATGATGTTCCCTAAGTACTGTATCTGAGGTCTATAGAAATCACACTTGCTAAATTTTGCGTACAGCTGATGTTCTCGTAATATCCGTAGGACTATTCAGAGGTGTTCCTCATGTTCTTCTTCATTCTTGGAATAGATCAGGATATCGTCTATGAATACCAAAATAAACTTTTCGAGGTACTTGCTGAAAACATTGTTCGTCATGCACATGAAGTTCGCGGGTGCATTGGTCAGATCGAAAGGCATTACTAAAAATTCGTAGTGGCCATATCGAGTGCGAAATGCGGTCTTACTGATGTCTTCGTCACGGATCCTCACCTGGTGATATCTGGATCGCAGGTCGATCTTTGAGAAGATCTTTGCTCCTTCGACTTGGTCAAACAAGTCATCGATCCTAGGGAGTGGACAACGGTTCTTGATGGTTAACTTGTTGAGTTGGCGGTAATCGATGCACATACACATCGTTCCATCCTTCTTTTTAACAAAGAGGATTGGTGCTCCTCAGGGAGACACACTCGTTCGAATGTAACCCTTGTTTATTAGTTCTTGTAACTGTATTTTGAGCTCTACCAGTTCGGGTGTACTCATACGGTACGGAGTCCTACAGACGGGTACGGATCCGGGGGTTAGTTCTATGGAAAAGTCTAAGTTCCGCTTGGGTGGTAACCCTGGTATCTCTTTGGGAAATACGTCTCTGAATTCTACTAGAATCGGGAAATCCTCGATCTTTTGATCTCTATCAGCTTCTACCGATTGAAGGTGGATTGCAAATAGTTTACAACCCTTTCTTAAGCATTTCTTTGCTTGTAATGTTGATATCTGTCGGATTGATACTTTCTTAGGTATACCCTGGATGGTTCTTTGGTTTCCTTGACTATCTGTACATAGGATCAACTTATTTAAGCAATCCAATAAGGCATGATGTCCTTCCAACCAATCCATGCCTATTATTACATCATAAGATCCTAGTGGTAAGATGTTCAAATCTATCTTAGTTAAAAATCCGTTCAAATCTATCTCACAACTCTTAACTAGTTCGGAGACCTTCCATTTGGTACCGGTGGCTAATTGTACCAGCCATGGTGCTTTGTGACTCTCTCTGTTTAATTTGCAAGACTCTACTATTCTAGGAGAGATGTAGCTCCGGTAAGCATCGGGGTCTATTAAAACTGAAATGATATTGTTAGATATCTTACCCTCAATTTCTACCATGGTGGCTTGATGATTTTCATGCGGGCCATCAGGGGTGGCATAAATCCTAGGTGTCTTTGCCATGTCTCCCACTATAGGCTCTGCTTGGATGTTGTGTAAAGTCCCATCTGTTTTGTTGGGGAAGTCTCTATAGTAATGTGGTCCCTGGCATTTCCAACAAGAAACAGTTGGTGGGGCTATCTTTTCCCCTTTGTTGAAGGCCGACCTGTTGGCTGGTGGTGGGGGTGCATTAGGTTGATCTTGAGGTTGGTTGAAACCTCTGTTGGGTGGGAAACTATTGTTATGTTTCCGAAAAGGTGGGGGTTTAAAACTCGGTCTGCGGTTGTCAGAGAAGGTCCTGAATCTATCCCTATTTATGTCGATGTTGTCGTTTCTTGGCTGTCCGTGCTCATAGCATAGCCTGGCTTTATGTAGGGTTATGTCAAGAGTTTTGGGCATGTCGAATTCTATTTTCTCTCTAAAGTTTGGTGGTAGATGTCGAGCACTCTATATGCAGATAAATTATTACCAACACACAGAGCATACGAGATTTATTGTCAACTCGAGAAAGTCTTTTTATTTCAAAGGATAAATGCACAATCTATGCTTAAACACCAGATCACTATCATTGAATACTTTTATCTCCTAACAGCTATGTTCATCCCAAGGAGCTGTGTAATCCTAGTTGCTGTCTAAATACCATAATTTCAATTCCTTCCTACTATGCATCAACAAGAAATAAAATAAGGTTCAAAGACAATTGCTGATGAAAAGAAATCTTATTCACATCCTAGGACAGGTAACTCACTTCTTCAATCTGATCACTCTTGAAAACCATAAGCAGAAACTGAATATTAATCTAGAAATTCAAATTACAAAGGATTGAGTTCAGCTGTTCTAAGAGATTGAATCACAGGAATGAAAATCAATAGTCATAACAGAAAGATAAATTACAGAGGCTCATGGGATCACAACTTAACTGCAAGATGAACAAGGCTGTGTATAATTGTCACACGAATTGCATAAAGTTTCTACTCAGTCGACTGTCACTCTGTATTACTTGCCAGTTTCAAAGAAACATAATCTTAATTATACTGGAAATCCACACCCAAATTACTACTGCTGCGTACAAAAGAAATATCATAAACAAACCATCACACAACAATCAATTAAAGAGTCCTAATTTAACTCAGCAATCCCTGTGGAAGACATGCCTAGCCTTCACATAGAGATGCTGGTTGAACAACGCAAGCTCCTTTAACTCAGAGGTAACTCCTTATATTAACAAAAGAATGAATACACAGTTGCATTTGCTGCCAATAAAATGAATTAATTATCTATTGTTCCACCCCCTGGGTCGAGGCAGCTCCCCATATTTATACATACAAATCATAACATCCAATCCTAATAATGGGCAGCCATGAAGATCTCTGATCTTCAGGCGCCCTAAATAACTAGCTGTTACAATACGTGGCAGATTAGAGACATAAAAATATGAGAAAGCTGTCGATTGGCCCAGGAGTGGTGATCCTTCCAGATCACAACTAGACTTGAGCAGCAACATACTCAAGATAGCGCATTCTGTTATAGCTGCCCTGTCACAGCTCCACCTAGGATGTTGTATTGGAACCATGTACCTTAATTGAAGATTCGAGCCCCGAGGATCCTTTTTAAGCAACGAACATCCCTTCTTTCAAGACTTGTTCAGCCCCACCTTCCTGTAGTCCACTTATCTCAAACTACCTTCATAAATAATAACATGTTAGCACAATTGAGAGATACACGGCTTTAATTATCACAATCATAAGCATTAATAAGATAAAGTAATGATCAGTCATACCTTGGCAGTTTGGGGGAATAAAGTGAGGATAACAGGTATGATTATCATGCTAAATGGTGTAGGACAGAGGAAGGAAAGGTGATCAAGGATGATTAGAAGGGTCCAATTCTAGGCTCAACATCTCCCCCCAACTACCCTATTGCATGTCCTCATGCAACAACCTGCATCATTTGGAATCTGAGTCCTGTACTGAGCCCTATCCATGGAGAGAGGAAAAATTGAAGGGAAACTCAGGCATCCCATCTGTCCTTCCAATGCTCCCTGCTGATGTCTGAAAATGTAATTGATACAAGTGGAAATCACTTCTTCCTGCAGTCTATTGTATGATATGCCTGGGGAGGACTTGAAAAAGAAATCTTTAATCTGAATCCAAATCAATGACATTTCTAGGAGGTGGAAGCACTGGTTCTTGTGGGGCAGTGTCTTCCAGCACATCTAAGTTTAATAAGAGAGTTGCGGGTTCTTGTGTAACAACAACATCCTTTAAACCTTCTTCAACAGCTACCTTCATTGCTTTTAGAGACACTGGTTCTTGTGTAACAGTGTCTTCTTTGTCCTTCTGCTGTTGAGATTGGATATCCTTCTCATTGTGCAACTCCTCCTCCAAGATTTCGGTGTCACTTGAGCATGGTGTCTATACCTGTTCATCTTCACTCCACTATGTATCAGGAATAATATCCATTCCAGGGTTATCTTTCAAACAAAATTCAGGAATTCCTGCTGCAGCCTCCAAGGATGTTGGTTCTTGTGTAGCAACATCTTGGCTTGCCTCTTCATCCTCCTGTTGTTGTATCTCTTCTCCTATGAGCTCCGTGTCATGGGAACCCTCTGGGGTTACAACCCAGAGTTCATCATTAAATTCCAGAGTGTCCTCTATTCCAGGTTCTTCTTCCATCTGCTTGGCTGGTTGGACAGGTACACTCAGGGTTGCTGGTTCTTGTGTTACAACACCCCGTTCAAGTTTATCAATGTCCTGCCCTTGTGGCTCATCTTCTAAAATTTCTGTGTCATGGGAACATGCTGGGGTTACAGTATAGAATTCTTCATTAGACTCCCGAGTGTCCCCCATTCCCGGTTCTTCTCCCATCTCCTCTATAATCTCTGTGTCATGGGAGCATTCTGGGGTTACAGTCAATTCTTTATCCCCATCATCATACATGATTTCATCGCTTAGCTCCTATGTTACAGGATTGGTGGCAGCTTCAGCAATGATGTGTAAAGATGCTGGTTCTTGTGTAGCAGCATCTTATTTTTCTGCAGCTTCCTCTATTGTGGCTGTAGGCTGTTGTGCTGAGAAGGTACGAAGTATAATCTTATGGCCTGCCTCCTTGAATATTTCTCCATAGGTGGGACAGAGTATTTGTTCATCCTCCTGTCCAGCTTCAGTAGAATCTGATCCCTCGAGTTGGTCTGTAGCCTCTACCAATGTATACATTTTTCTTTCTCCTTGTTTCCTGCAAGTTTACTTCCACGTTTCCAACTCCCTTCGAAGTACTTGGAGGTCTTCTTTTAATAGTGCATTCTCAGCCAAAAGTTCTTCAATTCCGGGTTCTTCCTCCACTGACCTTTGTGGAGCATCCATTGGTCTTGGTACAAGGATTGGGGGTTCAACCTGTGCCTCTAAGGTTGTCCATCTTTTTCTGGCTGCCTCTGCTGCTGTAGCTGATCTAGTTCTTTTCTTTCTAATAGTTGAGGTTATGTTAAATTCATTGATTGCTCTCTTTCTTTTCTTTTGTGGAGCTGGGACATAGGGAATCACAGCTGAGGTCGAAGGAATGTTTTCTTTCCTCTCATGCTATTCTTATTCAATTAAAGCTCCTCCTTCCCACTTAGGTGAGGATTCAATAGTTACCAGCTCAATGTTTTCTTCTATTACCCTGGCTTTGTCACCTTCAGGTTCACTTGTCGCAGCATTTAGTGCTGCTCCAATTTCACCTTCTGGTGTCAGAGCTACCCTATTGTCTAGATTTTCCACAGGGTTTTTATCTACATCCTCCCCCAATGGCTCTGCCTGTGATGGAGTTTCATCCGCCAATTGTTCTTCTTCTAATGGAGTTTCATCCCCCCTAAATGGCTCTACCTGTGCCTCCGGTTGCTCTTCTTCTAATATAGTTTCATCGACCCCGGATGGTCCTGGTTGTGCCCCTGGTTGTTGTTCTTCTACTGTAGTTTCATCCACCCTGGATGGTCTTGCTTGTGCCCCCAATTGCTGTTCTTCTTCCATTTCATCCCCCCCCCAACTTCAATGGAGGGACTCCGGTCCTCCTATTGTGGTGGAACCCGTATCTGCTGTAATGGGACGACCCGCAAGGGAACGGGTTGCTGAGCTCAGGTTATGAATTGTTCCCAGGTTATATGATGCTGGGCAAGGGTTCTTACAATTATTAGTTTGATAAGACCATGGTGGGTGAGGGAGGAAAGTGGATACTTAGCAGACTGGACAAATGCCGCCATATGACGCAAGTCATGCAGTAGATAATATGGAATGTTTAATAAAATGCCATGGCGGAGATGAGAAAGTAAAGGGAGTTCAGAATTATACACAGTTTGATATCTACCTTCACAAGTGATGTACTTCTTGAGGAAGACAGCAACCTAGTCCCATGGCCGCGGCAATGAATGCAATGCAATCCCTCTTCTTGACGCTTCTACTTGCTCCCCCTCCATTAAAAATGCTTCCCGTGCAGTCGTTGTAGGGACTCGTCGGTTAAACCATGGCTTTCCCACCAGCGGGATGGCTGTAACCTCGGATATAATGGCCTCAGAGACCTCTATGCACAGCCCCCACACCGTAGAGTAAGTTTTAGTTAGGTTTAGAGCAAACTGCAAGGCTGCTTCCTGATTGAATCCATCTAGTCGCTCAAAGAACTCGAGCCAGCCGACGGCTTGAAAAATGGAAAGAACTTGAAGATTTTTTCTGAGTTCCTGTGTATTCACAGGTTCATGACGAATTGGAATCCCCATGGTCTTGGTTGTAGGATGAAGTTGCTATCCCACATATGGCAGAATCCAAGAATGGAAGTTGCAGCACAGAGGATGCACAAATCGATGAGCGAAGACGTTGAGAGAATAGGCAAATTCGGAAAGTTGAGCACAGAAAAACGTTCAAAATTTCCATGCCGAATTGGGGAAGGTGGCAGTTATTAGTGTTTACGTCGTACGAGGGAAAGGTTCAACTAGGTATAATGGTAATATGAGTAAAGGTACGATTGATCTTGTCTAAATGATATCAACACTTAATCACGTGATAAATAAAAGCCATACCTCATGAGACTGTGCGTCGGATAACCTGCGGAGAATGGTGGAGCGTGCAGTTGGTGACATTGCGGAACCAGACTCGCGCACAGTCATAAATAATGCAAGAATTCCTTCCGCCAATGAAAGACGAACCATCGCATCCTCGGGGTCGGAATGATGAATTCGCCGGCAGGACTAGGATGAATTGGAGCCATAGTTTTAGCAGGTTTGGAGAAATTCTTCCGTTAACACAGGAGTTACCGCTGCAAGATGCCAGAAATGCTATCACAGCCGACGAAAAAGATGTTGCAGCTGCCAGGAAAGATTCACAGCCACCGGGAAAAATATTTACGGGATCGGGAGAAATTGCGGCTGTCAGGGAAAAGTTTTATGGCGGCGGGAAATATGTCACAGTTGCCAGGAAATGTGTTGCAGCCGCCGGGAAAGATGCTGCAGCCTCTGAAAAATGGTTCACGGCAGCCAGGAAAAGAATTTATGGGATCGGGAAAAATTGCGGCTGTCAGGGAAAAGTTTTACGGCGGTGGGAAATATGTTACAGTCGCCAAGAAATATGTTGCAGCCGCCGGGAAAGATGTGTTGTAGCTACCAGAAAATAGTTCACGGCAGCCGGGAAAGAGGTTTTACGACTGTCGAAAAAATGATAATGCAGCCGCTGGGAAATGGTTCACGGCTTCCGGGAAAAGATGTTGCAGCCGCTGGGACATGATGTTGCAGCCACTGGGACATGATGTTGCAGCCGCTGAGAATGGTTCACATCTGCCGGGAAAAAGGGTTTACGGCTGCCGGGAAAACGATTTTACAGTTGACGGGAAACGATAATGCGGCCGCTGGAAAATGATGTTACAGCCGCTGTGACATGATGCTGCAGCTGCGAGGAAATATTGTTACAGCTACCGGGAAAAAGGGTTTACGGCTGCCGGGAAAGTGATTCTAGGGTCGACGGGAAATGATAATGCGACCGCTGGAAAATGATGTGGCAGCCGCTGCGACATGATGTTGCAGCTGCTGGGAAAAGTTGTTGCAGCTGCTAGAAAAGTTATTCACGACTACTGGGAGAAAGGATTTTTACGTCTGCCGGGAAATCTGTCGCGGTTGCCGGAAAAGATGTTGCAGCTGCCGGAAAAGATGTTGCAGCTGCCGGAAAATATGTCGCAGCTGCCAGAAATTATGTCGCAACTGCCGGATTTTTTTATTTTTTTTTTCAAGGGAAAAAGGGAAATACAGCACAGGGTGACTCTATTTTGACAGGCCCAATCTGGTCATTCTCCTGGCGCTTCCCTGGAAATTTTTGAAAAAAACAACAGCAAATGAAAAAATCAAATGCAAAAGGAAAACAATTAAACGCTACAGCAGAAAAGAAAGAAAATTATTTATGTACAGTAATTCAAAATGCGATTTTCAGTTTAAAGATTGGCAAAAACAGAGAGAAATTCCTGCTCTGGTGCCAGTTGATAATCCGGATCGACGGCAATTTGCGAAATGAATGCATCTTTCGAAATAGGTTTACGATATAGTCGCAGTCTATGGCCATTAGCAAGTAATGGTATGCAGTTTTCATCGATGGTCACTAGACGGACAGTGCCGTTGTCAAATACCCTGTCGACCAAATATGGACCCAGCCATCTTGTACGTAATTTACCTTTAAAATCCCTTTTGAACCTGGAGTCATATAATAGCGCCTAGTCACCCTCATGGAATATTTTCTTTTTAATGAATCGGTCATGCCAGTTAGATCTTTGTTGCTGAAGCAACACAGTTTGGTCTACTGCAGCTAACCGTTTCTCATCCAATTCATTTAGTTGATTCAATCTTCTCTCCTGGGCTTCTGTTACATCCAGATTCATTTCAGTGGCTGTTTTCAGGGTTTTGATCTCAAACTCAATTGGAAAGATGGCACTCTTCCCATACACTAGATCATAGGGAGAGAATCCTATGGTGTTGCGCCAAGTTGTGCGATATGCCCACAGTGCTTCGGGAATCCTGTCAGCCCAATCCTTTCGATGGATCTTAATTGTTTTAGTAAGGATTGCTTCAATAACTTTATTAGTACTTTCCACCTGACCATTGGCCTGAGGGTGGTAAGGTGAAGCCACCCTATGCTGCACATGATACTTCCGGAGCAAGGATTCAAATTGGTGTGAGATGAATTACGGTCCTCCATTGGTAACTACTTCCTTCGGTACCCCAAAACGGGTAAAGACTTCACTGTACAGAAAATCAATCACCGCCTGGTCATTAGCCTTAGCCAAAGCTACAGCCTCTACCCACTTGGTCATGTAATCAGTACAAACCAGAATGTAAACTTTCTATCTGGAGGGAGGGCTGATAGGGCCAACAAAATCCAATGCCCATCTATCAAATGGTTCAACTACTACTTGGGGCTGTAGAGGCATCTGATCGGTTTTATTAGGCTGACCCATCCTTTGGCAGCTGTCACAAGACTGAACATACCTTTTAGAGTCCCTGAACAGAGTTGGCCAATAGTACCCCATCCACAGCGCTTTATGCCCTGTTTTTTTATCTGCAAAGTGTCCCCCACAAGGTCCATCATGACAGGCTTTCAGTATGTGAAAGATCTCATCTTCCCTTACACATCTCCTAATCTCAAGATCGGGCCCTGTGTAGAAGAGATGACCATTGAGCCAACAATTCCTGGCACTTTGCTGGATAATTTTTCTCTTCTCTCGTTTAGACATGTGTGGCAGGAGCTTTCGTGCAACCAAATAATTAGCAACATCTGCATACCAGGGGGAATGAGTTAAAAGTGCAAATAGATGTTCATCTGGAAAAGAATCCTCAACAGGCAAACTGTCATCACTGTTAGTAAAACGAGATAAAAAATCGGCAACAACATTTTCTTTTCCAGGTTTATCTATAATGGTAATATCAAATTCCTGCAATAATAAGAGCCACCTGGTCACTCTGGCATTGGTGACAGGTTTGTTCATTAAATATTTAATGGCAGAGTGATTAGTGTGCACAAACGTAGGATACCCAATAATGTAATGCCGAAATTTATTAATAGAGTAAACAATAGCAAGGAATTCTTTTTCAGTAACAGTATAATTAAGTTCAGTAGGGGCTAAGTTTTTACTAACATAATAGATGGCATAAGGTACTTGACCATCCTGTTGTCCTAGTACTGCTCCAATGGCGGTATCAGAAGCATCTGAAGAAATGTGGAAGGGTATGGTCCAATTATGTCCCCTTAGGATAGGAGCTGTGGACAACTTCTCTTTAAGCTTACCAAACGCTGTATGGCATGCTTCATTCCACACAAACTGTGCATCCTTCATTAACAAAGAAAACAAAGGAGAAGCAAGTTTGGAGAATTTTTCTATAAACCTCCGATAATATCCAACATGTCCCAGAAAACTTCGCACCTCTTTCTGAGTTGAAGGAGTCGGTATATTTTTTATCACCTTAATTTTTTAAGGATCCACCTGAATGCCATCGGTAGAGATGAAATGTCCTAATACCACTCCCTCACTCATCATCATATGGCATTTTTCAGTGCTTAATGAGAGGTGAGCCTGTTCATAGCGAATTAAAACCTTCTTTAAATTTTCCAGTGCTTCCTCAAAGTCCTTTCCATAGGGAGTAAAATCATCCATAAAGACTTCCATACTATCATTAACTAATTCAGAGAATATGCCAATTACAGCTCTTTGGAACATTGCTGGTGCATTACATAAACCAAAGGGAAGCACTCTATAGGAAAACGTTCCCCAGGGGCAAGTGAAGGTGGTCTTATCCTGGTCCTCAGGAGCGATCTGAATTTGGTTGTACCCACTGAACCCATCTAAGAAGGAGACAAACTTCTTCCTTGATAGGGTATCAAGTACCTGGTCAATAAAGGGTAGAGGGAAATGATCTTTTGCGTAGCTTTGTTCAACTCCCTATAATCAACACAAGCTCTCCATTTACCATTTTTCTTAGGCACAATTATAAGTGGGGAAACCCACTCACTATCTGAAACAGGGTATATAAATCCTGCTTCCAAAAGTTTTTGGATTTCTTCCTTCACTATATCCCTCAGATTGGGGTTCATGCGTCGTTGAGGTTGACACACAGGCCGGGAGTCATTTTTAATGTAAATATGGTGGGTGCGCAAATTAAAGGGGATACCCCTCATGTCTGTATACTCCCAGGCGAATGCCCCCTTATGTTCTTTCAAGAGACTGATTAGGCACTTATGTTCCTCTAAGGAGAGACCAGGGTTGATATCCAAAGTCTTTCCAGGTTCTACCTCAATAGGAATACTTTTTGAATTTTTCAAAACTGGGATTATGTTTGTGTCACTGACTAGTGCTTCTTCCGTAAGATTTTCTTGTTCTTCCTTACCAAGGGTAATGTTCAAGACTTGATAGACCTCTTTATCCACTGAAGCGGGTTCACTAATAAAATTACTAATAGCATTATCTTCTGTTTCGTTTTTAAAAGTCAAGGCCTTCCCTATAGTTAATAGTGGCTGAACATCCTCCTCCTCCTCCTGCTCTATCCAAAGGTAAGTCTCGGCTTCTAGACTCGGCCGAGCTGGAGGATACAAGATGAGGTTTTTAGTCTCAGTACCATCAGATATAGTCATGGAACCTGATCGACAGCTGATGCAAGCGTTAGTTGTGGCCAACCACGACCTCCCCAGGATCAATGGGTGCCCCCCCAGCTGTGATTTTGGTTGTAACATCAAAAAGTCAGTAGGGTACTCCCATGAATCTACTGAGATGACAAGGTCGTACAGAATCCCTTCAGGTCTAATGGTGGATCTGTCTGCCAATTCTAAAATGGTAGGGGTCGATCTAAAATTAGTGAGCCCAAGCTTCTTGACAGTCTCAATTGTTATGACATTGATCGCTGCTCCTAAATCAACTAGCACGTTGGGTATCTGCATCTGTCCTACATGTACAGTGACAGTAGGATTTCCAGGGTCGTCATACTTGGTCACAGGGGTTTTTCCTGTTATCAAAGCGGATAAATTCCCTATGACGTGAACAGTGGGAGGATCTCTAGGTTTCCTCCCTGGTTTCTTAGTGCACAAGTCCCGAACAGTTTTGGCATAAATAGGCACATATTGAAGAGCTTGCAGAAGGGGGATTTTGACATAAAGATTCTTTAACTCTCCTAGGAGGTTAAACTGAGGTTGCCCCCCTATTTTTGGTAGCATTAGTCTCTCGGGGTATGGTGGTTGTCTTATCAGCTGGGTAGGCTGCGTATTGTCCAATTTATTGTTTGATGTTTCAGCCGTCCCATCCAAGGGATGCTCAACACCTTCAATGATAGGAACGGTATCGGATGGATGCTGTGAACTCTCCCCTTCTTCATGCACAGAAGGTGGAGCATCTTCTGTAATTACGGGTTCTATTATCTTCCCAGATTGTAGACGAATATCATTGAAAGGTACAGGGGAAAGAGAGTAGGCTGGCATATTGATAGTTTCCAATTGATGGACTATTTTATTATTCGAGTTAGGATTAGGTTGGGCAGGAAGCTGAGGCCGTATTGGTATATTAGGGACAATATTATTCTGTAGCTGCAGCTGCGACTGCTGAGGTGGATATGGAGGGTATTGAGGAAATTGAGGGTATGGAGGAGAATATGGTAACTGCTGAGGTGGAGGTGGTTGAGGAAACTAGTTCCCAAGAGGGAAGTTCCTCCATCCAGGAGACCACGACGTAGGTTGATGTGGTGGTTGTGCCCAAGGACCCCATGAATTAAAATTTTGCATTGCAGGTTGGGAAGGATTCCACTGAGCATAATTTGAAGGGAATTGTGTATTCACATTTTGCATATTATTATTCCAATTGCTCATATTATTCAAAAATGGAAACGATTCCAGAGGCATACCTTGATTTTGAGGCTGCCAAGGTTTCTTCTGTGCAATGAAATAGGCTGATTCCACTTCTAGAGTTGATGCCTGCAGAATAGCCTTCACTTGGTGAAGTGTGGGACACTCTTTCATGTCATGGTTCAACTCACACAGTTGACAGACTTCTACTTTGTCAAGAGGGCATTCTTTCAGTGGATGATTCTTTCTACATCGGGGACAGAACACACTTAGAGTGAGATCTTCCACTGCCTGTTTTTGTTTCTCCTTCAGGACATCAATCTCCGAAGAGATGGAGCTCATCATTTCTATTTTAAAATTTTCAAGGAGATTGCCTATCTCTGCACGGGTAGCTCCTCCGTTGGATGACTTCTGGGTTCTGTTGAAGACATCACGTTCCAACTTATCTCGTTTGTCCCACTTATTGCTCCTAGAAGATCCCTTGGAGTATCTCTTACATAATTCCACAATTGTCTCAAAAGGTTCTTTGGAGATATCTCCCTTTCCTAACAGATTTAACATATCTAAACAATCATCCCTAATCCCTCGAAGCAAGATTATCTTGAGCACATCCAACCCCATGTTTGTCTGCCCGGCTCTTTGCACATTGTACAACAGCCTTTCTACAAAATCCTTGAGACTTTCATCCTCCTTCTGCACCATCTTGAATAATTCCTCTCTTTTATCATTGGTGTTGCAATATTCTTGATATTTCTCCAGGAATACTTGTTTCATCTTATTCCAATTAGCAACAGTTCCTCCCCCAAGGCTCATGAACCATCGTAATGCATTGTCCTTCAGGGTGGCAGGAAAAAGTTTCAGCTTTTGGGCATCGGTGACATAATCATAGCTACGACAGAGGATATCAAATTCAAAAAGGAATTCATCTAGATCTTCTGCTGCCCTTCCATGGAAGCGAGGCAACACCGATGTTGAGATGTTCTTCATAGGGGCTGCCCCTTCTGGCTGCTGAATCGGAAATTGTAGTGTAGCTGTCGTTCTTTCTGGCAGAGAGTAATTTTCATGATGGTATTCCACCATTGCCTCTTCCTCTTCGGTCTCGTGTCTGTTACTCATCTTCTCTTCTGTATCCTCTTCTTCATTCGTTCCTGCGTTCTTTTCCTTGTTTGTAATAGCTGCGCCTTCCTTAGTTGTAATAGCTGCGCCTTCCTTAGTTGTAATAGCTGCGTATTCATCAGTTGTAACAACTGCGTATTCGTTAGTTGTAACAGCTGCGTATTCCTCAGTTGTAACAGCTGCGTATTCCTCAGTTGTAACAGCTACGTCAGCTGTACCTTCCTTATCAGGGGTATATGAAGGAGTCACAGCTGCTCGTGTATTCTCCATCGTGGATCCTGACGCTGGTGCCCCAGTATCAGCAGGGTTTTTTCTGATAGAAGTTTCTTGATGATGAGCCCTGGTAGATGAATCAGTTCTATCAACAAGATCGTTGATGAATGTCCTTCTGTCCAATGGTGGTCCTCGACCATGACCCGAACCACCTGCGCTGTTAGTATTTTGTGGGGTTTTGGGAGTTGGGAGGTGATCGTGTTTTACCCTCCTCATATTCATGCGAACCAAATCATTTCAGCAAATAAAAAACTGACTAGAAACAATTACTAGATGCAACTAATGATTAGTGTTTAACTTTTATCCTTCCCCGGCAACGGCGCCAAAATGTCGAGCACTCTATATGCAGATAAATTATTACCAACACACGGATCATACGAGATTTATTGTCAACCCGAGAAAGTCTTTTTATTTCAAAGGATAAATGCACAATCTATGCTTAAACACCAGATCACTATCATTGAATACTTTTATCTCCTAACAGCTATGTTCATCCCAAGTAGCTGTGTAATCCCAGTTGCTGTCTAAATACCATAATTTCAATTCCTTCCTACTATGCATCAACAAGAAATAAAATAAGGTTCAAAGACAATTGCTGATGAAAAGAAATCTTATTCACATCCTAGGACAGGTAACTCACTTCTTCAATCTGATCACTTTTGAAAACCATAAGCAAAAATTGAATATTAATCTAGAAATTCAAATTACAAAGGATTGAGTTCAGCTGTTCTAAGAGATTGAATCACAGGAATGAAAATCAACAGTCATAACAGAAAGATAAATTACAGAGGCTCATGGGATCACAACTTAACTGCGAGATGAACAAGGCTGTGTACAATTGTCACACGAATTGCATAAATTTTCTACTCAGTCGACTGTCACTCTCTATTACTTGCCAGTTTCAAAGAAACATAATCTTAATTATACTAGAAATCCACACCCAAATTACTACTACCGCGTACAAAAGAAATATCATAAACAAACCATCACACAGCAATCAATTAAAGAGTCCTAATTTAACTCAGCAATCCCTGTGGAAGACAGGCCCAGCCTTCACACAGAGACGCTGGCTGAACAACGCAAGCTCCTTTAACTCAGAGGTAACTCCTTATATTAAGAGAAGAATGATTACACAGTTGCATTTGCTGCCAATAAAATGAATTAATTATCTGTTGTTCCACCCCCTGGGTTGAGGCAGCTCCCCATATTTATACATACAAATCATAACATCCAATCCTAATAACGGGCAGCCATGAAGATCTCTGATCTTCAGGCGCCCTGAATAACTAGCTGTTACAATACATGGCAGTGTAGAGACATAAAAATATGAGAAAGCTGTCGATTGGCCCAGGAGTGGCGATCCTTCCAGATCACAACTAGACTCGAGCAACAACATACTCAAGATAGCGCATTCTGTTACAGCTGCCCTGTCACAGCTCCACCTAGGATGTTGTATTGGAACCATGTGCCTTAATTGAAGATTCGAGCCCCAAGGATCCTTTTTAAGCAACGAACATCCCTTCTTTCAAGACTTGTTTAGCCCCACCTTCTTGCAGTCCACTTATCTCAAACTACCTTCATAAATAATAACATGTTAGCACAATTGAGAGATACACAGCTTTAATTATCACAATCATAAGCATTAATAAGATAAAGCAAGGATCAGTCATACCTTGGCAGTTTGGGGGAATAAAGTGAGGATAACAGGTCTGATTATCATGCTAAATGGTGTAGGACAGAGGAAGGAAAGGTGATCAAGGATGATTATAAGGGGCCAATTCTGGCCTCAACAGCAGCCCACCCAAGAACTGTTGGATTTTCACCTTCTCGTCCTTAATATAAGGCACATAGTGCAACAAGTCTAAGAACCGATTTATGAAAGCTTCCATAGTCAGGGAACCCATTTTCAGCTCATGAAATTCTTTTATCTTCTTGTCGAAGAATCTTTTAGACATGTATTTGTCCTGAAAGATTCTGCTGAAAGTGTCCCAATTTATGTCTCGCAGCTCTTGTCCCTTAATGTGTTTTAGGTCCCGCCACCATATGGCAGCCTTTCCATTTAGGTTGTATATGGCTAGTTGGGCTTGCATCTCACTAGAATAATTATGAACCTTAAAGTATTTGTTCATTCCTAACAAAAACTCTTCATCCTTTTCTCCTGAGTGAACTTCCCCGTCATAAATTGGGGCCCTTATCTTTCTGAACTCCCCTTGTAAGTTGTCATCATTCTTCCTCCTTTTCTTTCAAGGAGGTGGAGAACCATTATCATTGGAAGAGCTCTTACAGTTCCCTTCCAATGGTTCTGATTTATTTTCTGCTTGATCTCCTATTTTGTAACTGGCTTCTTTCTTTGTGTTAAGGGAATTGATAGAGAAAGTAGGATGTCTAGGGGGTTTTGCCCCTATTAGGCTTTGGAGTAAGGCTTCATTTATAGCCCGTTGTTCTCTTCTTTCTTGCATATTTTCATCCCTGAAACTCTAGAATTCTTCCTGTAGATGCTGCATGGATTTCTCCAAATTTGAGTTGAGCTCCACCACGATTTCTTGCTCTTGTGGTGGGGAATTTAGGTTGCCTCGTATACTGCTGCCTTGTTCTGCACTCATTTTTCTGCTATTGTTTGTACCTGAAATTTATATAAGTATCTGTTGATCGAAAACAATATGTTAGTTAATTCTTTTCGTAAAAACATAATACAATAATTTAAACACTTTCCTGTTTCTGCAGCTATGTTTGGTAGTGAGCCCAATAAGTCACTTAGTGTTTGTAACTTGCTCTGATACCATTTGTAATATCCCAAAAATACATGAAAATTAAAAAAAATTCCTGTCTGCGAAAATTGTTAGTTTATAATAGAAAAGGTGCACATCAAACGCAATAATATTAGAAACAATTATACTTGTATGCTGCAATGCACGTCTAAGCCTATTTGTTTCTACATAGCCTCTTCTAAGTGTAAGTATAGAATTTGCGGAAGCGGTGTGGAAATAATGAGATCGCATTTTCGTTGTGGTTTGCAACAGTGGGTTTAGTAGGTGGGAAATAACACAAGCTACTGCTTGAACTATCATGTGATTTTAAATATGTACGTCAAATGATACCTTCAGGTGATGACCTTCTTGGTGACGGTATGTGTTTCACTCCCGGACAGGTAATCACATACCTTGGCAGGGTTGCCGTGAGGTATGGGAAATTGTAGGGGTTGCCATACTTACTTAGCGTAATGCTAATGCCATCACGTACTTTTGTATTTGCAGGTGTCTCGACTCTATGAGTAAGCTCACTAAATGGGTGGTTCTTATTCCACTATTACTCCTATTCCACCAGTGGTATGATAAGTCTTTATTACTTCATTGTCATCGGAGTTCTTAATTCGAAATTTTCCCAAGGTGGGTTTACAACTATTAGTTGTTGGGTAATGCAATAAATTGTGAATTGATCATACTTTGCAAAGTTGTATGTATATAAATCGAGGCCTTTTTAATTTAAATTAGGGTGGTGGAAGACTACAACTGCACTATAGGGAGTGCGAATTATTTGACCTCCACTCAATTGGAAGTTGGTAAAGACTTTAATGCATTTAGTGGCTCGTGGAGAACAACCTGTCATAAGGGTTTGGTTGTTGATTTGGGGTTTTGATCTGTAGTCTCTGTACTCGACTTGTTGTTTGTTTATGGCTCTCTGCTTTTGTTGTTGGATAGTAATGGGGTGTACTGACCTGAGCCCTACTCGTGGTCAGCACGCTTAGTGACTATGGCTATTGATCATGGCGTAGGGAGGCCATACTCCTCACAGGTAAAGAAATGTAAACCCTATCAGTTATTGACAATTTCTAAATTCTTAGAACTAGAAATGCATAGTTGAGCTAAGAAATATTGTGTGTTGTTCATGGCAGGAGTTACACGCTTTGGTGTGGGTTCTACAAAGTTTTATGACGTTGTGGGCATGACTAGGGTACTGGTAAGTCTGGATTTCCATGCGTGCCCTACCTCCTGCAACTCTGATGTTGTTTGTATGCGTTTGGACTGATAGTTTAGTGTGAGACCCCCATAAGCCATTGGCTTACTAAATCACTTTGGGGAGGCCTAAAACAATCGTCTACTTGGTTAGACATGACAGAATGGGGTTCTAATGTAATTTAACTAGCTGGGTGAATATGAGGACTGTAATATGTATCAGCTGGGTTTCACCGGTTATTCGGTTCTGCGAAAATCTTGTAATTTAAATACTCTTCCATGAGATATGACTCCTGTATAGTTATAATGATTTCAAATGCTACACTTCTCTATTCCCTGTGTGTATTTATGTATTTGAGCTGAAACGTTAAGAGTTCTAAGGTTATGGGTTTCCTGGGTATTTTTGTAACTACTGTTCCGACAATGCAGACATTTATAAAGGGTCGTTGATGCCCTCTTGCTTGTAATTAAGCCTATGGTTCTTATATTGCCTTCAATGGTACTCATTCTTCGTTTTTCATATTGCTACAGGGTTTATGTGTGGACAATGTATTTCCTGTGGGTATATAAGACATCAACGAAGTTTTCTACGCCTTTGTTGATGTAATGTGGGTAGATTGTAACTAAGAATGTCTTGTCTACCTTGCTGGTTGCGTGGGTAGAATTGATGCTTGCCTGGCAAGTGTTTCAAGGCTGTACTCGACGTCTTTGATTTGTTTTATATAGAGACTTGTATTCTATAGGAAATACTTATATGATTTGGCTCTTTGTGAAGGTCACGGGATTTCACCCTAGTCCTAATCTTTCAATGGGCATCTTCGTGGAGTTTATATGAATTGCATTTTCCTTCTTGCTTTTATTTATGATTGATCTCTGCGTTCCTGTAGGTGGCTATCGTAGGTTTGTTGGTGAAAGGAAATATAAAGGGTCTCAGGCCTGTCTTATTTGATTAGCATTATATACGATCTCTGTTATACTTGATATGTTTGTTTTACAATATGGTATATAGGGTTTTGGGACGGAAAACAAAATAGATCGGGTAGAGAAAGAAATGTGCAATAAAATTAGTATTAGATACAAACTTAGAATATATGGAGAGAATCTATAAAATAATGATGCCTGCATTTTCTTTTGCTATGTGTTGTTAGTTGGAATTTCGAATGGGTTCATGTGTTGTTCAACGATTTCTGATATGGTTTTGATTTCTGTCACTAGACGATTTTGTTGTTTGATAATCTAAAACAAGGGTGTAGATAAGTGAAATAAAATACTACCATAAGTGGGATAAAATACTATAATTATTTTTCTTCATTCAAATCAACAATTGGCTTGTTCTAACAATCTAAGCAGTGTAAATGACTAGCAAAGACTAGCATGGCTAGTCCTGCTAGGAATGCCATTTGATTTCCTGAAGACTGGATTTAAAATTGATAATACGAACATTGTTAATTTAACATTGCATTTATAAAATGGATATGAAATGTAGGAGGGTTTTATAATTAATCATACCTGTTGATCTTTGTAGCTTGTCCTCTTAATGATGACCTACTGATCCTGGTAACTTGTTCTTGCTGATACTAACCTACACACTCAACCAACTAGTTAGGGAAAACTACTGACTCTTAGCTAACCTGATAAATGATCTTGGATTTGATGAATTTGGGACTACCACGTTCCTCCCAACCATGATTCTACAACCGTTCCTAGTTCAGTATGAATCCCCCCGAGATGGTTCTGACATGCAAACAGAGAAGTAGAGGCCCTTAGGTTCGTAGCTGGTTCAGATCTCCAAATCTATGCATAGAGTTCACTTCCTTGAGCAGAGGGTCCTTCTTGGCATAATAATACCAAAGGAAAATATCCCCCAAACTTTGGGGTCTATCCTCCTTAAGACAAATCTTGAATTATGACTATTGGAAATTACTGGTTTCTTTAAAATAATTTAATTTATCAAAACAATATTTGTTTATTTAACTACTAGTTATTTTGGAAACTAGGAAGTCTCAACCTGTTTGATTAAAGTGTTTTTAATCTTTTAGATATTTTCATAATAATAATAATATACAATTTACAATACCATCTAAATATTAATAAATAATATTTAGTAGGTGGCATCCCACTTATGCATAAATATATATTTATAAAGTGTAAACATTTATAAAAGAATATATATATAATAATTAACCAATATATATATATATATATATATTATTGAAGCTCCTAATAATAATACTACTTTGGGGTCCTTAGCATTTTGTTTCACAAGATACTTCTTTTAGTTCATTTTAAGGGAAGGGTCCACTTCTTTGGACGGTTTCGGTAAGCTGGTAAAGGCACCTCTAGTCTCTCCCTTTGCATGTCAGATTCCCTCATTTTAACATGGTAGTTCCTGCAGTTGATGATGATAATAAGATTTATTTAATCAAGTCAAAATAGTTGTGATAAGACATGCAAGTGCTATTTAGAGTCCTCTTTGACTCTACACTTGAGAATTAGTAACCGCAAGTGCTCTTCAGAGCCTTTCAACTCAACACTCTCACATGGGTGTTACGCTAGTGCAATTCCAGAGCCTCTGCTCAACACTAGAGCTAGAATGTGGTTTTGAGGCACATCTAGGATAATTACATGTCCTCGGATCCGGTAATCATTTCTTTCAAGCTTGGAGTGCTCCAGGGCTCATGCCCAACAATCAACGTACATCAAGGCTTAGGCTCAGTATGAAATAGAATTCTCTAAATACATCGGGGCTTAGGCCCAGTATATATGTCTTTTGTGTTTTCCTTAGTCCATGCTCAACACACTAACTAATCAACCATGTAAATCATGCTCTGCACAATATAATGTAACAAAAGATAAAGTCTCAGTATATCATAATTTTGTAATCACTTCTTGAAATACAACGTAGTTTATTCATTCGGCTTTCCTGCCCCGCATATATTCAATAATGAAACAAATTAGGGTCCATGCCCAATACATCACTCATAAGGAAATAAATCAAAACATATAAATGCTATGCCAAACATAATAAATCACAAATACTGGGGTCGTGACCCGACATGACATCATAATCATAGTTAGTCAAAAAGTTGGGATATTACATATCAGTATTTCATATTATCCATTGACTGTTCAATAAACACATAGTATCAAAACTACATAGTATCCAAGGCTCATGCCCAACAATCAACGTACATCAAGGCTTAGGCTCAGTACGAAATAGAATTCTCTAAATACATCAGGGCTTAGGCCCGGTATATAGGTCTTTTGTGTGTTCCTCAGTCCACGCTCAACACACTAACTAATCAACCATGTAAATCATGCTCTGCACAATATAATGTAACAAAAGAGAAAATCTCAGTATATCATAATTTTGTAATCACTTCTTGAAATACAACATAGTTTATTCATTCAGCTTTCCTGCCCCGCATATATTCAATAATGAAACAAATCAGGGTCCATGCCCAATACATCACTCATAAGGAAATAAATCAAAACATATAAATGCTATGTCAAACATAATAAATCACAAATACTGGGGTCGTGACCCAACATGACATCATAATCATAGTTAGTCAAAAAGTTGGGATATTACATATCAGTATTTCATATTATCCATTGACTGTTCAATAAACACATAGTATCAAAACTATACTAATGCGGAGCATGAATACATCACAACCTAAACACAATTCTCATTTAAAAGATCTCATACAGTAGTATCAAGTTAAAATGCAAACATGATATTGTTATTATAGAGTTGTAAGACTCTTTGGGTTTGATTTCAAATGCATTATTGTTTTACATTATCAAGCAAGACTAAGTATAGAGCCGAGAGGCTCGACTATATTCCATGGTTAAACGACAAAGCCATAAGGCATATAAAATGATAAATAAACTTTAAACATGTAAAATACTTGGTCACGATTTCATCTCTGTAGATGTTCATTGTTAAACAGAGTCATATGACTCTTAGGTTTTATCCTGCATTATGATTTCATCACCATCGTAAGTGATCAAACACAGCCATAAGGATTGCGTGACTAGCAATCTATGTTAACAAATTGTAACAGAGCCGTAAGGCCACTTTGGTCGACGCAATCTATTTAATCAAGAAGTCGTTTTAATAACAGAGCTTTCATAAAATAAACATGGAGTCCAAATGCATATATATAGACTTGTTTGGCTATTTAAAAGCCTTGTGTTTAAAAGCATAGTGTATAGTTGGCCGAAAGGCTTCATGCACATTAATTACTAAGCATACAAGTAAGGTCATAAGGCTCGAACACTTCAAAGAAGATGCATTGAAAATATTAACAGAGGAATTTACAAGCTGTAAGGCCACACAACAAGAGATAACAGGTAACGAGTAATCTCTGTAAAAACCAACTGGTTCAAATAAGTGCCGAAAGGATCAACACATATGCATACCAATCGCGTAGAATAGATACAATTTAAACAAAGAGTTGTAATGCTTCATAATGGATTCACGAGTGTCAACATAGACATAACCACATTATAGTTTTCAAAATAAGAATAACATTGTATAAGTATGAAGTTAGAAACAAACTCATAATATAAACTGATTAAGAGTCGACATGATGTTTTAATAAACAGCGTGTGTTTACCAACCTACTCATTGCATTCAAGAAAACGATGGTAATATACCACAACAACAATAGCTAACCGGCTAAGTGTCTAGAATGAACATGAAGCCCATGTGGCATTTATCCCTGTAAATGTATGGAGTGTCCACGACTACCTGCAAGCACATTTTCGAAATGAGTTAGTTACGGTTACAAATCCAAAGACCTAATAACCAAAAAATTTAAAAGAAAGTCGTAAAGATTCTTACCAAGGTTATGGAGGCTGAACTGCTTCCAAGAAATCGGCATGTCCTATGGCTAACCTAGAACCATATAGAAGCACACATGTTAAATATATACAGTAGGAGATAAATGTATTCTGAATACAAGGTAGGAACAAGAATGAATTTATATTTATTCGTAAAGAACTTCACAAACTTACCCTATGAATGTCGTGGATGGCTCGAAGTGCCATAAGCGCTGGAATGAATGGTCCTAGCCATAAGCGTTGGAATTTGGTGTAGTCATTCTTGTATTTGTGTTGTTTATCCCACTTTAACACCAAATATCCCACGGTAAACTCCTTATCATATGAGGACTTCTCATCAAACCACCTCTTCACCAACTACTGGTGTTGATACAACTTATTCCTGGATTTTTCCCTGTCTTCCTCCAGCTGGAGTAATGTATCAATCCTTTGTTGGAGTGGGGAAGAATCATCTTATTGTATTGAATGGGCTAGCTGTAGTGAAGGAATCATAAGATTGGATGGCCTCCTTAGTGTAAGCCAAACAATAAGGGGAGTTTACAATGGCTGCTCTTGGGGTGACACGGTCTGCCCAAAGAGCGTTGTATAGTTGGGTATGCCAATATTTATGGTGGGTGGCTACTATCTTCTTTAAGATATTGATCAGGTTTTTGTTGGAAGACTCTGCTAGTCCATTCCCTTGGGGATAATAATTGGCAGAATATTTAAATTTTATCCCTTTCTCAAGGGCATACTGTGTAAGGTCAATTGAGGAGAAATAAGAGGCATTGTCAAACACTAAGAACTCAGGTGCACCAAACCTAGTTACTATATGAATTTCAATGAAGGATATCACTTGGTTTGTATTGGCTTGTCTGACAGGAACTACCTCTACCCATCTGGTAAAGTAGTCTATGGCTGTCAAGATATACTTTTGCTGCAAGGAGGAGGAAGGATTAATTGGTCCAACAAAATCCAAGACCCATTCTTGGAATGGAAACTAGACTGTAACTGGCTGGAGGGGAAATGTACACTTCTTAACTTTTCCAGCACTCTTCTGACATGCTTCACATTTTCTAACATAAGCATATGCATCCTTTAATAAATTTGGCCAGTAGTAGCCTGCTCTCAGGATCTTATGTGTTGTAGTTTCTCTTGAGAAGTTCCCTCTAGCAGGTCCTGCATGAAATTCCCACTACAAGATTTGAACCCAAAATCCGATGAGAAAATCCGACGACATCCAACGAAAAGGATTGTGTCATCGTATTTCACCTTCAAAATGATGAAATTTCATTTTTTTTTTAAATTGATATAATTTCCCGTCGGATATCCGACGGCCTTCATATATCCGACAATGTCTGTAAAATAGTGACCAATGTCGTTGGCTATCTGACATAATGTTATGCCTGAGGACGTCGGATATCCGACATCATATTATGCCCGAGGATGTCGGATATCCGACGGTTTCTACAACTACAAACAAATATATCATGATAGAAACTCATCTTGAAACCAGTTTGTTTCTAACTTTTTCTCTCACTTGGGCTATTGCTAGTGCTATTACATGCATAACCAATGCAACTCTTCCTTGTTGAAAGCTACACTTCTAATGTAAAGTTAAGCATATTAACCTAAATTTTCTGCTCGAGGACAACAATATTTGCCCGACGTGTGAAAGAGCATTGTGTTTTCTTACTTGACTCTACATAAGAACAATTGAACAAGAGAAATATAGTCTAGTTATGTTGAAAATATGCTGCATGGTTGTTTATAACTATGGAAACTTAGCACTTAGCAACTACTTGTAAATTGCATAGTATTAAAATGAAGGAAGGAAAATCGTCGTCCAAAATAGTGACAATCTATGTAGGGACTCGAGAGTCGAAGCTGATCAAAAGAGACATTGTGATTGTGACCATTTGGATGCATAGAGATGACGAAATGTTGTACACACTTATGACCATTTGGATGAGCACCCGCTGATGAGTTTGTTTGATTGTGATCGTTTGGAGGCACAAACATGATGAAATTGGTGTACACACTTATGACCGGTTGGATGTGCACACGTTGATGAGTTTGCTGTGATGAACTATGATTAAGATAATATTAGATTATGTTTCTTGGTCCTCGGATGCTCGGGTTTGAAATAATGCGATAACATCATTGACATTCATTTCGTTTCCATATTTTGTTTTGTAATGTATTTGTAAGATACATCCAATGGGAAAATGAGAAAAAATATTTTTAGGATTGTGGTCTCATTGGTTATCTATGAGGGGCCAGTTAAATCTGATTAGTCAATAGTGTTGAAAGTTGCGATGATAGTCATGTTCACTATGACGATGCCGATGATTTAATTATCATCATCATCATCACTGATGATGATGGTGATGATGATGATGACGACGACGATGGTGTTGTTTTTATGATGAACATGATGATTACTGACGACAATGATGATTCTTATGATGATGATGATGTTCCTGATGATGACGATGATAATGATGGCAATGATTATCATGATGATGATGTTAATGATGATGATCAAGATGGTGGTAATGATGATTATGATGATTATCATCGACATCATTGTTGTTAGCATCATCATCACTGGCATCATCATTACAATTTTAATGTTTTCTTAATCAAAATTTATTTTCAAACTTAATTGTATTCTTTATTTTAGGTTTTATACACACACATTTGCATGCATATATAAACAAATAAATAATAATACATAAATACTAACTATACTAAAAAACAATAATAAACAAAACAAAATAAAAAACATAAAACAAAAATAGACATAATTCACATTAAAAAAAACATTTCAAAATATAGAACTTACCTCCCTCCCAGCCCACGTGAACACATTTCACTTACCTAACCCTGCAAGAAGCAATACTAGAGGTCGCGAATGCTGTCACTGAGGAGGTCATAGAGGTCACCGAGGCAGCTGCGAAGGAGGTTGAGGCAGTCGCAGAGGAGGTTGAGGAGGCTGCAAAGGAGTTCGAGGGTTCCATTTGCACTTGAATAACCTAGGAGACCACAGGTTCCATTCGCACAAATAACCTAAGAGATGACCGCGGGTTCCAATTGCACAATTAACCCGAATCGTGGGTTCCATTTGCAAATATCGGGGCAGAGGAGACAGGGGAGATAAGAGGATCTCATGCTATCCCTCATTTCATCCACCATAGAGAAGAGGATGTAGTGCTAGTAGAGGATACTCCAATAGCCTCACAACGTCAAGAAATCCAGTAAGTTCATCAACTACCCATTTTCCACATGTGTTTGGCACATTGGTTGAATTCTGCTGGGGATAGGGTTTTATTATATTTCCTATAGCAAGAAATTGAGAACCAATTTCATTATATTTCCTGTGCGACTCAGGAACCATCATCAACTGCCCATTTTCCACACGCGTTTGGCACATTAGTTGAATTTGGTTGGGGATAGGGTTTTATTATATTTCCTCTAGCAAGATGTTGAGAAACACGTTTGGCACATTGGTTGAATTCGGTTGGGGATTGGGTGATTGCTCTAGTTTAACTGAGATAGATTTCTTTGGAAACCATTTACAAGTATCATGCCAATCACTCTTGGAAGGATTAAAATTCTGAGTTTTATGGATTTAAGAAAAAATGACTTAGGTGGGAAAATTCCTCCAAGCTCGGGACACGACAAAAGGATTCAAGTAATAGATTTGGTAGATTTGGTAGGGTGTATTAACATTTCAATTTTGATTGATGTAGCAGGCATGATTATCCTCATAGAATACAATATCTTCCTTGAATGCAATTATATATATGCCATTAATGCTATGGTGCCTTTACTCTTTTACATCATTAAATTCCCTCTTTATGGGTGCATCATCACCATTGATTGAATCTCGCACTGCAATCCCCCCTCTCCTATTTCACATGGAAGAATCTCATCTTGTATTTGTCACATTGAACCCATGCACTATGTATCCACCTCCACAAGATGTGGAGCATCAAATCCATTAAGTGCAATCCCATTCCTCTAGAACCACCGTATAAGCACATCAGCTTGGAGGCTAGGAAAATTCCTCCACCCTTGCAAGAATTAAAACATATTTTTTCTCCCATTCATGAAAGTAACCATGTTTATACCCCACACTCTCATGGGTATTATTTTTGTGCTAAACCATAGTAGATAAAAGATCAAAACCCTTAAAAATTTGTAGGGAAGTAAATAGGGAATAAAGGTTGCATTGCTTGTCATTGTGGAAACTAAATATACACAATTATTTCAAACACCTTGCATTGTAATTCTTTTAATTTAGTACTTAAATATATTGATTTGGATGTAATGCACATGGTAGTTGCAGACCTGTTGTAGGTATGGTGATAGACATCTTGGTGTAGAGTAAGGTGAAGTGTTGGTTACAAGTCTATTTACACTAATCTCTCACATTAAACCCTTACAAAATGGTATATTTACCATTGAAGCTTGGCTTCTAAAGCATGATATTTGCAACTAATCTAGCATACACCAACAACAATTAGAAACATGCTTCTTGTTGTCAATGTTCATCATTTTTTAGGGCTGCAACTTGCATATAATGGCTCCTCTTACTTTTCATAGGGATGGAAGGACTCATTAGTCCACCAATAGTAGCTAGGTTATCATCAAATTGTTATCAAAATGATATAACCCACCTTTCCAAGAGTGTGAAGAGTCATTGTGAAGTCCAAAAAACCTCTTGGAGGATGAAATCAAAAGTCATATCTAATTGTATTTATATCGTGAGTCAATATCATAAAAAATCAACACGTCTACTAACAATCTCCATCCAATCTAGCACATTAATGGCATAGAGCTCCAAGAATAAGTCAACAACATTCCAACTAGCATTTCAAAGGGATATATCCATCTAGTAAAGAGTTCACATGAGGAGGAGTACCCTCTTGAAACCACATGCAAATGATATTACGATGTCATATTAATGCACAATAATTCCATGTATGCTAGGGAATTCCACAATTTAAGTCAACATCCATCTCCATCTATTTGTTGTAGCATCAAACAAGTGAACTATAGCGAAGCCCTTGACATCCATCACCCCAACAATTTTTCCAAAATTAGGCTTGGATCTGATAGCTTTTCTAAGGAAATTTCAACTACATAATGTACTTATGTCGTGGAAGCCATAAGTTAAATGCCTTGAGTTGCATTTGAAAGGACAATTTAATGTTCATATACTGCACATTTAATCCTTCTTCTATTACTGGAAAACATATCAAGAACACTAAGAGAGATGGGTTGAGCTATTCAAGAACACTGATTTTTCCTTGAGCTGCATTTCCTTGGAGTTGTCCTAATTTTTCTATGGGTTACGGAGGTACCAAAAATAGACCACTAACTCATGAAAATGAATGAGTGTGTCTATGCTACCAGTTAATCATGTGTGAAATAATGCAACTTCAAGAAATTATGCTTGTTGATCTAGATTGAACCTCATGGATGTTTTCCAAATAAAGTTGAAACTTATATTAAGAAATTTTAAATAAATTTAAAACATCGAGTTCAAGATCATATAAAGGGACTTCCTTTGACTAAATGGAGCACCATTTTATTGCAAGACATAGTTTGAAATGTGTCTCGACTCTTCTAACTGAGCCAAAGTACCTTTAGTTGAAATTGTATATGGGCACGTTTTTTCCAATGTCAACAACACAAGTCACTTCAAGTACCATCATATTGTATGAAAAACAAGGGGTGAGAGAGCTTCAAACCAAGCATAATTGTAGGATATTAAAAACGTCTTTTATAGACATCATCTAGGATGAAAATGATATTGAGGATAAATAGGATAAAGCATGCCAATATATAGAGGATTACGAGAAAGGTGCAAAGTGAGCATAGATAAATAAAGTTTCTATCCCCCATCTCTACTTACTATTGTATGGTAAGTGCATCTAGTATATTACCACCATGAGAAAGAATATTACTAAACTAGGAGTACATACCAAAAGCAATAACCAAAAATTAAATGCAAGGTTAGGATGCAGTGAAAATGACTGGAAAAAAAAGGCATGCAAATTAAAATAAAGTACTCAATAGTCCCATTGACCTACTTTTGTGGTCATTAGTCGGACATTAATAAAATTATCTTATCTATCTAAGATAAGATAATTTTCCCTTTCATTGTTTAGCTTATTATAAGATCATAAGTAGGTATGTTTCTTATTCATTGATTTGGGAGAGAGTCTAGACACCTTCATCACTTACAGGGATAAAAGATGTATTTCCTTTACCTAAGAGCTCATATTTTACATCTAGTGATCAAAGTATAGAGGAAAATAAAATATATCATAATGAATCCTTTAGTCAAATATATCAGAAAATATATAGAGGAAAAATTGACATCTTTTAGTCAAATATAATTGTTGTTGTAATTATCAAAGGGCCACCAAAACATTGCTTTGATGCACACCATATTGATAACAATTATTAAACAATGCCCCAAAAGTATACATCAAGTACCAACAATACCACAATGCAAATGCACTTGAAAGTAGATAATAGAGAATATCATTGAAAGCCAAACATACAACTTTGACACACATGAAGATTGAGCATGATTGGCCTTGTCAAATTTGAAATTCATGCAGTAGATCCTGAAAGACATCTGCAAATTCATCAAATGAACTGCAACACTATGTTGTTGGTAGTTTCTATGCCTCTACACACGCATGTTCAATCCCTCCATCGAATCACATTGGGGAATGAAACATTGTTCAACCTTAGAAAACTCTTTTGTTATTTTGATTGTGGAAACCAACTTGTATGCACTGGGTTGCAGCACTATAACTGTTAGTAGCTAATGGCATTCCTCAAATTTCAATTACAACTTAGCAAACTATTTTGTCATTTTGCTTGCGGAAATAAGCTTGTATGCACTAGGTTGCAACACTCTAACTATTATTATCTATTGTCATTCCTCAAGTTTCAATTATAGCTTGTTCATATTTCTGTGTTCCCTAACTTATCATTCAAAGTACTATATTCTTTTTTCAATAGAACATTATGGTAGAATTTTAGCAGCCTTTGTAGCTTAGCTTGTTTTGGTTATCTACCACTCATTATATATTGGTGAAATGCCTTCCATATTTCCAGGGAAATACTACAACTCATACATGAGCACCTTATAGATTTCAGACTCCTAGATTGAAAAAAAACTCTATTCAAGGAGGCACCTCTAGCACCATTACTATCATTAGCATTGCCGCAATGGAATTGATGCTAAATTGATGTAGACAAACTATTTACATTGTATTTTTTCTCACTAAGATGATGCCTTATAGAGACTGCATCAAAAAGGACAACAATCCGTCGATCCAAATTTGAATCAAATCATGACCTTTGTAGCATCATGCTTTGCATTGTCCTAACATGAATATTTTCCCAAAAAATGCTATAGAAAATGATGCCAAATATGATGCCAGAATATGGTATTGTAGTAGTGAGTGTAGGTCAATTGGCTTACAGAGCGCATAATAAACCACATATAACTTAAGAAACAATAAGAAGCATGCTTGTATCATGCAATGGTCATCAGTATCCTATGGAAATCACCCATCAATCTACCACAATTTTTGGATCAGTGATAATGGAATCCCACCTATCATTGACTTACTCAAGAAGTGGGTACAGTTTACTTGGCTCTTGAGATGCCTCAAATACATTGTTGGAATTATTAATATGCTCCTGCGTCATTAATGGTTATTGAAATTTCCACTAACAATATGAATGTTATCATTCTTGATGTCAAGAAAGAGCTACCTATGGATTTCTCAAGTATAGTTGTAACGACTTAAGAAGCAATACAGTTTTGAAAATTTCGATCTACCTAATTTTTTAGAAGGTAAATATGAGTTGAATCCAAGAGTTCCACATAGGTGGATTCTATTGCACCTTCACCTTATTGAGTCAGTACAAGAAAGTGGTCCATAGTCCATAAATGATATCAATTTTGTGAATTGAGTGGTGTGGCATTACCCTATACCGTCTTGCATTAGATCATGATGAGTGATGAGTAAGGAGGTTCCGGTTGAGAGAGGGAAACATTGGTAGCATACACATTTTTCATATGTTTTGCATAGTAATTATGATTTTAGGTGTCTTTCACTAACTCCACATTTTTCATATGTTTTGCATAGTAATTACTCCACATTTTTCATATGTTTTGCATAGTAATTATGATTTTAGGTGTCTTTCACTTACTCCACATTTTTCATATGTTTTGCATAGTAATTATGATTTTAGGTGTCTTTCACTTACTCCACATATTTCATGTGTTTTGCATAGTAATTATGATTTTATGTTTCTCACACTTACTCCATATTTTTCATATGTTTTGAAAAAAACATATAAATGGATATGTAAAGTTGACAAAGGAAATTCCCATCACCATTTCCTCTCATACGATGTCCCACAACCATTTCATTCACCACCCACTCTTGATTCATTTTGCATGCATTTCACTATGCAACTATCTCAGATTCTCACTGAGTTTTCCCTTAATTAGTTTATCAATTTAGTATGACCCACACCCGCTGTCTGAGGAGTGTTTCCAACGGTCTTGAGTTTCAGCCTGGAAATGGTGATGATTTATGGTGTTATGTTTCCCTTCGGCTGCAATATGGAAAACTCAAAGTTCACTACGAAGGTTTGTCTAAAAAAAGTGACATTTTGGGTTCTGTAACCTCATTTCAATTCAGGGACACTTTGAGGTATTGCTTTGGGGTTACAGAACCCAAACCGTCACATTTGTCAAACAAACCTTCATAGTGAACTATGAGTTTTCCATATTGCAGTTGAAGGGAAACATAATACCATGAATCATCACCATTGCTAGGATGAAACTCAAGACCGCTAGAAACATTCCTCGGATAGTGGGCATGGGTAATATTGAATTTAGAAACTAATCAAGGGAAAACACAGTGAGAATCTTAGACATTTGCATAGTGAAATGCATGCAGAATTAATCAAGAGTGGGTGTTGAGAGAAATGGTTGTGGGACGTCGTATGAGAGGAAATGGCGATGGGAATTGATTGATAAGGTCAAATTAAATTCGCACAGTGGTAATAAACTACACTTGTGTCTTCCATTGTCAGATGCACTTCAAGCTTGAAGGTGGTAGCTTTGGGACTAGACATAGGTTGCAGGTTCTAATTTCCTTAGTTTAGTTTGTACCTTGTTAGTTTTTCGATGCAAATTATATGTTTTCTTTAATTTCCTTTGTCAAGAGACAGAGACAACCATAAAATATCAAATGTGTCAAGATGCAAAGAGTAAGAGACAACTCTAAGTAAGTCTTATATTAAATTTACCATATAAGTATTTAATGGACACTATCAACTAAGATTTGACATGTTGGACTGTCATGATCTTCATATCACTCCTTATCAATGTGATTGTAAGGCACTCTTTGAAGGTGAATTCCACAATTTTAAGTCTTCTTCCTCATTCTCATTCCTTTTTGTAAGACAATAAGGAGGGTAGTGGCATCAGTGTTGAAAATGGTTTCCATCCAAACCTATCAAGTGTACTTTTAGGTCAACAGTATTCTTATCTCCGAACTGTAGCAGTTGTTTGGCCATTTTCACCCTGTACATTGAAGGATTCCTGCAAACACAAAACACTATGTTACATGAACTTCTTTCAGGGCTTTGTTACATTTGCTTCTAAGATATTTCAGGGATTTGTTATATTTAAACACCATCGTACAACTTTTTTCAGGGCTTTGTTTTAATGTAACAAAGCCCTGAAATATTTTAGAAGCAAATATAACAAAGCCCTGAAAGAAGTTCGCGTAACATAGTGGTTTGTGTTTGCAGGAATCCTTCAATTTACAGAGTGAAAATGGCTAAACAACTGCTATAGTTAGGAGACAAGAATATTGCTAACCTAAAAGTACACTTGATAGGTTTGGATGGAACAAATTACCATGGAAATTCTCTTTATCTTCATTCTCGAGTTTTGAGAAAATCAGAGATATATGAAACGATGCTTTATGACTGTTCATCTTCACAGCTGCCTCTTGAAATCAAGGTAAGAAATGGTTTAATGATTCAGTGTAGTAAACGGTTATCTTTATTGAAAGTTAGTTTTTATTGAATGAATGAATGGTTTATTGAATGTTATCTTTTATTGAATAAATGTGTTGACAGAATGAAACGATGGTTTAATGGATTTTAGCCTTTATTGAATGAATGTAGATGTTTGTTTATGATGAAATATGCATGAATTTGCACGTAATTGTTTTTTTCAAGTACATGCATTGGGTATGGGGAATTGAGAGTGATGTGAGGGGGGGGGGGATAAGAGCTTCCACCTTCACATGGCTGGCCCTATTCAGTAGAGAATATTAAATTATTCTTGAAACAGAGAGGAGCTCAATGAATGGCAATGTTGTTGCCTTTCTACAACCCACTCCCATGTCATCTAATTTTTGACAATTTATTGGAGCTTATTGTGATGTTTGGTTGCTCCTCATAACCAGTTTTGAGTTTCCACAACTTCAAAGACTGAGTAAATGATGCACTAGAACCAATATCTTTAACCTTCTCTTTAATTTCCTTGGAATCTCCTTGAGAATATTTGAATGAGATATGTCTCAAATCCTCTAGATATATTTGAATGAGATATGTCATGTGAAATTAGTAGTATCTTACAAATCTTTTGTAGTTTCCACCATACAGTTTTCAGAATCTCCATTTCCCTATATTGGATTGTATGAACAATTTTTATTGGAAGTTAATGATGTGAAGAAGCGATTATAATAGCTCTTGGAGAAAGGAGTCATATATATAACCCAGTTGTTATCACCCAAATCATACCCCCTAGGTTGTGGAAGATTGCAAGTCGAGGTAACCACTAACCACTTTGGACTAATGCTACTGACCTAGCATAGCCTGAGAGGGCTCTCTCTACAGTTTCTGAAAGACTGGAAATATTCAAAGGCATCAATAGTGAACAAACATACTAGCCTTCCTTACTCAAAAAATATCCAATTAAAACATATATAGAAGTTCAGATTTCTGATGGGTCGAATTGTGCGAAAAAGTTGGAGGGATAATCACAAGGAAAAAACAATTGGGCAATAGAGTCAAATTATTACACATAAATCAGATAACAATGCCATAGTATGGACTACTCTAATAGAGGCAAGGTAGCCGCTTGCTTGCCATCGTAAAGATATTTTCTGGTGGTAAAAGAAGAAAACAAGAACAACCCATTGATATGAGCATCCAACAAAGATGAATTCAATATCAACTTTAGTAGCAATATTTTGTGAACACCTGAGATAATAGCCGGAGCTTGTTTCCAAGAATTCCAAATGATTATACATTGATCTCAGGCATGAAATGAAAAACATAATGTAAAGGCATAACAAGAAACACATGCAGATAGAGAAGAAGGAGAAAACTGACTACAAGTTAGAACAACATAGGAATCTCTGCAAAACAGTCTACCATAGGCACTGCACTTTGAATTAATATGAAAATCTCAAAACAGAGCTCCCCTCAGGCCTTAGCTAAATGATTTTCCAACACTTAATTATTCTATTACAAAGATTTTATAGGCTCATCAGCCTTGAATAGGTCCTTGGGAAACAAACAAAATTATGTTGCCACCTTGAGAGCCCCAAATTCATAATATTACATACGTGTCAAGTTCAAAACAGACTGACTTAGATGGGAAACAAAAATACCATGAACAAGGTGCCACCCTATTCTGGAGCTTTCAATTTTCCTTGCGAATCAAATAAGTCCTCCATCTTCAAAGAACTTCCAGCTTGTGATTATTCAGTAGGAGGGGGAGGTGCCACTCCCTCAGTGGGGAGCATGAGGTCATGGACAATCTCCTTGTCTTGCTGGACGTCTTCCTCTTCCTTAGGAATCTCCTTTTTTCGTCAGCGCTGAATTCTTTTGTGGACCTGTCGCCCTTCGGGCTACTCCTCTTCACTACCTGAGATGGATTCTACGTGGTCGAACATCATATGAGGCGAAGGAGCATGCTCTTCCTCCACCTCAGACCATGCCTGCTCTGGCAGGAAAACCACTCCTGATTTCTGCTCTTTCTCCATAATCCAATTCTAACTAAAAGATGCCCCAAGTGGCTAGGTGTACCACCTTCTCTACATACCTATCTCTCACAGCGGACAAAAAAACCATATCCATAACTGTTGTGATGATGGAAATGGCTACATGCGGCCATAATCTCCATGATAACTTGATTGGACTTCTCAATCAAGTAACAATGATTCCTAATCTCTGAGCTGACCTAAAACATGCTTGGTAAAGAACTCTAGATAGACGGTAGACAAGATGACGACGCTGAGGTGGATTCCATCACATCGGCAAGCATTTGGGTGTCTACATCACAAAACTTCACCTCATTTCTCCTTTGTATGCTGAATGACACGGGTCACATCACCTGCGCAGTTTCTCAAGCCACCCAACAGTTCGCACAAGTAACTTTCCTTCAGCTCCGGCCTCTATCCCCTGCTGCTCCGGCCCTTCACATTTACCAACATTTTTACTGAGGGGCACCTAAATCATACAAGAAGACAAAGGTAGCCCGATAACTGCCCCAATAGGCTGCCAAACAAAAAAACCAAATTTGATCTCCGGAGATGCTCTCCTCGCTGGCTGCCTCCACTAACTTGCTAGTCCTGCATTAATATGTTTATAATTATTTGAGAACTTTACCTTTGAACCCGTATGGCTGGGAGTGATGTCTCCCTCGCTTACTTGTCTCGATCCTTCTTCCCCATCTAGAGCCAAGGCCTAAAGTCACTAGTACTGGAGAAACTTGTCACTTGCGGGTGGATACCTTTGGTCAGAAACTCTCCCAAACTGAGGCTTGGTATTGACCCACATTCGAATTTGGGCATACCAACATCTATTTCGAACGATCAACAAGGTAGGGGAGCTATCCTCAATGTTGAGGTCAAGGCCAAAATGGGAGGTTAAAGAGGCCCGCCGACTCTCAAGCAGACTTTGACGAAATGGGGCAATGACCGACATCTTTGGGGAGACTTCCAGACTCAAATATCTGGGGCTTTGAGAGACAAATACATAATAGAGTGGTCAAGTCTGGACCAAACAAAATACAGGACCACCAAAACCTTCCACGTCTGGATACATCTGTAATACCTTAAGAATTTTGCTAATTTTGTAAGAGATAACCTGCCATTGAGGCATGCAGGGCCAAGGTACTTGGTTGGTTTCTAGATTCAATCCTCGGATGATGTGTTGAAGTCGACAAGGATGAATCCGTCGAAGGAGGGCCATGATGAATCCCCCATCAACGACACGAAACACGACAAAGATGTGTAGAGTGGATCGGATGGTATAGTAACATGCAAGATTGACCTAGAGTAAATAGACATGGTAGTAGGCATACTGACTACAGATAATTAATGGAGAGGATATTCTTGAACATGGGCATGGCATGACTTGGCAGTATTTACACAACGAGTACGACACCAAAACCTAATGCAACTGATGATGGAATCATGTTTTGAATGACTCAAAGGAGTGACAAGACTCAGGAAGTGGATGAAACTCGAGGACAAACAGATGATCCAAGTGCAGTATGAAAATGCAGATGAGTGCCATGTTCAAGAATGATTAGGTAATGCCACAGATAAAGGGTGTAACATTGAAAGCTTCCTTTTTTCCCCATCATGAATGATGAGTGCCTCATGTGTTTTTTACAAGATTGATGAGGGTAACTAGATGCTCGTATAGCTCATCTCATAGACAAGTCCAATTCAAAATATTTTCCGAACCTGGGATAGGAGGGGTTCGTCCCATGATGGGCCCTTCAATGTTAGAGTTTAACTAGTCCATAGAAGGTAAACTCGATCGTCATTTCATGTTTAGAGAGTCTGAAAATAACTAAAGAAGACTCCAACGGTCCTTTTTCGTCAAGTTAGCCTCATTTCCTGAAAAAGGGTAAAACAACACGGGAGAGGACTCTTCCAGTCATGATTGGCTAGAGTATACCTTTTTCGTAAGTAGTGCCCCCTGGTCCGAAAAAGGGGTAAACTATCACCAGGAAGACAACCATTCAAATTCTTTAACAAGCGTGAACGCGACAAGTTCGCTTGGAAATCGTTTCGTATTTCGAGAGCCTAAAAAGAGCTTAAAGATAGACTCTGGGGGAGTTCCTTTTCCGTAGGAGTTTAATGAGCCCGGAAAAGTGATAAATCATAACTTGGTAACTTATTTGCATGGTTTTAAGAGCATGAGAAAGAAAAAAGAGTAAGCTCATCATCATAAAATAATTACAATCTAACAGATACAAAATAATGACAAAACATTCAAGGGATTGTTCAAACTTGAAATGACAATTATAATGTGAGAATGGCATGCAAATACCACTTAACAACTCCTGCACACTTGAAAAGTAGATCAAAAAGTCAATCGGGTATTCAAATGACATAAAAATGATCCAAACTATAGCAAATGACCTAAAAAGCATCAAATATTTGAAAAAGAATATGCCTTTCATCTATAAATAGAAACAAAAAACCAAATATAGACACCATTGTTCATTTGCCAAATTTGGGAGAAGAAGTGCCATTTGGAGCCAAAAGTTCACTTGTCGATTCTAGGAGCTACAAGCAACCGTTACACGAGCCATTCAGAGCAGGTAACTCTAAACTTCATCTAGCACATTTCCAGTGGTTTGCATTTTTAAGTTTAGTTCATTTTTTGGGTTTTTGAGTTGGTTTGTGGAGGGTTATTGTGTCCTCGGGTCGTCGTAGGTCGCCCTTATGGGAACTGTGATGAACCTGGGTCGTCGCAAAGACCACAAATTTGGGTTGCGATGATGTCGCACTGTTAGTATTGACGAGGTACGACAGTGGAAATGTCCAACCCCACCAACAAAACTAGATCAAAAGATAAACTTTCAGTGGTTGAAGTGAGTTTTGATGGTATTAAAATGCTCCTTTTGGCAGGTTAGTAGCAGCTAATCATGGTCTTAGAGTGGCGTGAACAAGAACACAAGATAGATTATGTGCAAGCTACAAGTGACCCATTATGTGTAGAGGCACTACGGAACTACAAGCTACTGAAGTTCTTCAACATTCAGAGGATGAGGGACCAAGTACTTTTGCTAAAACATATGGTCCATTGTTGGGATGCCATGCAGTAGTATTTTGTGATCGGAGAGCACACTTTAACCATAGATGTGGAAGACATCTACTTCTTGACTGGATTATCCCAGAGGGGGGACAATGTGGCTCTTACTAGATCATAGGGAAGTGATCGCACAGTAGACAACTTGATCCTTCAGCATTGCACTCCTCATGCCCTTGCCTCTAGTGGGAAGATTCCCAGCAAAGAGGTTCGAGAACGTCCACTACTAGCTATTCTTTTCACCATCACGAGGATAGCAGGGAGCCAGGAGCCCCATCTAGCTACTAGGTCCCAGATGCTATATGCACAGGGCTGCATGTCTCTGAAGGTATTCAACTGGTGTGAGGGACTCCTCACAAACATTCGAGCTCAGCTGACCAAGTGTCGGCATGGGGAGCTCAAGCAGTTCTGCTACGAGTCTATAGTGATCTCATTTCTATTGGAGCGGGCTCCCTACTTGCGCTCATAGGTGGCTCTAGATGACATGGATCCTAAGGATCCTCACATGGTTAGATGGAAATAGATGATGGCCCGCCATGGTGGGGTTCCTGTCATCGAGTACGGTCCTGAGTTCTTCACCTCGCTAGAAGGCCAGCTGCTCATGGTACACGGGGTCTTCAATAGGGGGTCAATATTATACCACGTTAATTCATATTGGGGGTATTAATTAAACATGAAAACCAAAATATTATATTGCTTATATATTAAGGGTGGTTAGGGTTTTTTTATTTAATAGAGAAATACACAATATGTTTAGGTATATTATATATGGTCGGGCTGCCAAATGGCCCCCCAAAATGGTAATGAGAGCGCTATAGGGAAATCGCGTCAGCCGGAGGCTTGGGTTTTCTATGGTGAAGCCCCTGTGGTATGGTGTGAAGGGTTTTCTGTGGTGAAGCCCCTATGGTATGGTGTGAATAGGAAAGGGCTTGCAGAACGTGAAATATTGTAATGCAACGTGTTTCTATGACAGCTAATTTCGTGTATTTTCATGGATTATGTGCAGAGCTTTGAATTTAGTGATTGGATTTGAGTTTTTTTGGTTTGTAGCAGCCATGGATGGGATGCCAGTAGCCTACCAGAATGTGACGGTAGTACCCATCTAGATTGATAGTCAAATTTCACCAACTCAAATGAGAAGATTCAAATTTGGTTAATGCTTCTATAGCTCCCCTTATTTAACCCATTCACATCTAATTTACTCATTTATCTCTACGATTGAATTACAATTTTTTGAAGTAATTTCTCTGTTCTGACTCAGAGCTGCAAAGTTTCCTATTATAGGTGTGCTAAGGAACTGAGTAAAGGAACCCAGTAAGATAGTGAAATATTTCCTCCAAACAATGTGTTGCTTATGCTGGCTGGAGCAGGAATTTTGTAAATGGGTTGGTCATGTTTTAATGGAGGCGGCCCTTATGCTGCCAATGTTGTTTCGTCCATGGCAGTGTTGAATACTAACATATGTGCAGCTACCAGCCTTCTTGTATGGACTTGCTTGGATGTTATATTTTTCAAGAAACCATCAGTCATTGGAGCTGTTCAGGGCATGATAACTAGACTTGTCTGCATCACCCCGGGTGCTGGTAAGGGCGATTCCATTTTCATTTTTTCTTTTCTATATAACAGTTTCACTAATAAAAAGGTAGATTTGAGGAGCTGGCTCTTTACATTCTGCTGTGGATTTGGGTCCTGTCCTGTCACGCCTCCTTAGGATGAACTAATTTCTTAATGATTGTAGCCAATGAATATATACTTACTTCAGATCACTCATGCCCTGTCTTTGCTATTTCTATTTTTAAATTTGATCCTTGTCAATGGAAAGCGTAGAGAATTTACAGGAAAAAATTGTTGTTGTCCTCTCTTACTTTTCACAAACCAGAAATGAAGTTTCCATGGTTGTTAACTTAATAACTACAATATAGTTCAAAATTCAAATACCCCAATTGCATTAGAGTTCAACGTAGTAACCTAAGAGGATACTGTACAGCCAGGGCTTCGGATACCATACTTCCATAGAATGACAAATACCCATCTTCTTGAACAAGTAGAAAACATGGAGAATAAGCTATCCTTTTAGTGTATACTGTCTTCACAAGGGCAAGGAAGAATAATCTAATCTTCTTAGATGCTCCACTCACTCTTCCATTGCTCTTATTGCTTGTACTTTATATTTCCAGTGACATACTTTGCTCTTATTGCTTGTACTTTATATTTCTAGTGACATACTTTGGTCAGTTGTGGTCATTAATATAATTTCATTTTAAATAGCATTTATATGGAGAAAATCTTGTTTTTAAAACATCTGAATTCACTGATTTTCCATCGATGTATGTTGCAGGTGAGTTTTAACCTTAAGGTTTGGATATTTTTGGCATAGTTGTCCTTAACTTTCCTTCCATGTTCTCTATATTGTGTTGTTGTTATCATAATTATGTTTTCTACATGTTCACTATTTGTATTATTGATGAGTTGATTTCCCACATTGTGGAGGCATCTTCGAGTTTGATTTCTATTCAAGTTTTTCACAAGGGCCTTGCTTTGTTTGTTAAGCCACTATGCTAGAGGATTTTATGCATTTGCATATTCTTTGCCAGAGTACTTGAGTAGAACTTGCTAGCTCATCTAGTGTTCCCTTGGAAAAGTTGGGATTGTAAATGCTAATGCATGTCTTTATTAGGATTTTTTGTAGATGTATGCTCATGTCGACAATGATGACTGAGTGATGGTGTGTATGATGTAAATTGGCACTTGTTTCTAGTAGGCTACCTTGTTTTTGTAGGCAAACATGTAGTTGTACTATTTTGAAGCATTTGCTAGCTTTATATGGTGATGTTGTGCAAGTATTTTTTCTTTTTCTCTTTGAGCAATGATGGTAGGTCAAATTAACTTTACAGGGAAAAGTTGTTCTGAATAGGACTATAGAGAATATGTGATATGGGTTCATATTTAACATACAACCATTTTTCCAATTAAAGGTTTATTTCAACATGGCACTCTTGAATTCTTTAATAGACATAGAATGATGGTTGAAATTGTATGTTCAGAAGTAATTTAGTGGTAACTTACAAGTAAACATGTTATTCGATTTTATCATATTGATTGTACTACTAGTAGTTCCATGTTTTTATCATGTAAGGGTTGTGCATCATAATATTGTGATAGTGCTTGCAATACTTTAAAGGCTCTAAATGGAATCCATTGTCCAAAAAACATCATGTGACAACAAATAATTACATATAATCAAAATCATACCCTATATTGGGATCCTCATCATTGATAGCAACCTCTACCTCATCCTTTGGCCTCTTCATTGATCCTCCAAGTATATTAGTACTAGTACTTGGTAATATTTGTGGGTACAAGTCCATCCACCATGTTGTTTTGCAATGAAACACCATCCAATTTTGATGAATTTGGCTAATCCAAGCTGTAAAACTAGGTAGAACTTTTAACATTCCTAATCAGTAATCATTGGTTTTGACTTGAGTGAAAGGTAATTTTTTATTAAGGTCATCACGAATTACTCCAATAGTGAACACCGCCAACAAAGGGGTTCATAGAGGGCTTGGTTCTCTTGATTATATGCCAATCCCATACCCTCATAGCTGATAGAATTTAGTCTTGAAATATTGCAAATCCAACAATCCTGGAATGTTGAAACCAAAGAATCTGTTAATTCTGTTGAATTTTGAATGGGATATCAAATTCTATTTTCCTCATATGAAGTTATATGAGGTTGAATCCACTGTCAAACATCGTTGAATTATTAATGGTCATCTTAAAGTTAAGTAAAATGAAATATAATAAGAATATAAGCTTTTACCTTGAGAATTTAATATTTCTGGTTACTACAACAGAAAAAAATGACCCAAAAAATTCAAATTTCGAGCTTATATTGGCCTTTTTTTCAAAGCCAAGGTGAATTTCAGTGAATTTTTTGGTTAAGAAAAAAGAGAGTAGTCCTATTCGTCAACATAATCTTGGGAATCTTTAGGACTGTTGCTCATTCTGAGATTAGACAGAGGTTAAAGTGGCCACATCTACCATGTTAGAAATACTGGAAATCATCATCAGATCTGCCACAATTAGATATCAAAGTGAAAGCACCATTCCCTGCTATTAGAACAATACTTTCTTCTTCAAATAGGGATTCTGGCCACTAGCATGCCTTTGTCATAGAACTATCCTTCTGGTTTCTTGCCAGAGTCCAATTTTCCAGAGAGAGCAGACTTATTGATTCTGCTACCAGATTCTCCTCTTTGGGTTGGATATAAGTTTATGTTACAGGGGAATTGTCTTTACTTTTTGAATTATAGTCAACACTTTATTTTGCATTCTATATTGACCTCAAGAGGTAGGTCATTGAACTCCATCTTGATATCTTGTTGTTTAATCACTGTGGTTCCTTGAAATCCTACGTAGCCTTCATCTGGTACAATATATATTTTCTTTGCGCCATCCTTAGTAAGTCATTTTAAGTCACATTCTTTTCCCTTTCTTAAATATCTTAAATCCTTCGGATCAAATCCTTGACCCAAAACTTCTTCCCTTTTCTCTATAGCTTTTTGGAGCCTTATTTGTATTATAAAATAAGCTAGATCACTAAATGTTGAAACCCTAAATAGGGTTGAGATGGAGATACATGCAATAACAATATTTTGTTATGCAAATACTTCACACCATTACAATGAGATTTCACCTTTATTATATAGATTTTGGGAGGTCTTTCATCTAACAAAGGATTATAATATGGAACCTAACAAGTAGCTTGCTCGAAATGTGTTTGGCTTTTAGGGAATCCAAAGAGATGTTTAACCAATTCCTTCTTCTAATAGTGAGGACAAGAAAGCTCTGTGAAACAAGATTACGCAAGACTTGCTTTCTCTAGGTGGACATTGATAGATTGAAAACCAAGAAAAAGTCCTTAATTTGTGAGGAGCTATAACCATGCCTTTTAAATCCTAACTATCAAATTGTTTCTAGTATCATTAACTCCCAACCTCTTTTTCAAGATTGATGAGAACATGGCCCTTGAGTGAAGGGCTTGACAGAATTTGTGAGTGTCAAACACAAAAATATGCTTACTAAATTTCCTTCACCAGTGCCTTTAGATTGGTCCCTCAATTAAGCCACTTATTATAAACAAATCCTCTTCAAGTATAAGATTTTGAGGATATTTTGCTTCTTTATCTGAATTCGGCAAGTTCTTACCCCCCTCCAGATTATACAAATCCTTCCATGTTTGATGCTCAAGGTCTCTAAGCTCTCCCCACATGGTGACTACATTTATACTCATTCTCTTGGCTAGGTATCTGGGATAGTGAGCAATTATCATGCTGAAATATTTCCAAGACCAAATTTACTTGTATGGAAGGTCCCATCCATGCCTGACCATGAAAAGTTACGTTCGAAGAAAGTAGGGACTTCTTTCTTGTTTCTCTGTGTGCGTTACATCTGATAACTGATTTTGTTGGATGCTTCAGGGACTTTGGCTTGGAGTTCTTTGTGGGCTATTTGCACAAATAATTTTATTGTATATATTATTATTTGTCCAAAATGCTAAACACTAATGATAAGTGAAAACCCTAAAGTCACTAGGGTGACTTTATTGCATATGTAGCCTTATATTTTAACAATTTGAACAAGTTGAAAATGGGATGGATGTGACCATAAAAGGTACTATGTTTTGGTCCATCAGCAGTGTCTTTGGATAGTACCCGAGACTGGTAAAGAATTTTGCTGGTAGGAACTACTTTATTTTGGATAAAATTGTCCTTTGCAATTGCCAGCTTTTTATCAACTATTAACCTTGTTTCCCTTCCAACAACATGGTCAATATTTCTACTCTGCTATGTTTGTTGCATCAAACTGTAAAAGAGTGCAAGTTTTGCTCATAAATTAGGTACAAAAGTAAAGTTTTGTTTGGGACTTCCCAGTTTGCTAAGGCAGTAAATTCTTCTGATGGATGCTCTTTTCATTGATCTCATCCCTTATGAAGGATGCTATTTTTTCTAATATTGTCTTTCTTCATTTGAACTATTGGATTATCTAATTGTTAGCCTTTAATTATGCAAGGGATGTTTCATCCGTTTTTCCTCCCGCGAATGCAATGAAAATTGAATTTTATTTTTCTTGAAATATGTATTTTTTTTAAAGAACCACTTTTACCTATTTTGTATTTTGGATATTCCTAGCCATCCTTTTCATATTTGTTGTATCTCTTCTTTGTTTTCTGGCCACCTTTTTATTTATGTGTTGACAATTGAATGCATTGCATGTTAGACCTTGAGACTACAGGGGGTTTTATTTGCAGAGAACTATATTGGGGTTGGCTGCTGACTATTGGGGGTTTGATTTTCAGAGAATTGTGTCTGGGTTGTTCTGTTTATAGAGAAGTCAGTGAACACACATCTTCCAAGTAAAACTCTAGGTTTATGTTCCATATTAATTTTACTCTCCTCCAATCTTAGTTTTCTACTTTGAGTTTATACTTTATCACAAGCTTCACAATCTACCATCCTTTGCAAACCAAAGATCTTACAGTGCTAATATGACCTCTTCATTCATCTTGGGTTTAAAGTGAAGTATTGTTCAAACTTTTAGACCTGAACTTTTGTTAGTGCCAACACCCCTTATTCCTCAGAGTATAGAACTGGTAATATTTGCATAGTTTTGCTTCTTGATGAAGCCTTAGAGGGATGAAATCCTTATTAACTTTGTAAATATAATGAAGGGAATTTCCTCCCCAAACCCTATTCTGAACCATTATTGGGAGTTTCAAATTGGATATATAATGTTAAAATTTGTAATTTTAAATTTTTTGTTGTTGTGCCATCTCCTGAAATTTGTTAATCTCTCCAGCTACGCCTGAAATGTGTGCTTATGTCCCAAAACTGGTGTGAAATGTAGCTTGAAATAGATATATAGAGCTTCTTTACAAGAATTTCTTTTATAGATATTTAATTTTGGAGAAAAAGTTGAGGATTCTAATTGTATAACATGCAAGCATTAAATACAAGTATCTTTAAGGAAACTATGTCAATTATGTGAGAGAATTAATATTAATCCTAATCTGCTTGATAATACTCTTTAGGGCCTCCCTCTGTCAGGTTTAAATATCATGAGTCCCACTTGTGGACTCCTGCCCTCTCATAATAATTGTTCATAAATTTTTAACATTGAGAATCAAGAATCAATTGGTAGATAGAAATTGGCCATCTAACAGCTTACACTATATTTTATACTTTGTTATCCTGAAATTGCCTTCTATCTTTAATAACTGAACAAAATCATTTAAGTAGCCTAACATTTGTTGTTTCTATTATTCCTATTCTGATAAAATGAGAGGCTTGTGAGAATACAACTTCTTGTTTTCTATTTCTTGTTGTGTTGATGCCAGGTCTTAACTCTTGAGTGACATACTTGACTATGCCTTTTAAAGTACTCATGTTTTTTATTTTACCTTTTTGTATTTTATCTTTATTGATTGCAATGTTTTTATCTCTATGCAGCTCATGCTTTAAGGGAGACCTCTGTGGTTATTATGGAATTGGAATCTAATGAATATTTTATAATAGTGAGTTTATCAACTACAAGAGACACACAGGTTATATACATTGATCAAACAACTGGGGCACTTTAGTACACAGCACAGAATGGATTTGACATTTTATCTTCTAAAGATAAAGCCCTGATTTTTGTGACATCGGGATCATATTGGCTTTGTAAAACCATTGTACATGCCATAACAATTTTGGGTTATGCAGCATTGGGTAGCACTGTGTTGCTCCTAGTTGCCACAAAGCTAGTAGTTTCAATTCCAACTAGTGGTTACCATTTGGAACCAGTGATTGTCATCTCCTTTTAAGGAAATAGGATTACAACGAAATTGTGTTATCCTTTTGCAGGCTCATTTCTCATCTTTAAGTTCTTGTTTGTAGCATATTGTTTCAAATTCATGTGCACAATATATCAGAAGTTTGTGAAATTTTATAATGTGTTGTTGTCATTTCATAGAACTGGTTTCTTCCTGGTTGATTGTGTTACTTCCGAAATTAGCATGTGTGATTAAAGTCCCAAAGAAGCAAGCTAGCCGAGGGGAACTAAGAGGAAAATTCCAATGTCACCACACCAATCCCCTCTGCACTTTTGGTTAGCTCTTCTTCAACCCAAGGGGGGCCTCCCTAAACTAGGATTACTAGAGCAATTGGCAATGAATGCAAGGTGAAATAAAGAAAAAGGTAAAAGAGCTAGCGATACTTACAACCTTTGAAATGTCCAAACAAGATTAAATGCCACACATCAACAAGAGAGTCCCTCAAATACATGTCACAAAAGCTCAAAGAATGATATATTGATTAGGATCCAAGAAGAGGAAACTCCAAAATATCCAACCATGAATTACAATGAGAGGCTTGCTCCTCATATAGCTTTTCATGGGTAATTATGCCCTTATTCAAGTGTATGGGCATAATCTAGGGATTATGTCACCCAAGAGGTGTGCTTACCAGTGATCTAGGAGTTCTGCCACCTAGGGAAATGCACCCACCATGAAACAAGTAGGTTTGTCTCTTAGGGAGGTGCACCTACCTCCTTGTGTATATTAGCCTCCTAAATTAGCAAAATGAAACCTAGGCCTCAATCAATCTGAAAGGGATGCCTGGTTCTAATGCTTATTGTTGTTGATATATCACTCGAGAAGCTATTGATTTAGGTAGATCGGCCTACAAATGCAAAGGTGTTGTTATCGTTCTTCTTGACCATGAGTTTGCAATGCATTATCCCCTAAGAATCAAACCTTCCTATCACTGGTATTGCAGTTATATCAAATCTAAGAGAGTGAGCTTACTTGGTATGCAATTGTCATCTCAAAATAGTAGGCTTGGAGAAGTTAGGGGATGGTACAAATATTAATACAACCCTTGAACTATGCGCAAATCTAGACTTAGTGAATGGAATATAGATGGTTCAATTTGAATATGGAAACCTCTCTGCTGCATATTGGTATTTTCATTCCAAATACAACCTCAAAACATCCACCTCCTTTGTGTCTTTCCAGTGTTTGGTTTTAAGGATGGATGTTCACTTTTTCCATTGACAACAATCTGGGGAAGAGCTATAGTATGGGTGTGCTCTGCAGCCCTTGGAAAACATCTTCAACATTATACTTTGCCCATGAAATAGAATGAGGAAAAATGGCCTACTATTACATGCTAGGTCCAATCTAAAATCTCCCTTCATGGATTCTTTTTATGCTTAAGATAAGCTACAGGAATCTGGAAAATTCGATGCATGTCTTCATTTCATGGCATAGGTATATCCTGTTATCCTTTCTTGAGTCAGGAAAAATCATCAAAAAATGATTTTGAATTCCCCATCCATTCTACTGAATCTTCAATCGTTTTGAACCCTGAAAGGAGTTGAGCATTTTTTTTCCCAATATGTGCAAACAAGACCCTTAGGTTATTTGTTTCCCTTTTGAATACAGATGAGGGCCCACTGCTTATAATATATAACAATATGAGGGTATGTTTCTCCAAACTTCTGTTGCTACAGGCTCCCGTAATGCTGATATTGATTTGGGACATACACCTCATACCCATTTCTGTCTGTAGAATCCTACTTGTAGCTTCCACTTGCTTCAAAATAGCGGCTAAAATCCTTCAAACACAAGATTATTTCCAGAGTAATTAGTTACTACCATGACGTCTAGCAGGATATAAGCTTTGACAGATATGGGTCCTGATCCCTCCTAATCCCTCTTGTGTGACAACATTCAATCACTGAAGCATCTGATGTATTCTCCTGCTGCAAAACTCTTTGAAATGGAAGGGAATTTTTAGGGGTAACAGTTTGAACAGTTATTATTCATTAAATAAAAATCATGGGCTCATATGATGGCCTTTTTATCTTTTGTTGACTGGGAATTTTCTAGTATCCCTGTTGTTTCCATGATTTAACCCTTTTGAATCCCGATATACTTATTTGTTCTCTGAAGTAAAATATGAAGCATTTTCCAGAAGAAAATTCAAATATCTTTAGATGTTTATAAGAAAGCAAGGCATGCATATGTTAACTTCATAAATTAGGATCTCCAAACCATTGTATTTATTCATATCCATGTTCCCACCCAAAATTATGGTTTGACAAAGTCATTATGGGAATTTATAGTTTTTCCTATTGTGCTTTATACATCTCAATTATGAGTCCAATTTTTAGTTACAAAAGTTCTTCTCTGATGGAGCTGGGTATCTAAGTTTTTCCTGTCAATAATTCATAGGGAAATTAAAAATTTTCTCCTATTGGTCAAAGGAGATTGAGAATCTCTCTATAAACAAACTTATCTTATCAAACAGGCTCTACCTATAATAGCCTTAAAAGGCACACACTCAGAGGAATAGGGCCTTTTTGGTAGAAGTAGTTTTTCAATAAGTTTATGCTAAATAAGATACAGAACACAAAACAGAATTGCAAACAAAACCAATATTTTGCAGATGCTTTTACTTCAAAAGTCAAACCCCAACCTTGAGTACTGCACATGGAATGATACTTTCCATTGGATTTATCCTAGACTTTCCTTTCGATTTGGCAACATTGCTCTAGGAATCAAGTCAATTTCATGCACAATCTTCCTCTTTGGTGGATGTTCATATGGCCACTCCTCTTTTACGATGTTGGGAATGCATCCCACAACTTTCTTACCTCTTTAGGTATATGTTCCCCACCTATCTTAACCTTTCTACTGTTGTGTTAGTTTTATGCCTCCTTCTTTGCGACATATTCATATTCTTTTCCATGAAAATGATATTTCACAGAAAAAAATGTCTTCAAAGCATGCTTGAAAATTTACTTGCTGCAATGAATCTGGAATATTTAACACAACTCATTTAACAAGATCACAACATATTACATATCCATATAATTAAGCATACCAACAATAGAATAGAAGCAAGTGCAAAGATCAATAAACAATCATACCCAAGACACACATTCTATAGTGGGAATCCCTAGCACAAGGGGGGAAAATCACTTTGAAACTATGTCTTCATTGGCCAAACTATAGTGTAGTACAACTGGATGTGCCCTTGTCGCATGTCCCATCTCTGTTGCAACAGATCTGGTCACTTAGCTCACTATCCCTTGTCCTCCTAGACATGCTAGGATAGTACATTAACACAAGATAATCAACTTATGGCCAAGTTCACAAAAAGTACTTCTCCAATTTCAAGGACATCTCTTTAAATAGGACTCAACTCTACACAGTCTCTATCTAAGTTCACAACAACCATCATTTAAATGCATCATCGCTCATATCCATGATAGCCCTTAGACCTTGCAAGGTTGACCTATATTAAATGCCCATCTTCCTCATTTTGCACTTCAAGGAAACTTATTAACTAATTTGTTACATCCAAGACAATGTCAACTTTGATCACTTAATGTTTATACTTAGGTCAAAAGGCCCATTGAACACAATATTGTTGGAAGATAATGTACTAAAATCAAAGCAACAATTTGGTAATCGAATGAGTTGTGTTGTGTTGTTTTCTCATTTTCTAAGATCTTGATATTTATAAATATGGATAGGTATCACTTGTTAAAAGTATTAAAATAGAAATGCACAAGAAAGCAGAGTCACCACATATAGATACACATGAACACCGTGTTCATATTGGAGAAACCCTTGTGAGAAAATCTCCAATCTCACAAATATAGGGTTGTATTACTTGATGATCACAATGAGGATCAAGACTCCTATATGTAGAAATTAGCTCAAGGTTAACCATTGCATTAATTATGGTTCACTAAGCCACCTTCTAACTACCATATTGAAGGATCCACTAAGCCACCTTTTAACCACCACATTAATCATAGATCATCAGGGCCTTCCAAAAAAGGAACTTAATGTCCATAAGTCAAGATTACAACAAATAAACATTGGAGAATTTACATTAACATCTTGCCTTAATCACGAGACAAGAAGGGACTTTACAAGCTCTACCTCCTTAGTGACAACTTCCTTCATCCCAAGTAGAGTCCAAAACTTGACAAATTTGGCCTTTGTCATAGGTTGGTGAAGATGTTAGCAATCTGGTCCTTAGTGTGGCAATATTCCATTTGAATAATTTGATTATCTTTCTGCTGTCAAATATAGTGCCGATTGACCTCAATATGGTTGGTCTTGAAATAATACATTGGATGGTGAGAAATATGTATGGAACCCTTGTTATCACATTGAGGTGATGCCAACAGCTCCAGATGAAATCCAAGCTTCTCCAAAAGTGTCTAAATTCATACAACTTCCTACCCAACTGCGACAACGCCTCTGTACTCAACGTTAGAGGAAGAAAGGGAGATTTTAGATTGCTACTTGATCGACCATGAAATAGGAACAAAGCCAATAAAGTGTGCATAACCGGAAGTGAGCTTCTGCTCATCTTGATGCCTATCCTAGTCTGAACTGGTGCATCCAACAAAATTCATTTGACTCCCATAAGAGTATTGACTACCAAATTGGTGAGTATCCTTAACACATAAGAAAATCATGTTTGTTGCAAGACAATGCCTTTCCTTTGGCTCTTGCATATATTCAAAAACAAGATGAAAAACAAAGTTAATGTTAGGTTTGCTATGAGCCAAGTACAAGAGATTACCAACTCAATAATACGTAGCATCCACTGGTGGTGAAGTACACTGAATAGTGAATTTGAGTTCAAAGGTAAAAGGGGTAGGATAATATTTGCAATCCTACATGTTAAACCTTTTTAAAAAGGTCACGAGCATACTTGGGTTGCAAAATGACAATGCCAATAGCTAACTGCAAAACCTGCAACTCAAGAAAGTAATAGAAGTAACCCAAATAAGTGATTTCATAAGTGCCCATGAGCTTCTTCTTCATGTCAATAGTCATGTTAGGACTAGTTTGAGTAGCAACCAAATCATCTACATAGAGAACAAGTAGAAATATATCTTCATTGACATGTTTGAAATAAAGGTTAGGATTAAAATGCAATGACTGGAATCACAAGAGAGAATTTATCAATATTTGCATACCAAGCCTTGAGGGATTGCTTCAAGACATACAAATATTTCTTCAATATATATATAAGTTTAGTAGTGCATCATTGATAAAACTAAGAAGTTGTGCTATATGAATATCCTCTCAAAGATCACCATTAAAAAAACAAATTTTACATACATTTGGTGAAGCTACCATTGGAAACTAGTAACAAGAGGTAAAGCAATTTGAATGGTGTATATATTGGGAAAGGGGAAAAGGTATTGATGTAATCAATACCTTTCTTTTGATAAAATCCTTTAGCAACCAAGTGATCCGTAAATGAGAGCCGTACATCCCACTAGTTTCACCAATATGGATACTATGTAAAAATAATATTTGGTCTCTATCCTTTGTCTTGTAGAGAGATATTTATCCTTAGTCCATGCTGCAAGGCCTTTTTTCTCAACCCATGATGCAAGACCTTTTTTCTTAGTGTAGTCGGCACACAACAACCAACTACAATGCGATAATAATCATTCTAATTAAAACCAAGACTCTTCTCTTACTTTTTCACCGAGAACTCTGTCTTTAGAATTGATTATTTGACTAATGTAGGGCAATTAAGACAGATCTATGGCGATCACATTGTTTATTTGACTAATGAAGGCTACACATTTGTGAATGAAAATAGTTTTCATTTTAGGTTTTTTGTTGATGAGTAGTTGATTGCCAAAGAATTCTATGAAGGTAACTTTTCACAATTATGTGCTTCTTTTTCTGTCAATCCAAGCTTCAATTGTTGCCAATACATGGGTGGTCAGTGGATCTCCTCAAACAAATAGTAGTGATCCTAATTACCTTCCTTTTTCTTTAACCTTTTTCAAAGTTGTTGATGCTCAAATTCCCAAAACAGAGATCGAACACCCCGACAAATAAATACAAAACTTTAACTGCGATTTTTATTGCCAATGTAGTGTATATTTACAATGTACAAGGTGCATATTTACATTAGTAAGTTTGGGCGATCGAAGAACTCTACATAGATTAAGGCACTTTCTAGTGTGATTGACCAAACACCACTTCCGAGATTACAATGACATTGCTACCAAAATTTGTCAATATGTTCTATATGTTGAAGCTGTTACTCCACAATATCAAGCATAATAGTCATAGGCAGCATGCATTGGTTTGAAAATTCTAATAAGTGCTTTTAAGGATTTTTATTTCCAATGCAGTGTGTATTTACAATGTACAAGGTGTGTATTCAAATGTTTTCCACAATGCATTGTTAAATTTCAATATGCTAAGACAGAAAATAGCAGCATTACATTCCATTTCATAATAATAGCATATACAGGATCACTGAAGAAACAACAAGCATAGCATAAACACAAGAGACAGAGATTTATCCTGGGAAACCCTCATGGGGTAGAAAACCCAGCAAAGCTTCCTCAATATAGATGATCAGCAATATACAAAGATGCAAACCCTGAGCATAAGCTCCTTCTCCTCCATAGCAGACCTCTCCTCCACAAGTGCGCCTTTCTCAAGTGAGTGAGTGAGTGTGTGTAATGAGGAACACACCTCCTCTATTTATACACTACTCTGATGTGTATTTTACACAAGTACACGTAGGCTCGTATTTAACCAATAGGTTAAATACCCCACTACAACTAACTGGGCCGACCCCTCTAGGGTGGTCTAATAACCCTTTGACCCACATAACACATACAGGGCCGACCCCTACTAGGGAAGTCTAATAACCCGAGTTACCACATTCCGACGGAGGAATAAACATCTCCGGATATACAATAAGATCTGCACGGAGGAATGAAACATCTCCGGAATAATAAAGTACAAATATAATATTCTTTGAAGTTACAATATCTCAACACTCCCCCTTAACGAGAAGGATATTATAACAACATCTGCTCGAGCAAGGAGTCATCAACATCATACATGATACATCTATAAATCATTGGAAGCTTTCTTCAATTTTTCTTCATCAGTAACTCAAACAGTTACTGGTACATCAATGTCAACATCAACATCAACATCACGATCAACAGTATCATCATCACACGATCGGCAGCATCGTTATCACATGATCAGCAGCATCGTCATCACACGATCAGCAGCATCGTCATCACACGATCAGCAGCATCGTTATCACACGATCAGCAGCATCGTCATCACACGATCAGCAGCATCGTCATCACACGATCAGCAGCATCGTCATCACACAATCAGCAGCATCGTCATCACACGATCAGCAGCATCGTCATCTCACGATCAGCAGCATCGTCATCACACGATCAGCAGCATCGTCATCACACGATCAGCAGCATCGTCATCTCACGATCAGCAGCATCGTCATCACATGATCAGCAGCATCGTCATCACACGATCAGCAGCATCGTCATCTCACGATCAGCAGCATCATCATCACACGATCAGCAGCATCGTCATCACACGATCATCAGCATCGTCATCAGCACGATCATCAGCATCGTCATCACACGATCATCAGCATCGTCATATCAGCATCGTCATCACACGATCATCAGCATCGTTATCAGCACGATCATCAGCATAGTCATCAGCACGATCATCAACATCGTCATCACACGATCATCAGCATCGTCATCAGCACGATCATCAGCATCGTCATCACACGATCATCAGCATCGTCATCACTATCATCATCATACGATCATATTCCTAGGATGATCAATCCTGCTCCTTTTAGGACATAGGTCCATGGATGATACAATCCAATCTTCAGTTCTCGGAGACTTCAGTCTATGGATCAATTCTGGGACCTCAGTCCGGGGACGATGCAATCCCCTGCCTGTTCATTCAGGACTTCATTTTTCGAAGACCCAGTCTACGGTTCTATTCTGGGACCTCAGTCCGGGGATGATACAATCCCCTACCTGTTCATTCAGGACTTCATTATCGGAGACCCAGTCTACGGTTCTATTCTGGGACCTCAGTCCGGGGACGATACAATCCCCTACCTGTTCATTCAGGACTTCATTATCGGAGACCCAGTCTACGGTTCTATTCTGGGACCTCAGTCCGGGGACGATACAATCCCCTACCTGTTCATTCAGGATTTCATTATCGGAGACCCAGTCTACGGTTCTATTCTGGGACCTCAGTCCGGGGACGATACAATCCCCTACCTGTTCATTCAGGATTTCATTATCGGAGACCCAGTCTACGGTTCTATTCTGGGACATCAGTCCGGGGACGATGCAATCCCCTACCTGTTAATTCAGGATTTCATTTATCGGAGACATACATCTACGGCTCTCTTTAGAACAGATGTTCAAGGATGATACAATCCCTTTTCTTTCTCGGAGACACCTGTCTACGGCTCACTTTAGAACATGTGTTCAAGGATGATACAATCCCTCTTATTTCTCGGAGACACCTGTCTACGGCTCTCTTTAGGACTGAAGTCCAGGGATGATCCAATCCCCTCATGTCCACCAAGGACTTCATTCTCGAAGACATACGTCTACGGCTCTCTTGAGGATGATGCAATCCTATCATGTCCACTAAGGACTTCATTCTCGGAGACCTCACGTCTACGGCTCTCTTTAGGACTGAAAGTCCAGGGATGATTCAATCCCCTCAACTGTCCACTAAGGACTTCATTCTCGGAGACCTTACGTCTACGGCTCTCTTTGGGACTGAAAGTCCAGGGATGATTCAATCCCCTCAATCTGTATTCTCATCAATACAAGTACAAGTATCCTCATCCATACAAGTACATAATCAATATCTAGCATCAACAGCATGTATACGTCATATATCAAAAGCATGTATTCTTACTAATACATCTAAAATCATGTATACATCTGTCATCAAAAGCATGTATTCTCACTAATACATCTATCATCAAATCATATATACATCTAACATCAGAAGCATGTATATATCTAGCATGTATTCTCACTAATACATCTATCATCAAAATCATGTATACATCTAACATCAAAAGCATGTATACATCTAGCATGTATTCTCACTAATACATCTATCATCAAAATCATGTATACATCTAACATCAAAAGCATGTATACATCTAGCATGTATTCTCACTAATACATCTATCATCAAAATCATGTATACATCTAACATCAAAAGCATGTATACCTCTAGCATGTATTCTCACCAATACATCTAACATCAAAAATCATGTATGAGTAAAACTAAACAGAAATAAAAATAGTCCTAAATCTAACTATTTCTAAGTGACTAGGTGTAGAGAACAGGTTACCTCATCAACGACCTTGTTGTTTGATGAGACAATCTCATCAGTAGTGACTATACTACTCCCCCTTTCGAGGAGGGTTTTTTTGAACTACACCAAGCTTGTCTCGGAAGTATTCAAGCTTCACTCGAGACAGAGGTTTGGTTGGTAACTTCTTCACTTGACGTAGAGGCTTGGTTAGTACAACGGTAACCTGTTACAAATTCAAACTTTTAGAGTTCCTTTCTGTGTCATATCTTGTTAGTTCCCTATGTTCTTTGACTTATCATGGAACACTAGATTCTATGTCATCTTGATACAACTCTAATTATCACATAGGATCTCAGTTGGTTCTATCTCTAAGTCAAACAATCCTAAAGCCAAACTTCTTCACAACTAGCAGAGCAAGCAACCATATATTCCGCTTGTGCTGATAGCCACACTAGACTGCTTCCAGCTAAACCACGAGATCATGGCTAATCCTAGACAATAACATCCTCTCGATGTGTTCTTCTTGTCTGAAACACTTCCTGCCCAAACAGAATCTGAATAGCCATCTGAAGTCATGATCTTCAAGATAGCATAGATCAAATTCTATCGTGTCCTTTATGTGCCTCATCACATGCTTTGCAACTATCAGGTAAACACATCTAGTTTCCACTAGATACTAACTCAAGGTGTTCATAACAAAGCATATATATATAACCTAGTATATGTTAGATATATCAAAGACCCAATAAATTGACTGTACAGAGTTATATCCCCTAACAGCTTCAAGTTGGAATCCATAAGAGTGGCCATTCCAACACCTCAAGTCATATTTCTCATCATACTTTCCCTGGTTGAGAAATATTCCTTCTGAGCCTTGCCATACTTCCAGACCTAGGAAGTAAAGCATCAAATTGAGATCTTTCATTTTCATTTCTGCATTGAATGATCTTCTGCATATCTATCTGTGCCATCTCTCGTTAGATGGGTCTACTGATATGAGCCTCAATATCATTCGAACTCTGTGGTGAGTTCCTTCTTGCATCCATGTCATATGTGTATCATATTCAACCTTGTAGCAAAGGTTGAGATCCACATCACCCATGGTGATCATTAAGCTTATCAAATTATTATCGATCCTAGGTACCTATACAGAATCTGATTCATACTTCTTCTTTAATTACACCATACTTGGAGCAAACATCTTGTCGTGATTCTCTTCCTCTTTCTAAGAGAATCTTCTAGCCATGAGCCTTCTATATTTTGTTTGATTTGTAAATCTTCTTGTTTGAACATCCACCACTTGTACGGTGTCCATCATTCTTCATGACCTTTCCTACAAATCAAAATTAAGTACATGATTAGTAATACTTCATAATCATCAAAAGATAACCCATTATGCATATAGATATCATTTACATAGTGATGCAACTATTTTGACCAATACTTTGGCACAACACTTTCCCATATCCTGTATGCATACAGTGGCTATCTAGATGCCTTCCATCTCTACCAGAACATACTATCGAGAGTGTGCACAACTCTCAGCATGTCAGCAAAGAGGTTTCATTCTAGACAAGCAATAATGGAATGTTTGTCCAACTTGTCAATCATATGCACATTAGTAGTATACTGTTCAATGCTCTATGAATGTTTACACTCAGCATTATATATTATGGGAATACAAATATGCATACAACCTATTGTAGGCAATATTATTACTATTTCAAATAACAACTCAAATACTTATCTTTTATGTTTGTGTGGTTGCCTCCCGCTTGATCTTCTGTATGTCTTTTGAACTTCTATTCATTCTGTACCACTGTGCATGCTCAAGAGTCATCCTCATGATCTCATACACAAACATACACTCATTAGTATATTCTAAATGCTATCAAAACATTATAGTACTAAATAATCTTGAAAACGTATAGTCATGATTATAGTTAATAAACATTAGTATTCAAGATTTCAAGGAAGTCTTCTTTTACTCATGCATATCATTGATAAAAGATATAATATGCATAATCCCTTGATTACTAACTTTATGAATAAGCATAACCAATCATTCCAAGTATACGTATATAAGGGATCCTAACACAAGGTAAGATTCATGGGAAACATACCTGGATTAGTATACCTACTTGGTTATGTACAACATACCTAAACAATCTCTTCAATGATTTAGAGATCCTGATCTAGAACCTGCATGTCTCATAGGTTAAGCATAATATAACAAAGTCATACATACCTCGTAAGTAGAACAGAGATTATGGATGACTCTTTGTCTTCATGTTTTCATGGTCATGGAGCCTGATTTGTCTTTTGTGATGTACCTGTATCTTGTTAGCAGACAACCTCAACCTCACACAACACCATAATGCATTAGTACAATCATAAGTGTCAACCCCCTAACCAATGAATATCTTCTATCATGCATTCATAATTTTGTTAAGGTGATACAACAAATCTAAAATCAAGATTGTACTAACTGTAATAACATGAAGACAAACATACCATAAACTTAATCATGAACAAATCTCAAAACATACCTCGATGAGTCATACCTGTCGAGATCACTTGTAATCTCCTTATGTAAAGCCTTAGCCTCATCTCCCTCTGAAACATGAACTCCTTCACTTATGTAGGTGACCAATCCATCTTCTTCTAGGATTAACCCTATCCACTTGATTTGCAAGAACTGGACCTGGAGCTGGATATGGGTTTGTCAGAGAAACCCCAAAAATTCAAACTTTGAATTTCAAACTTCCGAAAGGATAGAGATATGCGCCTTGATGAGCTGATCAAACTGATATATTCAGAATTTGAAAACTGCAAAGTTTTACTCCTCAATTTTGCCTTTGAAACTTTCGGATTCACTGGACGTGACCCTGAACTGGGGTTTGATGAAGCCCACTCTTTTGCCCCATCAAAAAGTTTGATTCAAAGCTCTAAGCTTCTAATTTTCTGAGGAGCTTCCAGCCGTGGTCACAGATTTCAAAAATTCCCATTTTTACAGAAGCCCTAATTTTCCGCTTTTCTGATCAAAGTCCCGAACTAGGGTCTAATCAAGCCCGGCCTTCTGCCCAACCAAAAATTCTGATCTTGGTCTCTAAATTTCTATTTTGATGAGTAGCATCCAGCCTTGGTCTCTGATTACAAAAATTCCAACTTTCTCCAAAGCCCTAAATTCCGGAAGTCATGAATGAAGGTACCAAAAAATAATTCTGTTTTGACAGAAATATGTACCTGATTGTTTCTGGTGTAACTCTGAAATTTTTGATCCACAGGGTCTGAAAAAGTTTCCTGAGATAGCCTGACCTGCTATCTTTCTATCCTGACAGGTCTGACCTCAATTGGATTCTCTGAGAGAGAGTTATTCCAAATGTCGCAACGTGACCTGTTTTGGGAAAATACAGGAGAGCGAACTTGTACGGCGTGCCACGTGTCACTGTTTGACCTTCGGCCTCTGAAAAAGTTTTCTGAGATATCTCGGCCTGTTATCTTTCCATCCTGACAGGTCTGACCTCAATTGGATTTTCTGAGAGAGAGTTATGTCAAGTGTCGCAACGTGACCTGTTTATGGGATAATACAGGAGAGCGCACTTGTACGGAGTGCCACGTGTCACTGGTTCAACTTAGGCCTCTGAAAAAGTTTTCTGAGATAGTGCAGACTGTGTACTACCTGTCACTTTTTACGAAATGTCATTTGGAGCTTCCTAGCCCAAGATATGACCTTTTTCCCAAGGTCACCTGATTTTGACTCAGATCTGGAAGAGGCAGAAACCCTATATTGTACAGATCATAAATCACAAAGTACAACGAATTAGAGGTTGTCCTTTGGACACAAGGTACCTGGAGATTTTATCTTCGTCCTGTAACAATTTCAGATCCGAAAAATTCGCCAAAACGGATTTATAGCGAAAGTGCTACGATGACTGGTTTTTGCTATGTAAAACCCTAACCTTCAAATTGTCGTAAGTAGAGCAAGTGTCTTTAGTGCCATACCTTGTCTTCCTTCAGGTTAGCTCTGATACCATGTTAAATTTCAATATGCTAAGACAGAAAATAGCAGCATTACATTCCATTTCATAATAATAGCATATACAGGATCACTGAAGAAACAACAAGCATAGCATAAACACAAGAGACAGAGATTTATCCTGGGAAACCCTCATGGGGTAGAAAACCCAGCAAAGCTTCCTCAATATAGATGACCAGCAATATACAAAGATGCAAACCCTGAGCATAAGCTCCTTCTCCTCCATAGCAGACCTCTCCTCCACAAGTGCGCCTTTCTCAAGTGAGTGAGTGAGTGTGTGTAATGAGGAACACACCTCCTCTATTTATACACTACTCTGATGTGTATTTTACACAAGTACACGTAGGCTCGTATTTAACCAATAGGTTAAATACCCCACTACAACTAACTGGGCCGACCCCTCTAGGGTGGTCTAATAACCCTTTGACCCACATAACACATACAGGGCCGACCCCTACTAGGGAAGTCTAATAACCCGAGTTACCACATTCCGACGGAGGAATAAACATCTCCGGATATACAATAAGATCTGCACGGAGGAATGAAACATCTCCGGAATAATAAAGTACAAATATAATATTCTTTGAAGTTACAATATCTCAACATGCATTGCTTCTTCTAGTAGACATGTTCCCTCTGGAAGATCTAGACACATCAAAACAAGAGAAGGAAAGTTTGTTGGAGAAGCAGTTTGTGCTCCTTGAGAAATTGCTTGTAGACAATTGTCCTGACGTGCATTTTGTGGCTGTTGAAGGTGCTTGCTGAATTCTTCGTCTATTCTAGGAAGTTGTGCCATCTATAATTACTGTGAAACTTATGTCAAAAATTATGGATGAAATGGAACATGACACATCTAGCAGTGCAGTCAGGTGTGCAGTAGTAGATGGAATGATATATTTACTTGATAACCCACAAAGTCATGAATTGCTGAAAGTACTACTTCCAAAGTTGGCACCATTGCTTGATGATATTGTCTTGTCTGTAAGGGTTAATTATATATTTTACTTGTATTGTTTATTAATTTTATTTTCAAGAAGCTCTATGTTGGTCATGGAAAATTGATGAAACCCATAATTTCAATTGTTGTGGACTCGTCACTCATGTATTAGTTATTTTGAGTACTTTAGAATAATATTCAGGGGCTGCCTTCTCTGTCGATACAACAAAAGAGTTGAAATCATCATAGACAACTGAAAGGAAGTTTTTTCACCCTTAGTCACTAGATATGTAATTTGTCGAATTCCTTAAAACAAAATACATGTGTATGGGTATTCCATTCTTCTTCTAGAATCTAATCCTGTTTCTTCTCTTTGACTAGTACCTCACTAGGGACTATAAAACATTATTGACAACTGTCTCTACAAGTTTGGTGAGAAATTGGTTCATTCTCCATATGCAGCAATAGCCATACAACTATACAGGGACCATTATGGTTCTAGTGGACAACTTTGGCCCCTCTGCAAGGATATCCTGCATCCACCCTGCATCTCTCAGACGTACAAGATTGTCCCCTCTTTTAGTGTACTCTATTTTTTACATACCTTATATTTTAGAAACAAGGTTGTAGTATGTACACAAAGAAAAATCAGTGCTAGTCAAGATAGAAGGATGCTTAAGTTCATGCACTGAAGTTTCATGTGGTAAAGTGGGCATCATCTATCATCTTTCTAGGTGCATTTAATTGTAGTTGTCTGCTGGTTTGTCTGCAGCTCCTTTACTACCATGTTTACTTTCCCACAACTCTGGAATTTGATATCACTTGTATAACTAGAATATGATGAAGCAATGTTTCCATGGCCAAAGATTCATGGAATTGTGATCTATTATGTGGTCTCTTGTTATGTATGAATTTGTATGAGGGTGAATTATAGAAAATTTTGTCACCAACCATGCTTGACATTAGCCTTACCCTGCCTTATGAGTCTATACTATATAGAGCTAAAAGCTGATTGATGATATAGAACATATTTATATTATGGTGTCTTGAATTTCCAGATTACTGTTTATGCAGATCTAACCATTAGTTTTTTCTGGTTTGATTTGATCTCAAGATATGGAGTGTTGACACTAATGAGTTTTCATAGAGTGCTTTATTTAAGCAGATATGTTGACAGTTAACCTATTCTCCAGTTATTAGCTGTAGGAATCAATTGTTTGAGTGTAGATCTACTCACCATGTCATGAAGTTTAACATGGTATCAAAGCTGTAGCTCTGAAATATTCCAAGAATCTGTGTATGGTTAAGCTGTCAGGAATATGGAAATTTCAATTTACATATGAAAATATAAATCGTAATTCTGAATATGATAAACCAAGTGGAAATTCAAATTACATATTTGATATTGATAATAGATGTCAGATATGTGCATTGTCATACTACATCCAATATTTGCCTAATGGCATGTCCAAATATGAAATAGAAAATTCAGAAAACATTGAACAATGAACAACATAGCTTATTTGGATTCCTAGAGCCATCTTTGATAGGCCATCTACATTTGCATCATCAATTCCATCAGCATCTGAGTGTCCCTAGGCCTCCCCAAAATCGAGGTACCTTGTCCCCAAGCATCTCTAGGTGTCCCAAAAATCAGGGTACCCCCGTCCCCTCTTTGATTCTTGAGTTAAAATCGTGGTAAATTTAATACATTTCAAGATTACCTGATGAGAAGCAATAATTTGCAAATTTGAAAGATTCTTTGATTGACCAATATTATATTTGGTAATAGGTTTTTAGTTGCTACATTATTTACTTAATGTGCATGTATGAGATGGTGTTGTGGTCTGTGCTCTTCTGAAATAAGCCTACAACTTTAAAGTATTGTTTACGATTTATTTTTTTAATGAGTAAATGGCTGGGATGCTAAACAAGATTCATTGTCTGTACCGATCTTAGGTCTTTACAAAGGTGGAGTTTGGAAGATTCATGTGGAATTACGAGCTGGTTATCCATACTCATCTAGCCAAGCATGCATGGGTCCCAGCTTAGATGAAGTGTTTTGTGGTCAATAGCTCCCTAATTCCATATCCTGAAAGGAAACCCTTCTAGGAGAGAAGTTGCCTTCAGCATTAGAATTTCATTCAACATGGTTTCTTTTTCATGTTGAAATCTTGTTTTGGCTATGGTAAAAGAGAAGTGAGGTTGTTATTTAATAATAAGGAAACCTCTAGATGCTTTTCCTGGTATGGCAACTCCTTAATACATAGAATTTTGTCCAGCTTGTAGATCATTGTACAGGTACAAAAGATCAAAATATAAATGGCCCACTTGCTCCAGCTTTTAGAGTTTTGTCAGGGCATACCTTGCAATATGAGCTAGGAGCCACCTAGCACCTCCCCCACCCAATTATAAGATCTCAATTTTCTGAGAGAGATGATGATAGGCCCCTGCACCATGTGGAATGAACTATTAGAAAGAGACATGAACAAAAGTAGAGTCAACTTCCTCCTCCCGTGCAAAATGACAAATTTCCAACACTTGCACACTCATATCTAAGAAGGATGTTGTTTGAACTTGGAAATGATTGTTGGGAATTGATCATGGTTGATAAAGAACCTACCCCCCACCTAATTATAATATCTGAATTGTCTGAGAGAGATGATGATAGGCCCCAGCACCATGTGGGTTGAACTGTTAGAAACAAACATGAACAAAGGCAGAGTCAGCTTCCTCCTCCCATGCAAAGTGACAAATTTCCAACACTTGCTCTGCCATATCTGAGAAGGTTGTTGTTTGAACTTGGAAATGATTGTTGGGAATTGATCATGGTTGAGGAAGAACCTATTACAAGTTGTTACGGCAGCAGGTTGGGTAACAGACATAGTATCGAGCAAGTTCAATGATTTACTTGCAGATGATGAGGGGGAAAGTGAGGATGAATTTGAATCATATAAGACATCGTATCTTCCAGAATTCAAAGGGATGGCAGGAATAAAAAAATTCACAATAATGCAGGAAGATCAAGGATTTATGACACTGATACATGATTTTTATACTTGCATGCTAAAAATCTCTTTTCCAAAATTTGCATTGGAAATGTTTGCCACCCCTATTTTGCTGAGCATGATATTCACTTTATTATATCTTCCAGAGTTTCAAGGATTGGCATTGGAGGAAACAACTCGCCAGTTTTTCCAATATGAAGAGGAGAGCAAAGAGGATGGAGTAAGAGGGCTTCAATTGTCTTGGACAACACTCTTTCAAGTCTTTATGTTTAGTGTTTCCCTATCAACAGGCTTGCATCTTGAGCTTGCACCTATGTCACCATATCCCTTGGTTGTAGAAAATTTAAATGCTCTGATTAGAAAACTCATCTTTGTCTTCATGAGTGGTGCAGGTACAGGATGAACACAAAACATTTTATATTCCTTTACTTTTTTTTCCAATTTAGCACTAATATAGTCTAATAAGATAGACATATATTCACTTTGGTTTCTCAATTTTTGCAAGATTATCTCAACCATCTCAGCCTATTATATTCTCAAATGTGGCATTGTTTTACCCGTGGCTTACCCCAACTTGTCAAAACATCGACAAAGACTAGAAGGTTGTCATAAGTGAGGAACCCTGAATTCTTCGCTTTTGGAAAGTTTTTTTTCTTCTTCAATATAAATTTTAAACTTTCTGTATAATACTGAATTTAATATAAGCATTTTCTTCTCTAAGTTGAGTAGGCCATGCATACATGCCCTTAGTCATACTGGATTCTTATAGAACAAGAAGGCTATAAAAATATCTACCTTGTAGATAATGAAGAATATATGTACATTACCGTGCAGGGTTTTGATGGCAAGATATGTACTAGCTGGGACACAGCCATGTGAACTTGTGGATGTGAAAGTGGACCTAACTTATAAATATAATACTGTTAAAAGAGCTGGCACATTCACTTGTTTGTATACCGTGAAGGTTTCCAACCCCCTAGGGTACCTTGGGAGGCTCTAAGCCTCCAGGGCACCTCCATGGCCTGTTATAGGTCCTCGATAGGCCTTGGGGGCTTGAATACCCAACCAATCGTGCCTATTACAGGCCTTGGGAGGTTTAGTCAAGCCCATAGTATCATGCCAATATACTAGGAAGATATATAAAGGGGTATAAAAAATGGATACATACAATATTATAGGGAAATTAGGGGTTGTTTTAAATTGGGAAGGCATATTGGGATGGGGTTTAAAAAAATGAGTTTGGGATTTTTTTTCCAATATTTTTTGTAATTAGGGGTATTGTTTCATATGCCACGAACGAACGTGCGATGGTAGGCAGTCATTGAGTGAAGTCCCTGTGTCATGGTAGAGGACTACCCGTACAACGATATGGATTATAGGAAGGACCCATACCTGGCACTGCTTGAGGGAGCAGAGTGCGGAGACATCGGTAAGAACGACCCTTGTATTTTTTAGTTTTGTGTATTTATGATTTTTTTGTTATAGTGTTGATAGGTTAATAACATGTGTGTGTAGATGTGGGCCTCGTGCGACCAATAGGAGTCTCTCTTCTTGCGAGGAGAGGAGGGGGAGAATCCATGACTCTAGCCATACATGTTGCCATCGTGAAGATGGAGGACATCTACGAGAACCTGACTGGGTTGAATTTAGACGTTCCAGAGCTGATAGTGGACGAGTTACCATGGCGTATGAAGAGATATGCAGTGGGAGTGTCCGTGCACTTCAATGTGCTACTCCATAAGGTCATGAGAGCAGTTGACTGCTTCCATACTCAGCAGGCTAGAGTTGCGAGACCTAGGGTGCATGGGCCAGGTGTTAGGCCTTATATTGTTATTATGTATGTACTGAGAGCTTAGAAGCCTCAGATTTTGTACTACTGAAACCTATGAGGCTTCAGATTTTGTATAGACTCACTAAAAGACGTCGTGCTTCAGATTTTGTACCAACACTGCTTTTTATGATGATATATATATAGAGACATTTCGATGGTTTTATACATTATGTGTTTTAAATGGATGAGTGATGTGATCTTGTTTATTTGTTTTCTTATAGAATGAGTTATTTACATGTCATGTCTACTTTTACAGTTCATGAATATGCTTATGTGTGTTTAATGTACCAATCTAGGATGAAGTTGGCCATACAGTCGGCAACTATGTTCACGACTCGTGGAATGTGCAGGTACTGAATGGACTTGAAGGACCTTTCCATAAGATGGAATCGTCTGTAGAGATGGAGTAAGGTAGGATCGCGGATGACGTAGACTCGGTTAAGATGAGAGACCACTAGTTGAGAATCCAAGTGGATGACAACGTGGTCCATACCCAAAGAAATAGCTTCGGTTAGGGTTCCAATGACTGCTTGATATTCTGCAGCATTGTTGGTCGTGAAACCTAGACACAATCCCACTTAGCTGATGAGCTCGCGAGTAGGTGAATAGAGTACCCAGGCTGCCGAAGCAAGGTTGCAGGTATGCTGACTAGCGCCGTTCGCGAATCCATAGCAAGTTTCCATTTGCACATGCAGACAGAACATGGTATAAGAAATGAAACAAGACCTAAACATGAAAAAAATCAAAGCGTCACACCACACAAAAACATACACACGCCATGTACAGTATAGACAAAAGTACTTATGCATGAAAGACTCAGGCATAGTACCTCTTCAAGTAGATCCCATTGCGTGGCACACCCAAAGATATCCCGTCATAGTCTTCAATCTCATAAGCTCCCTTCTCTAAGACGCGTTTCACTACGTAAGGTCCATGCCACATGGACTCAAAATTTCCTACCCCCAACTTATCATGTTTGTTATCGTATGTGAGGACCAAATCTCCTTCACTGTAAGTGCGAGGTTCTATTGAATTGTCGTACTGCGCTTTGATGCGTCTCTTATGAACCTCATTGGAAAGAGCGGCATCTCGGTGAGTCTTGTCAAGCTTAGCTAGGTAGAGGAAACATTCTTCCTCAGCAGTAATGTTGGGGAGAAGTTCAATGGCAAGCTTAAGGGATGGAATCTCGCAATCAATGGGAAGGACAACCTCCAATCCATACACTAGTTAGAAGGGAGTAAATCCAGTGTCAGTTTTAACGGAAGTTCGATAAGACCATAGTGTGGAGAAGAGCATGTTATTCCAATTGGACTTTTGCATACCCACCATGTGTTGGACCATGGTTTTCAAGACCTTGTTGATGGCTTCTACTTGTCCGTTTGACTGTGGGTAGTATGGTGTTGAGTTTTCATGGCAAAAACCCAATCTATCTCTCAACTCGCCAACCATATGGTTCATAAAGGGAGAACCATGCTCAGTAACTATCGCTTGAGGAACTCCAAACCGTGTTATTACATGATTAAACATGAAGAATGTGGTGGTCTTGCGATTGTTCGTGTATGTAGGCATTTCCTCGGCCCACTTTGTAAAGTAGTCCACAACTACAATGACATAACTATGCCCCCCAGCCAAGGTAGGCCTACAATGCATGAAGTCAATGCCCCATTTAGCGAAGGGGCCAACGGCAATAACCAGGTGTAATGGGACGGGATGGGTGCGATTTTTCGTATGAAAATGTTGACATGGAGGACATTTTTTTACGACCTCGATACAATCTTTGAAAATAGACAACCAATAATATCCTACGCGAAGAATATTCTGGGCTGTAGCCATCCCAGAGAGATGACCGCCACAAGGTCCAGCGTGATAGTTATTTAGGACATGTGCATCCTCGTCGTGAGTCAGACAACATCAAAGAATAGAATTGATAACACAACAGTACAAAGTATTGCTGATAATCAGATAATACTTCGCCTGGTGGCGTATTTGACGATGGTCGTCACGAGACAATTGAGGATTGAAACTTTGGATCTGAATATATAAAGTGATATCTCCATACCATGGATCATATGTACTGATAAGAAACAATGACTCATCTGGAAAAGAGTCATTGGGCTCAGATTCTACATTAGCACGAGGGAGGTTGCAGATGAACTCAACAAACACTAAAGACTTTTTAGACTTGGATTTTTTGAAAAGAAGATCAAATTCTTGTAGTATCACGATCCAGTGTGAATACTTGCCCCCAAGTTCCTAATGAGTCAGAACGTAGTACATGGGGTTCAAATCGGCGATGATGGTGGTGGTGCGAAGCAGGATGTAATATCAGAATTCTGCACAGCGATAACAGCCACGAGAGCGAGCTCCTCAAAAAGTGAATATCGAGTTTCAGCATGAATAAGACCTCTACTGCCGTAGTATATCACATGTTCTTGGGCATTCTAGTCTTCCTGTACTTGAAAACCATGGAGATAGTGGTGTCAGAAGTAGCGAGGTATAGAATGTAATATCGATAGTAATTCGGTGGTTGGATCATAGGGGCATGTGTCATGGCATGTTTTAGACTATCAAAAGATTGTTGAGCTTGGTCATCCCAGATGAACGGGACGTCTTTTTTCATCAATATCATGTAACCCTGTGTCTTTTGTGCGAAATTATAGACAAAATTCTGTAAATAAGTGGCTCTTCCTCGTAGAATATGAAGTTCCATAATTTAGTTGGAGGTGGAAGAGCGACAATGGCTTCCACCTTCAAGGGATCAATTTGGATTGAGCATAGACTAAGTCTAGTAAGTGGCCATGAGCGATGGCTTGTTCCTCAGTGACAGCGCCTCCCATGGAAACATCTCATGCTATGGTCAGGATGAGAGACTTCGTAAACTAGTCCACAAGGATTTGGTCTGGAATAAGAGCCTTAATGAGACGTTGTCTCCTCCACCACTCATGTATATGATCTGAGATGTGAGTAGTGGTATTTTGATGGAGTGAGGTTAAAATCTCTGTACCAGTTTCATACCATATAGGCAGCTAGAAATGAGTCAAAAAATTCATAGCAAGAGAACCAAAATCAGGAAAAGAATGGGGTGGTAGTTCAATATACCACTTGGTAACCGAACCAGTGAGAGTCCATTGAAATAACCTAAGACGGATTGAGTCGTCCATTAAGGAGTTGGATGAACACCACACGTGGTATGTCATCACGTGGTTTTTTGGATCCTCACCTAGTTTGCCATCAAATTTTGGGATATCTCATGGAAGTTTCACCGGAATGGGTGGCCAATTAGTTCCATGGTAGATGGGTTCGTTGGTCAAGCGAGACAAGTCAGGCAGGTCCAAAATAGCCAAAAAGGGAAGCTACGGATTAGGTTGCAGGTACTAATAGTACCGATAATGCGTGTAAGGACCAGTGGGACCTTGTATCGACTGACCATAGGGTGTTCCAGGAGGAAACTGGCCATAGGGGTATGGGCTGCCCAGACGAAACCTAGGTCCACTGCCATATTAAGGTGGTCCATTACTATAATAAGGTGGGCCATTACCGTAAGGTGGGGGGCCGCCTCCACCGCCAGGAGGGCGTGGTCCGCCTCCAAATGGTTGGGATCCGACGCCACTACCTCCGCCGGGGGGAGGTGGTGGTTTGCTACCACCACTAGAATAGGGTAGGCATCCACCACCTCCACTGGGAGGGGGTGGTGGGCCATCACTTCCGTTGGAAGGTTAGGAGCCTCTTTCGCACCTCCACCATAGTATGGTGGTGGTCCACCACCACTGCCAGGATGGGATGGTCCTCTACCATCACCACCAGGGTGGGATAGTCCTCCACCACCACCACCAAGATGGGATGGTCCTCCACCACCACCACCTTAGTGGGATGGTCCTCCATCACCACCACCAGGATGTGATGGTCCTCCATCACCACCACCAGGGGGGGTGGGCCATGATGGTCGGAATGAGGTGGTCCTCCGCCAGAAGGTAGAGGTCCGCCTCCTCTAGATTTATGTGGGTTCCCGTCGCCTCCAATGGGAGGTGGGGGTGGACCAAATGGGGTGGAGGGACTGTAAGTGGGGGTCCAGGTTGTAAAAAAATTTGCTGTCCCCATAGAGTGTAAGGATTTTCGGGGTAGGGTATCCCGTAGAGTGCGTTTTCGGGATTAAGTTGACCTAGCACAGGGTTAAAATTACCTAGATACACTTGACTCGATGGTGGTTGAATTATGTTGGATGGTCCCCCAACATGGGATAATCCCGTAGTGGAAGGTCCGGGAGGTAAGGAATTTCTGACGGAAGGACCGATGGGAACTCCTACTGTAGTATTATGGTTAAGAGGTGGGGGTTTCCCCCCAACAACAACTTGTTGTCCACTAAGTAAAGGTTGACCCAACACTGGTTGTTGATTATTCACTATAGGATTACCATTACCTGTAAAGAAGGTAGGGGTTAAAGAGTATCCTCCTCTCAAAGTTTGGGGTGGGGGAGGAGCAAGTGACGTAACCGTGGTGGTCACAGGTGTGTTGGACTATTGTTCTTCAACAGTTTGGGTCATCTGAGGTATAGGACTAGTCTCTTATGAGGGTTTACCAGTTTCGTGGATGGTCAGGTTGTGGATGGATGGTTTCGGTGAATCAAAAGATATCGTTTGAATCATGATTTCTCTAAACTTGGCCCTATATGCAAGATGTTGTTGTCGAGCTTCATCACCTAAGGAATGTAATGATCCAAGTGCTCACGGGTTGCCAGATTTGTTTGACGGACAATGTACCAAGAGCAGACTCGAGGCATGATCTCCCTAGCTCAACGTGAGTCTAGAACAAATAGGACAGAATATAAGTCACTTTCCGAGATCTAATTAAGGATCAAGGAACTAGATGCGTTTACCTTATAGATCACTAATCCTTTTACTACTTGAATGCTGCTCCAAACTTGATGATCTTCAGATCTGGGATGCAATACCTGTCAAGATAACAAGACAACAAAACAAGTAAAATGCATATATACAATAATAGATCTAAGTAAGCAGTCAAGTAGGCGAACTACACAAGATATCATTAACACAATGAGATTTTGGTGGAAAGCAATTATATTACTGTATTGAAGAGGGAAGTACATAGGATAGAAATATTACAACCATAGACTTGACGTAGCAATCCTCATCCGATCGAACCAATGCCAAATCCTCCCAAGGAAGTGTGAGTCTCCCAATAGATGAGTAGAGATCTCTCCTAACATAATTTCACCAACATGTAGACACTATAGACTTCCTCCCTTTGCAATGGGAGTGAGCTTCACTTATATAGGACTAAGTGGATAGGGTAGGTTGAGATATGGTAGGAGAGAGATAGGGGATACTTCCAAGAGGTTAGGAAGCGAGTGCCAGCTCTCCCAAAAGTTCAAGGATAGGGATCCATGTCAGCTAACTTCGAGAATGGGCTCGAAGGACCTATTTTTTTCCATTAACTGACATCGTCGCACGCTGTAAGAGGCCAATCTGCGATGTCGCAGGTTGCTTGAGGACAACCTGTGACAACCTCTCAAAACCTAGTATGAATGAGTTTTTATCTCTTCCAGGTTAATGACTTAGTCAAGAAACTTTAGGGATGTTTACACTGAGTCTCATGATGGCAATATTTTAGGTGTAACAACCATTTGTCCAGTCAAGTCTTTTCCATGTCATCACTTCCCCCTTTGTCCTTAACATGTTGTCATCAATGAAAACTTTGGCCATCAAACACTTCAAGCATAAATTGTCAACCTTTTTTGCCAAATTATCATGGGCCCAATCCATTGTGGGTCAAAGGACACGATCCCCACAACCATGTTCTTTACCAAGTCTTGAACAAATGGACTACACCAATACAATAAAAACATTATATAATATCCAAATCCCATCAAACCACTATCATATAACTTGAATATAAATTAATTGCAGTCATGTTTTTTAAGTACTATCATTTTCATTCTCATTGGCATTGTGTTTAATATTGTTAATATTGTTTTTATAAATTCAACCTAAAAATTGTAGTGTTCACACAGGTGTTTTTAGGCTCCAGCAACCAGCCATCGCCACCAGGAAGCAGCAAATTTCCACATGCACATGTATCGTGTGTATTAAAGCATGAATTTAATTTCAAATATGATGACTTGTCTATGTATATTTATATTTTTCTATATTAAACTATGAGGTTATAAATGTGTATGCAGGTACGAGCACCTCGGCCTAGCAGTTCCATTATTCCTCCCTCTCCAGCCTTCCGGCCACCGTATATGCCAATTGTATCCCATGGCATACATGCCCCATTCCATGCATCCATCCCCACCCCCTTCCATCCATCCCCCTCTCCTATCCAGCACCATAGTTCCATCCAGCTCCCCCTTCTGTTTCATATCCTACGTCCCATCACCCCATCCCAACCTTTCCACCACATCCATATCAGTTTCCCATGTTCCCACCCTCCCCCATCCGACCATGACACATCACCCATCCTTCCACTGCAACATAGACATCGCCCCCCCCCCATTCCGCCACCACACTCACTTCCCCTTCCAAAGTGCCCTGATCCATACTACAGCCAGCTGGGGTTTATCGCCCTAGGCCTACATCTCCATTTTCCCACCGCAGTCCATGCCTCCTTCTGCCACCCCCCCCTTCTTCCACTATGCCCCCCAGTTGTGTAGCCACAATCGATGTGGCTACATACTCCCCTATACCATCCACCCTAGCAATGGAGGAGGTTGTCCAGCTGGCTACTCCATTCGCCAGTCATGAAGACCAACCGCCAGGGTAATTTTTAGGGGCGAAATTTTGCAAATTGGCTATTTTTGGGTTTTTTTTCAAAAAATAAATTTTCTATTTGGTCATTTTTAGTCTCTAATATCGCCTATACATACATAAAATACGTTTTTTTATCATATTTTTCGCCAAATTTTACAAATTTCAATAGTAAATTGTATTTTTCATATTGATATTCGCCTACCTATCTATATATATGTTTTTTTCGATAAAAAATAATCGCCTAGAATACTACACTTAAGTATAATATTAGAATCCTTAAAAAATACCTGCCAGGTGGTTGTGTTCAAGGTGAGATAGACTAGTTTATGAAAATCTCGTTCAATTTTAACGAAAAATTACTATATGCATATAATTTCATCATTTATCTGATTGTTCTAAATGTTGCAGGGTGGCATTGCTGAGAGACTAGGAGCACGAAGGAGGGAGATCCCCTCACGACTTTCAGTCTCGCATGAGGTGAGTTATCTAAGATTTGAAAACTATTTTTACTTTTAAATTATGTTTTCATACTTGTATAATTGCCAAGAAAAGTTTAAATATTGTTGTTGTCGTCTCAAGGCTTAGGGGGATGTGCTCCAAGATGCTCGAAGGACCCAGCTTCCTCTAGCATGAAGAAGAGGAAGATCAATTTTGGAGATGCACCTGGGAGCTCTGAGGGTGGGAAGGAGGATTGAGAGACCCTCCTATCTACACTAGCCATGATGTGGAATTTTTGGCACGAGTTGCCAGATTTTGTATAGGGCACCATGGGCCATATTTTGTATAGGGCACGAGTTGCCATATTTTGTATAGGGTAAAAGTTGCCATTATATAGACATTGGGAATGATGTTCCATTTTTCCAAAAAGTGTACATGATTGGATCATTTTTGCATATTAATAGATGGATCTGCACTTGTCTATATGACTTTATCTTTGATTACATTTTCGCATACATGATTTTGTCTTCAATAACAATGTTATGGAAAAGTTTTCACATACATATAGATGTTATTTCTAGACACCAAGTGACCTCAATATGAGTCCGTTGTATTTGAATGGGTCTTGCATCTTTTCCTTTCAGCAACAACATACCTAACCAAGCAAACTAAGGAGTGATATTTACATTACAAAGTGTTGTGACTTTAGGGCTACAGAAAAATAAATAGGGGACAATGACTTCTTCCATACTTAACCTTGTAATGGTTATAATATTCCATTCTAACAAGCATTGCATCACATATTATATCAAATTAACCTAAATATATGAGAATTTCATATGTGTGCTTGGATGGAAGGGTTAACCATATCACTTGAATTAGTTCAAACATGAGGGGTGTGCATAGGTGCAATTTGATTGAGCAATAAACGAGAATTCTAAATGTAGTTACATATGGATTGTTCTTTGTGTGTTAGTATGTGCCTTTAATGAAAGTATTGTTAATGTGTTGAACTACTACTTGCACAAGTTGGCATAGACCCTTAGTGTTGATAATGCCTTCAATGTTTTGGTAATATTGATAATCACTCTTTGTAATTTAAGTATCTTGGATTTTTTGATGTTAAGACACATATTGAACATAGTCAACTCAATGATTCAAGACATCATTTTACCCCATGATCCATGGAAGATTCATTGGAGTCATATGAACCTCATTGTCATCACCTAAACCATGGTCAAGACGGCAAGATCCATCCTTAATAGTCAAAACCTCATGTTGGCACCCATATCACACTCAAAGATAAAACATTCTTTTAAAGGGCATGTCTGGGGGTTGAGGGAATCTTGATGGATAATATCCTTAAAAAAATTATATTTGATTTGAGGCCTCATATGTCATCACCTTATCATTTTCAATACCTAAAGACCCATCCTTAGTGCACAAAACCTCCAAATGGAATCCATATCCAAAACAAAGGCCATGTATCCCATCTAGAGAGATTGTGTAGTGATTCAAGGACTTGTTCATGTCTCATGAGCATGCAGATATTCATTTAGGTCCTAATAACCTTTATATTTTTTAATCACCATGCTCGAGGTCTAGAGACCCATCCTTTGTGTTGAAAACCCTCTATTGGCATTGTTGTAGGAGCTTTATTCAACTAGTCAACTCTGACAGCTATAGTTACCTCCCCTCTATGTAAAGAGCATAAAGATGCATCATCCTATCATTGTAAAAATAAATATTTGTTAGGGATTAATAAAAGGCTAATTATTGATGGCTCTAAAGTTACATTCTCCCCTTTCTCACTTTCCATTTATGTGTATGAATATGTAGATATATCTTGGATAATGACACATAATGACACATATCGGTAATACTTATTACGACACATATTGTATGATGGATGCATACATGCATATATGTTGTGTGAGAAGGACACTATTTAGTGGTGGGAAAGTAAATTGGAAAATTACATGAGAAATTATGCAAGAAGGAATCGACTAACTATTGCACACGCTAGGGCATGATTTTTTATAATCACTCGTGAGAGGTTCTTAGATTCAAATACATTGGATATAAATAAATTCATCGAGATAAATAATACATGACCATAGAAGAAGATTGAAATATGAGGTCAAAACTCATTAATGAAGGTAGAATGAACTTGGAGTGATATATTGGGAAAATTTTAGATGAATTCCTAGAGGTCTACACACAAGTTAAAGAAAAAAGAAAGAAAAACTCCTAACATTGGGAACAAATAGCCAAAACCAACAATGCAACTAGAGCACAATGACCAAGGGAACTTCAAAATGCAACACCACTCCACAAAAGAAGTTTCCTTAGACCTACCTCACTTGGTTTGAGAGAAGCTGCTTGAGAGACCTAAAGACCTCCCTACCACTTCTCTCATTTGGTATGAGAGAATTTTCTTTAGGCCTACCTCACTCATGTCAATGCTTGAGTTTTTGGAGGCCGACCTCCCACCCCACATGTCCTCTTCAACATTTTGTGTTCTCTTGGTTTTCTGCCCACCAAATTTTTTTTCATGCTTTGGGTACCTTGAGGTATATCCCCAACCCAAAAAACTCTTATATTATGTTCATTATGTTGTTTATTGGCTTCACCCAACAAAGTTATATTTAACAATAGACATATGGCTAAACTTGGTTCCCCATCCTCAATGCTCACTATATTTAACAACACACTTATCTTAATTTCAATTCATGTCTTGTTAAATATTTCATAATGAAATAACTATTTGAGAGCACCACCTTAGACCAAGCCATACCATTAATATAAAATGTACACTAGAGAAATGACCTAATTCAATTTCCTTCTATAACTCTAACCCTTACCCTGACCCAAACCCTAGCACTAAACCCTCTGTACCCTTTAGATACTTCCTCCAATATGTCCTAACCTCCCTACAAGTAACCCTACATCTTCACCCTCTCCACAATGGTGACACTATCATGAAACTCAAAAGCTTGATAAATTTAATGAGAAAAACCCTTCAACATCATTGTCATCTCTAGGTTCATCATCAACATATCCATCATCGTCATCTTCATCATCATCATCATCATCATCATCATCATCATCTTCATCACCATCACCATCATCATCATCTTCTTCATCATCATCATCATCATCTTCTTCGTCATCATCATCATCATCATCATCATCATCATCTTCATCACCATCACCATCATCATCAACATCTTCATCATCAAAAACATCTTCATCATCATTGACATCTCTAGGTTCCTTATCAACATCCCTCTCATCATCATCTTCTTCATCATCATCATCTTCATCACCATCACCATCACCATCATCATCAACGTCTTCATCATAATCACCATCATCATCATCATCAACATCTTCATCATCAACATCTTCATCATCATTGTCATCTCTAGGTTCCTCATCAACATCTCCATCATCATCATCTCCATCATCATCATCATCATCATCTCCATCATCATCATCTTCTTCGTCATCATCATCATCATCTTCATCACCATGACCATCATCATCAATGCCTTCATCATCATCACCATCATCATCATCATCAACATCTTCATCATCATTGTCATCTCTAGGTTCCTCATCAACATCTCCATCCTCACCATCTTCTTCATCATCATCATCTTCATCACCATCACAATTACCATCATCATCAACGTCTTCATCATCATCACCATCTTCATCATCATCGCCATCTTCATCATCATTGTCATATCTACGTTCCTCATCAACATCTCCATCATCATCATCTTTTTCATCATCATCATCAACATCTCCATCATCATCATCTTCTTCGTCATCATCATAATCATGTTCATCACCATCACCATCATCATCAACGTCTTCATCATCATCACCATCATCATCAACATCTTCATCATCATTGTCATCTCTAGGTTCCTCATCAACATCTCCATCATCATCATCTTGTTTGTCATCATCATCTTCATCACCATCACCATCACCATCATCATCAACGTATTCATCATCATCACCATCTTCATCATCATCTTCTTCGTCATCATCATCTTCATCACCATCACAATCACCATCATCATCAACATCTTCATCATCATCACCATCTTCATCATCATTGTCATCTCTAGGATCCTCATCAACATCCCCATCATCATCATCTTCTTCTTCTTCATCATCATCATCTTCATCACCATCACCATCACCATCATCGTCAACGTCTCCATCATCATCATCACCATAAGTACTCGGTCGACGATTTTGCAAATGTAAACCTAATGTGCAAAAATTTCACACTCCCTTACTGAGAAAAACCCTAGTTTCCAAGATGGACCTACAAGATGACACATGGGCCACGAGACCAGAGGAGAGGGGCATCCTTAGCACTATCCCGACGTCCCAAATCCAACAGATTCGACGGTTTATTGATCTGAGCCACGATCATCATTCTACGGCTTGTTCTGTCTCGCATCCAAAATGCCTTCAGGGACACCTGCTGGATACCTACTGGGGGAATAGAACTCCTACCGTGCAACAAAACCAGGTTTCGGGGATTCTTGCAAGTGTGTCTAGGAAGGTTCCAGCTGGGAACGATAGCCATAAGTGCCCGGTCGATGGTTTACAAATTTGACCCCAATGTGCAAAAATTGCCCGCTCTCTTACTGAGAAAAACCCTAGTTTCCAAGATGGACCTACAAGATGACACTTGGGCGATGGGACCGAAGGAGAGGGGCACCCGTAGCACTATCCCGATGTCCTGAATCCAACGGATTGGACAGTTTTTTGATCCAAGCCAGCGTCGTCATTCTATGGCTTGTTCTATCTCGCATCCAAAAGGGCTTCAGGGACACCCGTTGGATACCTACCGGGGGCATAGAACTCCAACCGTGAAACAAAATCGGGTTCCAGGGAGTCCTGCAAGTGTGTCTAGGAAGGTTTCGGCTGGGAACGCTAGCCATAAGTGCCCGGTCGACGATTCTTCAAATTTGACCCCAATGTGCAAAAAATGCCCACTCCCTTACTGAGCAAAACCCTAGTTTCCAAGATGGACATACAAGATGACACCTGGGCCACAGGACCAGAGGAGAGGGGCACCCCTAGCACTATCCCGACGTCCTAAATCCAACGGATTCAATGGTTTTTTAATCTGAGCCATGGTCGTCATTCTATGGCTCGTTTCGTCAAGCATCCAAAAGGCCTTTAGGGACACCTGTTGGATACCTATCGGGGGCATAGGATTCCTACTGTGCAACAAAACCAGGTCCCAGGGAGTCCTGCAAGTGTGTCTAGGAAGGTTCCGACTGGGAACGATAGCCATAAGTTCCCAGTGGATGATTTTGCAAAGTTGACCCTAATGTGAAGGCCATGCCAATCTTGCTCAAGGGGGCCATTTTTCAAAGTTGACCCCAATGTACGTGGCCACCGTGGATAGGTCCACAATGGCCATGTGGACCAATGGGAGCCGACAAAATCCAAGTCCACTCGTCGGTTTGGGTTCTGTGCCCCTGGAGAAAATCCTCAAAGTGTCCCCGAATGGCCCCAAGGTTCCTGACTATAATTCCCACAACACCCAAACTGTGGCTCCATTCTTGAACCTGTCAATTCTGGTGGGTCCAGAATGTTGGTTTTCAGCTAGGGACCCCCGACAGCGTGTTTCTAAACCCCAGAAACGGTGCCAATGAGCCATCTCCGGAGCAAGGGTTTTGCTCAGTAATGGCCATTTCAATTTCGCTCAAGAGGGGCATTTCTCGTCCGAAGGTCTCGAGTGTTCATTTCCACCGTGGACAGGTCCACAATGGCCACATGGACCTGTGGGAGTTGACGAAATCCAAGTCCGCTCACCAATTTGGGTTCCGTGCCCCCGGAGAAAATCCTTAAAGTGTCCTCGAATGGCCTCGGGGTGCCCGACTAGAATTCCCGCAGCAACCAAACCATGGATCCGTTCATGAATCCATTGATTCCGGTGGGTCTGGGACACCGGTTTTTAGCTAGGGGACCCTCCACACCATGCCTTGAAGACCCGAAAATGGTTCCAATGAGCCATATCCAGAGCTAGGGTTTTGCTCAGTGAGGGCCATTCCAAATTCGCTCAAGGGTGCCATTTCTTGTCCGGAGGCCCCGGGCATGTGTGGCCACCATGTACAAGAACACAATGGCCACGTGGAGCCATGGAAGATGACGAAATCCAAGTTTGCTCGCTGGTTTGGGTTTCGTGCCCCCGGAGTAAATCCTCAAAATGTCCCCGAATGGCCCTGGGGTGTCGAACCAAGATGCCCACAACACCCAAACCGTGGCTCTATTTGTGAATCCGTCGATTCTGGTGGGTCCAGGATGTCTGGTTTCAGCTATTGGAATCCCTACAGTGTGTTGCCAACCCCCATAAACGGTGCCAATCAGCCATCTCTGGAACTAGGGTTTTGCTCAGTGAGGGCCATTCCAATTTCGCTTAAGGGGGTCATTTCTCGTCCAGAGGCCCCCGGGCATGTGTGGCCATCGTGGAAAAATCCACAATGGCCACATGGACCTGTGGAATCCAACATAATCCAAGTTCGCTTGCCTGTTTGGGTTCCGTGCCCTCGGAGCAAATCCTCAAAGTGTCCCCGAATGGCCCTGGGGTGCCTGACTAGAATGCCTGCAACACCTAAACCGTGGCTCTGATCACAAATCTGTTGATTCTAGTGGATTCATGATGTCAGGTTTCAGCTGGGGGACCCCCCACAGCATCCCTCCAACCCCTGGAAATGGTGCCAATGATCCATCTCTGGAGCTAGGGTTTTGCTCAGTGAGGGCCAATCCAATTTTGCTCAAGGGGAGCATTTCCCATCCAGAGGCCCCTGGGCAGGCGTGGCCACCGTGGATAGGTGGAAGTGGCCATTGTGGACCTTTACACGGTGTCCATGCATGCCCGGGGGCCTCCGGACGAGAAATGGCACCCTTAAGCGAATTTGGAATGGGGCCTCACTAAGCAAAACCCTAGCTCTGGAGATGGCTCATTGGCACCGTTTTTGAGTCTTTGAGGCACGGTGTGGGGGGATCCTAGCTAAAACCTGACATCTTGGACCCACCAGAATCAACGGATTCACGAACGGAGTCACGGTTTGAGTGTTGCGGGCATTACAGTCGGGCACCCCAGGGCCATTCGGGGACACTTTGAGGATTTGCTCTGGGTGCATGGAACCCAAACCGTCATGCAAACTTGGATTCTGTCAGCTCCCACAGGTCCACATGGCCATTGTGGACCTTTCCACGGTGGCCACGTATGCATGTGGGCCTCTGAACAAGAAATGGCCACCTTGAGCGAAATTGGAATGACCCTTACTGAGAAAAACCCTAGTTCCGGAGATGGCTCATTGGCATCATTTCTGGGGGTTGGAGGCACGTTGTGGGGTGTCCCATAGCTGAAACCCAATGTCCCAGACCCACCTGAATTGATGGATTCATGAACGAAGCCATGGTTTGGGTGTTGCGGGCGTCTTGGTCTGGCACCCCGGGGCCATTCAAGGACACTTTGAGGATTTGGTTCGGGGGCACGGAACCCAAACCAGCGAGCGAACTTGGATTCCATCAGCTTCCACAGGTCCACGTGGCCATTATGGACCTGTCCACAGTGGCCACACATGACTGGGGGTCTCCGGGCTAAAAATGGCACCCTTGAGTGAATTTGGAATGGCCCTCACTGAGCAAAACCCTAGCTCCAGAGATGGCTCATTGGCATTGTTTTCGAGTCTTTGAGGCACGGTGTGGGGGGTCCCATAGATGAAACCCAGTGCCCCGAACCCACCGGAATTGACGGATTCACGAACGGAGCCATGGTTTGGGTGTTGTGGGCATCTTTGTACGACACCCTGGGGCCATTCGGGGACACTTTGAGGATTTGCTCCGAGGGCACGGAACCCAAACCAGTGAGTGGACTTAGGTTCCATCGATGGTGGCCACGCACACCCGAGAGCCTTTAGACGAGAAATGACCCCGTGGAGAAATATTTGAAAGGCCTTCACTGAGAAAAACCCTAGCTCCGGAGATGGCACACTGGCACTATTTTCGGGTGGCGGCGGCATGCTGTGGGGGCTCCTGTAGCTGAAACCCGGCGTCCCAGATCCACCAGAATAGACAGATTCACGACTGGAGCCACAGTTTGGGAGATCCTGTAAGCATTCATTTTTCAAAATTGGTTCAGAGGCTCTTGCATATTGGAAGTGACCAAGAGTATCTTGCAGTGTGATAAGTATGGCCTTATCCTTAGGCCTTTCATGAATTTGAGGCCAGTCGTAACAACAGAGGAGAAACCTGAGCTGTTTCTCTAGGTCATGGATTTGGTTGTTCTAGAAATCCAAGGAATCGTATTGGCATAGGATTGAAGAAAAATATTTTGTCATGATTCAAGTGACTTGGGCCATGTGACTCTATTATGTATTTTCATGTCCTCTTATACTGAACTGGGTTTTTATTTTTATTTTTTTAATGACAGGTTTTACTAACAGGATTCTAATATAAATTGTGTTTGGTGATAAAAGATTTTACTGTGGATTGTGTTTAGTGACATTTATGGCGACCCCCAAGGAACATATTGAAAAGATCAGGAAAAACAAGTTCTATGTTGGGGAAAAAGAAAATCCAGTTACAAAAGATTTACATCAAGTGGTTAAACAATTATCTGCTAAATTATACACCAGAGATGTGCATTTTCTGATGGAGTTGATTAAGGTAATTACTAAGTTACAATTTTAGTAGTCATTTTGATAATCTTATATGTTTTCTCTGTTTTCATGGTATGATTAGTGTTTTGTTTTGGGTGCAGAATGCAGAGGACAATGACTATGAACCACATGTGGAACCTTCGTTGGAATTTGTCATTACAACTAAAGGTGTCGCTGGCGTAGGTGCTCCTATAACCTTGATAACTTTTAACAATGAGAAGGGATTTAAGAAACAAAATATTGATTCTATATGCATCGTGGGACGATCCACCAAAAAGAATAGCAGGGAAGGTGGTTATATTGGAGAAAAATGTATAAAATGAGCCATAGAATGACGACTGTGGCTCGGATCGATAAACCGTCGACTCCTTTGGATTGAGTACATCGGGATTGTGCTATGGGTGCCCCTCTCTTCTGGTCCCATGGCCTAGGTGTCACCTTGAAGCTCCATTTTGGAAACTAGGGTTTTGCTCAATAAGGGAGTGTGCAATTTTTACACATGGGGGTCATATTTGCAAAATCGTCCATCGGGCACTTATGGCTAGAGTTCCTAGCCAAAACCTTCCTAGACACACTTGCAAGACTCCCCAGAACCTGGTTTTGTTGCACGGTTGGAGTTCTAATCCATTGGATTCAGGACATCAAGATAGTGCTAGGGGTGCCCCTCTCCTCCGGTCCCATGACCCAGCTGTCACCTTGAAGGTCCATTTTGGGAACTAGAGTTTTGCTCAATAAGGGAGTGTGCAATTTTTGCACATGGGGGTCAAATTTGCAAAATTGTCCATTGGGCACTTATGGATAGCGTTCCTAGATGAAAAATTCCTATACACACTTGCAAGACTCCCTAAAATCTAGTTTTGTTGCATGGTTGGAGTTCTATGCCCCCGGTAGGTATCCAACAGGTGTCTCTGAAGGCCTTTTGGATGCAAGACAAAATGAGCCATATAATGACGATTGTGACTCGGATCGACAAACCATCGAATCTGTTAGATTCAAGACGTTGGGATAGTGCTAGGGGTGCCCCTCTCCTCTGGTCCCGTGGCACAGGTGTCACCTTGTAGGTCCATTTTGGAAACTAGGGTTTTGCTTAGTAAGGGACTGTGCAATTTTTGCACACGGGGGTCAACTTTGCAAAATAATCCACCGGTAACTTATGGCTAGTGTTCCCAGCCAGAACCTTCCTAGACACACTTGCAGGACTCCCTACAACACAGTTTTGTTGCACGGTTGGAGTTCAGTTCACCTGGTAGGTATCTAGTAGGTGTCCCTGAAGGACTTTTGGATGCGAGACAGAACGAGCCATAGAATGATGACCGTGGCTCGGATCAACAAATCGTCGAATCCATTGAATTCAAGATGTGGGGATAGTGCTAGGGATGCCCCTCTCCTCTGGTCCCGGTTCCCAGGCACCTTGTAGGTCCATTTTGGAAACTAGGGTTTTGCTTAGTAAGGGAGTGTGCAATTTTTTCACACGGGGGTCAAATTTGCAAAATAATCCACCGGGCACTTATGGCTAGCGTTTCCAGTCATAACCTTCCTAGACAATCTTGTAGGACTCCCCAGAACCTGGTTTTGTTGCATGGTTGGAGTTCTATGCCCCTGGTAAGTATCCAGCAGGTGTCCCTGAAGGCCTTTTGGATGCAAGACAGAACAAGCCATAGAATGACTACCATGGCTCGGATTAACAAACCGTCGAATCCATTGGATTCAGGACGTCGGGTAGTGCTAGGGATGCCCCTCTCCTCTGGTCCCGTGGCCCAAGTGTCACCTTGTAGTTCCAGTTTGGAAACTAGGGTTTTGCTTAGTAAGGGAGTGTGCAATTTTTGCACACGGGGGTCAAATTTGCAAAATCGTCCACCGGGCACTTATGGCTAGCATTCCTAGCCAGAACCTTCCTAGACAATCTTGTAGGACTCCCCGGAACCCAGTTTTGTTGCAAGGTTGGAGTTCTATGCCCCCAGTAGGTATGCATGAGGTGTCCCTGAAGGCCTTTTGGATGTGAGACGGAATGAGTCGTAGAATGACGACCGTGGCTTGGATTGAGAAACCGTCGACTCCGTTGGATTCAAGACGTCGGGATAGTGATAAGGGTTCCCCTCTCCTCTGGTCCCATGGCCTAGGTATCACCTTGTAGGTCCATTTTGGAAACTAGGGTTTTGCTCAGTAAGGGAGTGTGCAACTTTTGCACATTGGGGTCAAATTTGCAAAATCATTCACCGAGCACTTATGGCTAGCATTCCCAGCTGGAACCTTCCTAGACACACTTGCAGGACTCGTCTGAACCCAGTTTTGTATCACGATAGGATTCCTATGCCCCCGGTAGGTATCCAACAGGTGTCCCTGAAGGCCTTTTGGATGTGAGACAAAACGAGCCATAGAATGACGATCGTGGTGCGGATCGACAAACTGTCGAATCCATTGGATTCAGGACATCGGGATAGTGGTAGGGGTGCCCCTCTCCTCCGGTCCCATGGCCCAGGTGTCATCTTGTAGGTCCATATTGGAAACTAGGGTTTTACTCAGTAAGGGAGTGGTTAATTTTTGCACATTGGGGTCAAATTTGCAAAATCATTGACCAGCCACTTATGGTGATGATGATGATGATGGTGATGATGATGGAGACTTTGATGATGATGGTGATGGTGATGGTGATGGTGATGGTGATGGTGATGGTGATGGTGATGGTGATGGTGATGGTGATGAAGATGATCATGATGATGATGTAGAAGATGATGATGATGGAGATGTTGATGAGGAGCCTAGAGATGACAATGATGATGAAGATGGTGATGACGATGAAGACATTGATGATGATGGTCATGGTCATGGTGATGAAGATGATGATGACGAGGAAGATGATGATGATGGGGATGTTGATGAGGAACGTAGAGATGACAATGATGATGAAGATGGTGATGATGATGAGGACGTTGATGATGATGGTGATGTTGATGGTGATGAAGAAGATGATGATGAGGAACCTAGAGATGACAATGATGATGAAGATGTTGATGATGATGAAGATGGTGATGATGATGAATACATTGATGATGATGGTGATGGTGATGGTGATGAAGATGATGATGACGAAGAAGATGATGATGAGGAACCTAGAGATGACAATGATGATGAAGATGTTGATGATGATGAAGATGGTTATGATGATGAAGGCGTTGATGATGATGGTGATGGTGATAGTGATGAAGATGATGATGACAAAGAAGATGATGGTGAGGAACATAGAGATGACAATGATGATGAAGATGGTGATGATGATGAAGATGTTCATGATTATGTTGATGGTGATGGTGATGAAGATGATGATGACGAAGAAGATGATGATGAGGAACCTAGAGATGACAATGATGATGAAGATGTTGATGATGATGATGATGGTGATGATGATGAAGACGTTGATGATGATGGTGATGGTGATGGTGATGGTGATGGTGATGGTGATGGTGAAGAAGATGATGATGATGGGGATGTTGATGAGGAGTCTAGAGATGACAATGATGATGAAGACGTTGATTCTGATGAGGAACCTAGATATGTGTAACGTCCCCTCCCATGGACCCAATTCCTGGAAGGGAACACAATACCAATCTGTGGGGCTTTTACATAAACTCAGCTCGATTCATTAGATTCACAGCAATTAAATAGATGTGTGTAGATGCAAATCAAGAAAACATGCAGAGCGGAATAAAAACATCATCCACACACATTTCATATGCTTTCAACATTATTAGAAACAACCATCAAATTATAATATTTCAGAAGTAAACACATAGACAAAAAAACACTTATCTTTATGGTGAAATGGTCCCAAGCAACTGGCTATGTCGCTGCAACGTTCCACCCAACCATAGGTATCTTCCCAGCCTGTATTCTTTTAGCAGTCAGACACCACCCACGAGCTGGGCATGATTTCTACAAGGAAAATGGAACATTCATACTCATACACAGCCCAATAATCACTGCATCTAAGCCAAGCCAGTCCACAACTGGGTTTATCAGGCTAAATCTAAACCCTCTTCATTTATGGATGCTTGCACTCAAGCTCAAGCCAAAGCAATGGATACCCATCTCAACCCCAACATTCTCTTACACACAACAAACTCAAAAACTAGGCATGGATACACATTTCCAACAATGGGATTTACAAATAGGATGGCCATGGGTTTTCCCCAAATCGTGGGCACACCAAAACAAACCGTGGAAAGGGGAATTCGACCACATGGAGCAAAACCAATTTCTCCTACAGGTTATGAGCATTTCAAATGGCCCAAATAGCCCCCATGAAACCCCAATTCGAGCTCCCTTCTTCCCAACAGTTCTGCAATAACAAAAATGCCCTCTTCCTAGCTAACAACAAGGAAACACGGGAAAAACGTGGAGGGAAAATGCCTAGGCAGCACTAAAAATGTGAGAGAGACCAAACTGGTTGATGGGCAATGGCTTGGGGAGCAATTCCTGGCTTTTTTCTTGCCCAAGGAGAAAAAACACGTTTTTCCATGAAGGGTGGCTTTCCCATACTCGAATTTTGGGCAGCCATACCTCCCATTGTCCAAGGCATTAACTACTTCACCCAACTCTTGGGAGAAATGAATGATTGGGTACAAAATTCAACATGGGTAGTTGAGGGTTTTATGGCTTCTCTCATTGACACTTGGCTTGACTTGATTGGTTCAAGGGTTTGAATGTTTCCCTCCCAATTCCTTGAAAAATCATGCCACCATATCTTGTTGCATTGCATAGATAGTTGTGGGTATTTTATTAAAATGCATATTTACATGATATTTGAAATTCCAATGTGCTTGGCTAGCACGTAAACCATATGCATCACTAAATCGATGGCAGGGCCTTGGCCTTGAGCTCCTCACCACAATTTTATAACAATATTACATCATTTACATTTTAATGCAATGGGGTCAAAATAGGGACATTACAAGATGACAGTGATGATGAAGATGTTGATGATGATGATGATGGTGATGATGATGATGACATTGATGATGATGGTGATGGTGATGGTGATGGTGATGAAGATGATGACGACGAAGAAGATGATGATGAGGAACCTAGAGATGAAAATGATGATGAAGATGTTGATGTTGATGATGATGGTGATGATGATGAAGACGTTGATGATGATGGTGATGGTGATGGTGATGAAGATGATGATTATGATGATGGAGATGTTGATGAGGAACCTAGAGATGACAATGATGATGAAGATGTTGATGATGATGGTGATGATGATGAAGATGTTGATGATGATGATGATGGTGATGATGACAATGATGAAGAAGATGATGATGATGGAGATGTTGATGAGGAGCCTAGAGATGACAATGATGATGAAGATGTTGATGATGATTATGATGGTGATGATGATGAAGACGTTGATGATGATGGTGATGGTGATGAATATGGTGATGAAGATGATGATGATGAAGGGGTAGTTCTAAAGAAACTTCTAAAGCATTGACATGAGTGAGGTAGGTTTAAAGAAACTTCTCTCGTACCAAAAGAGAGAAGTGGTTGGGAGGTCTCTAGGTCTCTAAAGTAGCTTCTCTCATACCAAATGAGGTAGGTCTATGGGGACTTCTTTTGTGGAGTGGTGTTGCATTTTGAAGTTCCCTTGGTCATTGTGTTCTAGTTGCATTGTTGGTTTTGGCTATTTGTTCCCAATGTTAGGAGTTTTTCATTTGTTTTCTTTAACTTGTGTGTAGACCTCTAGGAATCAATGGTTGCTGGTTGATTAACATAAGCTTGTTGTTGAAGCCAATGAGGGATTCCTAGATTTCCTAGAGATTATAGGTTTGCTGAGGAAACCCTAGGAGTTATATGGTAGGGATCATGAAGATATAACCATTGGTGAAGATAAGGGAAGAGACATGGCTAGAGTTTGAATGAGAAGAGATTATTTCCTTTATTTAATAGAATGTGTAATTCTCATCATAAATGTGTCATAATGTCTAAGAGTAATATGCCATAACTATGAAAAAATATAACATAACCTTACACAAAAAAAACGAAGCTATTAATGGTCATAATTGTAAGGAATCTATCATACTAGTATACCCACTTGGAGTCCAAATACCCCCTAATGAGGGTACATATGGTGGTTCATGGATTCTAGGGCTAGATTAGGTTAATAGGGCTAGATTAGGTTTCTAGGATTCTAGATCAGTTTCCTAGGGTTAGATTAGTGTTTCTAGGGATAGTTTGGGTTTCTAGGACTAGATTAGGTTTATAGTATTCTAGCTTAGTTTTCTAATGTTAAATTAGTGTTTCTAGGGTTAGTTTATCCTTCTAGGATTTCTAGGACTAGATTAGGTTTGTAGGGTTAGATTAGTGCTTCTAGGGTTAGACTAAGTTTCTAGGAATAGATTAGGTTTCTAAACATTAATGACAAAGGGAGAAATGATGACATGGCAGATGGATGTATCTCTATGTATGTATCTCCATGTATGTATGTATGTATCTGTATGTGTGTATGCATGTATGTATGGAAAAGACATGTATGTATGTATGTATCAACAAAAAATGCATGTACGAACAAAATAACATAAAACTACACATACCTTGATGTAGAACATAACATTCTTTGATGCAATTCTTTCTCTTATGTAAAGTTGACTGGCCTCATTCAATAAATCTATCTGGATCCTCTCTGTTGCTAATTGTCTCCATCAATATCTCATGCTCTGAATGAGGCAGGTAGTAGCGTACCTTGGTTGAGCTCTTGCTTGACATTGTCTGAAGATGGATGTTTGTGCCAATGATCAAGTTTGTGAAGTGATACACCACTAAACTTGGTCTATAATCCATGAATACATGCCCACTAGTCTTTCTTGACTTCCCATCTAGTGTAATATATTCCCCCTTAACCACCATCGAGCCAATAGGAAATTCAATGCCTTCATCGTCAATTAATGATGCGTAGAGGGTTTTCTTACCTTGGATGCAACATGCCAACCAATAATCTATGCCCCATTCATTGTCTTTCAGGGCAACAATTTCCTATATGTGCCCTGGTTGTACAAGATTTGAGATATGGTCATAGTATGTCGAAATCGCTGACTGAACCTCCTCTAACTGGGTTTTTTCAACAACTGCACGTTGGTCTACTACAAGTGACACATGGTCCCATTCATCAACCCAGTCCATGCATTCGCATTCATCCCATTCGCCACTATTGCAAGGGTTGCAAAATCATGCAAGCTTTTGCGTCCATATTTCAAATAAGGGGTTGTTTGAGCTTTGCATTGAATGAAATCCACATGTTCCTTGTATTGTTCCGCAAATATAGGAATGCGATCGATCTATGTCAACCACTCGCCAAACATTTCTTACCACAAGTCCTGCCACTGATGATGTTTGCTGATCTCTTGCTCGGTCTGACATTGTTGCAGAGCACCATTGAACTATGGATTCTGCATCTCGGATATGAGGTTCCCTATCAAACCTCATCTCTTACCTTCATAGTGTGGTCTTGATGCATGCACCAACCCCATCATTCTCTCCTTTGCCGTGCCCGATCTCAAAATAGTTCCAGATATGCAGCACACTATAAGTCTTATGCAAAATACTCATCCATTGGAATACTCGAGCATTTTTGAACTAGCCTGCACAACCATCCAACCATATCCAATGATGATCCATCTGTATATCTCTCTCCTTCAACTGATCATAGAAAATTCAAAAACAATGTTGCACATAATGCAGATCATGGGTTCTATCATCACTTATGTAAAAGTTTGTCTCCTTCAGTATTATCCTCTTGTCCTTGCTGCTCTCTAGCCCATGCTTATACATAATATGTACCATGATGCTAACTTGGTCTGAATGGAAGTATTGACTCTGGATTTCATTTTTTCGCTGAAGGGTGTAATATTCTGCAAAATCCACAATTGACACTATGGTTCCAACAGGAATTGTGTCCCTGCATTTTCTGTACTGCTCATCTTGCCATCGCGCTACATGCACATGTTGAACATACTGCTCTGTTTTCTCATAGAACTCCATCAAGAAGTCACATACCAATACCTGTTACCATGAAAACAAGGGAAATATTACATTGTGGCCTTTGGAAAAATGTATAATATATATGTCATAAATTGAACGTGTAATATGAAAAATATGCAATATTCATTTGTACCCGTGACTTCACTAATGCAATCTTTTTACTTTCCCTAGCACTGTCTAATTCATAGGTTATGTACTTGAAGCTCTGCATCTCCACGCACATTCTGCCAAATTCATGCTCCTTGCTTTCATGAATGCAACGGTTCAAAAGAGAAAACCCACTGCACCTAGAACATGTCCCATATAGACACAATTTTTCATAATATTTTTGTCCTTCGGGCCTTGGACACATGATGTTGTGGATAAAGTCTCCTGATGCATTCGATGGTAGTATGGATCCATTGCAGCCCTGGACAATGTTAGTATGCAAATCACAAAATATATGTTTATATGTGTCATAATAATATTCATATTCTACGTGGTATCTACAACAACAGGTATTCCAATCAATGCATATACAAATGTACCATGGTTTGCATTTCTCAAAGGACCTTTGGCCTAGGTTCAATTGTGTGTGCTCATTCCTGAATCTCTCATAGAGTTCAGTTTGTGTGGTGTCACGTTCAATAGACCCTTTTCTTAGCTTTAGCATGTCTCTTTGGTTTGATGAAGGTCTAGTATGATCATGCCAAAAATTTTGTACTAACTCCTTAACAACATCAATTAGCTTCCTATCTGCACGAGGAAACCTACCAACAAAATCCAAACAATCATTTCCACCCGGAGTGTCAAGATTTTATCTTATAACAAAGTACTTTTTAATAGTTTTTTATGTAATTTGAGTATGTGAGAAGTGTGTGATAGCAGGCGACGTTGCCTTGTGGACTTGCTTACAATTGATTCCGTTGAAACACGACAAGCCACACAAAGATATTTTGTACGAGACGTTTTCCCAATCGCATTAAATGTAGATTGGAGATTTCTAACAATATGACTTCTAACCTCTGAACTTTTAACCATCTTTATGCCCAAAATTCTCCTAACAACAGCAAAACAACGTGACTTTAACAAACATAGCAATAATTGACATTTACATGCATCACCTTTGGATTCAAAATATTCTTTGACAATTTTGTTGCATTTCCATTCGACAGTGCGTTTTGGCAACTTACCTTCAAGCCCCAACATAGCATTTCCATCCACATGAATACATCTAGGAGTTCTTCTTCTTGCACTAGACAGTCGAGGTAGGGAGGGTGGACATGAGACATGAATACCAGAGCTTGTTTGTTGTGGTGCTTCATTCACAGATTGGGGCATAATGGGAGTGTGGTCAACATGGTTGTGGACTTCTTGGGGATATTGAAAATTAATCAAGGCTTGTATGTCCATCTATACACATGCAGCATCTCCCAAAATTCCTGTGTCGTGAGGAACTTCAACATGACTCATTGATGGATTGTTGGTTGGAGATTGTGTTGATGTTGGAATTTGAGTTGGGTCCATTGGATGCGACCGCTTTACCTGTGGTTCTGAACAAGAGGTTTTCATGTCAACAACTTTGTTAGGATCAGTGGCAGGATCCGGGGAAATGATAGGACCATGTCTCAATATTTCCATTCCCAACCTGGCCTTTTCTCTTAAGTCATTCACCTTTTCAATGGGCAGATTCCTTCTATATTTTTTTGTTGCGTTGCGTGATTTTCCCATCTCCAAAAGTCTCTTTAACAAAACTATCAAGCCTACCCTTGCAAAAGAAACAACAAATAAGATATTAGTGCCATTATACAATGAACTTGACACATTCCAATATAATTTACCACTTTACAAATTAACACATACAACTACAGACTATGTTGGTTTATTTGTGTTCGAATAAACATCATTATCCCTTACAATTCAAATCAATATAGATGATGGTTGGGCAAGTGTAGAGTGGAGAAACTAGTGTCTTGCCTAGCCATGAATTCATAAAAATTATGGTAGTAACACCCTACAACAGAGATGGCTAGAGATGCCTTGGGAATAGTTTGATAGTTTTTCTACATCAAATAAGATAAAGAGAATAAGTTTACTAATTACACAACGAGGATGTTACAAATTCCCCCAAGGAAGGAGAATTCAATGAGGTAGAGGAAATTAGTCAATCTCAAAGGCACAATATTAAAGAAACATTACGATAAACATAGCATGAAGATGAGAGCATGGAAAAAATTTCATGAACTAATCAACATGGACTCTCTCCCATGATTGCTTCTTAGGATTTTATTCAAATTGAAGAGGCTCAAGAGAGAACCTCATCATAGATGGGAATGTGTGGGGGAGCAATAGTTTGATAGTTTATGCTATAGGTTTTTCTATGGTGTACAATGTGTAAAAGATGAAGGTTTATTAAACCATTTATTTGTATTTTTTTCAAATGAAAAAGAGTTTATGCTCGAGATGCCTTGGGAATATTTTGATAGTTTTTCTACATCAAATAAACATAGCATGAAGATGAGAGCATGGACAAAATTTCATGAACCATTCAATTTGGACCCTCTCTCATGATTGTTTCTTAGGATTTTATTCAAATTGAAGAGGCTCAAGAGAGAACCTCATCCATACCATCCTTGTGTGAAATCAAAATATATTCATGGTAATAATTATTGGTTTACATTGCATACTTCATCTTGTCTAGTGTTCATATGAGTTTTTTTAGATGTGAACTTGGGAAATATTCTTGTCAAATTCATTGTTGTCTATGCATGGATATTGTTGTGGGCATATGATAAACAAAAAGGCATGGGGTAATCTCAAATCTTGTGAATGAAAAGACTTATTTACAATTCACCATACCTCTATAGAAATGATCTCCATTTGCAATGGAAACTGGTAGCTTGAATGTATCTACTAGATTCCAAGACTACTGAAGATGTTTGTTCGATTCCAAGGGTGATTTTGTGTCCAATAGATCAATGAGTGTCCAAAATATCAATGAGTGTGAGCCAATAAGAAACCTGTAAGAGCTTGAAACCCGCAGAAGAAATGAAACCCGTGTTTTTTGGTAGAATTCCGGGGAAACCAAGAACTTTGTTTTTTTTAACTAGTAATAGGAACACGCACGCATGCTTAAATGCGCACACGCGTGTTTGTAGCATGTACACGTTACTAGTGCGCATGCGCTAAAACACACGCACGCTCCCCTATATAATGTTTACACCATTTATTCCCCAACGCTTACACCATTTAATGCCAAACCTTTGCCCACTTCAAAAATATTTGCATAAATTGGACTCAGTGATGAAGTTTGAAGGGTGGGTCTTATTTTTTAATGGAAGGGCTTACTCTTTGCATCTTGACACATTTCATAATTTATGGTTGTCTATCCGCCTTGACCCAATTGATATTGTAAGGTGAGGATGTGCATTCATAATAATCCTTATTTATGACTATGCGATGAGGATTTAAATGGAAGAGGATGTAAATACATGTTATTTTTATACGTATTTTGATGGCAAGTGTCGAAGAGAAAGGTGGTGATAAAATACATATGTTTGGAAGGATGTAGGGAGGTTACATGATCATGATCATGCCACTCATCAAATT
>BSBM01001002.1:21155000-21398624 GCA_027924585.1 Larix kaempferi
ATGTGTCTAGATTGTCTTCAAGGGGAGAAAAATGAAGGTGATCCTATTCCATAGGTAGAGGATATATAATTATTAACCCTTTATCCAAGAGGAGAAAATGAACTGAGCAAAGAGCGGCCTCTCCCAAATGATCCTATCAATGTGACTTGAGAGCATACCCGGTTAGAGTTTCGTCCATGTGAACCATGGAGAGATGGTGTAAAAACACCCCTTGAGAGAGGGTATAGACCTTGTAGTATTTGGGACTTCCTTAGGGGGTGTTTTTGTTCCTCTACGGTGAAGGATTTTGTGTCAAATGAGAGTAATGGTGGAATTAAACACAATTGAACAAACTCAAAACTATTCCAACCACAACAGATGCAATATGGTGCAATCAAGTGAGTGATGTGTGCAAATTTGGTTTAGTGCAAGATTTCCCACATGTAGGTTATTTTTAATTACAAGTTATTGGACTTGTATTTAAAAAAAAATAAGTGTAAATTCCCTAAATATACCTAACTTACTTCCTCTAAAAAGTAAATGGGCCTTCCAAAATCACAACTAATGGTGATAATGGGATACACACACCAATTGACTAGTGAGGGTAATAAAGAGTCAGGTCTATCGTCGATGGGGCCAATGTTCCAATAAAGAATACTTGGAAACACCTTGCAACTATAATAGATGACATCAAGAATCAATTGCACCCACAATTTCTCACTGGCGATGTCCTAAGTTTGGAAACTAAGATACCTTGCATCAAGTGTGGATTAGTGGTTCGGCCTACATGATATAGTATTGTCTCCTTACAATGAAATGAGTGACTCATAGGGGAGAGCAGGGAAACTATACCTCAACTTTCACCTTCTTGTTCATGGTGCACTTCTGACCCGGGTTTTCTTTGAACACTTACTTATAGCAATATTTTGATGGTACCCTATAATTCAACAATGTTATGTTTCAAAATATTGCTAATGGAACTATATTGGTGGGAATTAATGGATGCCCAGCCCAATAAATCCTACCTAACTAAAATGTTGGATTTTGACCTCCTGTAGAGGATTTTAGCTAGTTTGTCCATTTACAAAGTTGATTTTAAGGGTCTTGAATTCACTTAGGGAGTGTAAGGTAGGTATTTCACAATTCCCTTCTTTTCTGAATCACCAAGCTCACAAGAATCCTTGTGAGGTGAAGAGCATACTTGGAGTGGAAAAGTATTTAGGTCCCTTAGTGTCTGGTAGTGATGCAAACACATGTGAGGTAAGAAAATTGATTGTTGCAAACTAACTAGAAGAGTATAAAGTAAATGAAAATGGAGATGAACTTTTAACTCTAAAAGATGCTAAGGGTGCTTTGCAAACAAATTTCTAATAAAAATAAAGGTGTGCAATGGAGGTATTTAACACTTCTCACCCCTTTTTGATTCATCAATCTCACAAGGAGTGTGAGGTGAAGAGCATACTTAGGGAGAAAAGAGTCTTTAGGTCCTTCATTGTGTGCAAAAAGTGGATTCTACACTAGCTTTGATCCTAAAAACATGTCAAGTAAACATAAACAAGAGAGTTACTGAATGCTAGTGACAACAATGAGGCCCATTGAAAGCCTCAAGGTTGGTTACCTATGTAAGTTTCGAAAGATGTGGAACCTTTAATCTCTAATATTATCCTAAGTGGGATAATTACTATATAATTAATGAAAACTATTGTAGTTTAGATTAATCTAGTTCATTAGTGAGCAGTGGTAGGGGATGCAATATTGTTGCATGTAGATAAAAAGAAAATCAAATGATTTTAGTGTGGAGAAACAACACTCTGCCATGCGATAGAGTGGAAGAATTAAAAATAGACGCATGGTAGCACGAGCTTAACACAAAAAAGGTGTGTGGGTCAAATATAATATTATTGTGTGGCTACTTAACTGTTTATCTATTGAGAAGTGTGATTGTCGAAGTCGTTTCTGCGCATGCAGTGCGGCTGAGAGGTCGAGATCCGTGCGACTATGTAAAAATTAAGTGTGGCTAACAGGGGGCCATATTCTAGAGTTGGAGTTGGTAAACCTGATCTCTTGCAAATGACAAGAACCCAAAATTAATCACTCAGCATAAAACAACCTAGTTTAAAATAAATAAACACAAATAAGTGGAGTTGCCATTAGAACTATTGTGGAAAATATTGCACAAGGGTGCATCCCTTCACTTGGTAAGGGGATAATAATTGTAGGTTGCAGCAAGGCCTTAGTCCTTAGATCCACTTGGGAGTGAGTTATTTATCTAAATGATCCTGCAAGTGGTTTTTAGTGAAAATTAAGTAAAAGAAATAACATTAAACAAAATATAATAAAGTAAATGGGGGAAGAATGCAAACTCAAACAACCAAATGTATGCAAAACCACTTTGTATTTCCCAATGGTCAAGCATGTACAACACCTAGGAGGTGTAGGCTTAAAGGGAAGCCAACAATATCACTTAGGAAGGTCCTTATTTTCCAAACTAAATGCTAAGTGGGTGAGAGAACAATGGAGATAAAATATTTCTCCTTGGAGGAAGGAGTCAAGGGATATTTCGAATGCTTTCAAAGGTGGGAAGAGGTGAGCTATGAAGGCACTCTAACACAGATACAACATCATAACTTTTCTCTTATTTTATCTCTACAAGATGCATGCCAATGGCTTACTTTTATAGGAATATAGGTGTCCAAGAAACAAATAGAGCCAAATGTGAACCTATGCAGTCCATGAACTAGTTCCAATGTACACCAAGGGGGATATTTAATGCCACAAAGTGTGTGAGGATCCAAATTCGAATTGTTGGAGATGATGGGGCTTTGAAGATCCGCCATTGCACTGCGAAAAGTAGGTGTTCATGCCATTTTGAAAGTCGCCTGTCTATCGAAGGAAAATCCATGAGAGTATCGCATGAGAATTGAACTAGTAACATGAGCTATAGCGTAGGTTATTAATGGTTCAGCTATGTGACCTATTTTTTTATTATTTTGGGCATTTTGGACTCATATTTTTGGGCACTTGAGGATGCCTTTGGTGAGTTTCATTCTATACGTTGATGATGCTACATATGTGCGAGATTTAGGTGTTAACAACTTACAACAATGGGAAACGGTACCCCCCCCCCCCACCTTAATATGATAAGAAGCATATTATGGTGTTAAAGTAGAAAATTAAGCCCTGTAAATTTATCCACCTACATAATTTTGATCTAGTCTTATTAGTGCTTCTAGGGATATAATAGGTTTCTAGGGTTTCTAGGGCTAGATTAGGTTTCTAGCCATTGCTTTGGGTTTCTAGGGCTATATTAGGCTTTTAGGGTTAGATTAGTGCTTCGAGGTATAGATTAGGTTTCTAGGGTTTTTAGGAATAGATTAGGTTTTTAGGTTTATATTAGTGTTTCTATGGATATATTAGGATTCTAGGGTTTCTAAATTTGGTTTCTAGGGATAGAACAGGTTGTAAAGGTATAGTTGTCTAATTGAACTTCTATATGGTTATCATGGAATTTTAGTGGCGTAGACCCAAGCTTGTGGGTGTGCAACTAAATTTTGTTTAGTTTTTCCATTATCTTGTAGGATAGTAACTTAATATTAGGTGAGGATAGTGTCGTGTAATAAAATCCTCCTTGTCATTGTAAAAACACAACAAGACAAGGGTTCATTATGCCATCTTTTCTATTTCTCTTGGTTTATTGGAGATCTTGATGCAATGCACAATTCTCTTTGGATGGTGTTTCTCTCTTGAACGTTGATTTGAGAAATTTCTAGGGTTTCTTTCACACATGCTATTGGCTCTTTCCAAATATTGGATGTGATATCTTGAAATCACAAAGGTGACCTAAGGCGCTATGTTGCTCATCCTCATTGAATAGATTAAAAATTTTACTTGTTGGGTTATTGGATTCCGACAAGGGAGGGGAGACTACTACCCATTTAGCATACTAAGTACAAAAATATATGTTGGTTTAAAGCACTAGTAAGGAGTATAGTTATGGAATATCACTACAAGTTTAGCCTACTTCATGCAATAAAATATACTGGTAAACACTCTTAAGTATGGAAGATATATTGTGGGTTTACATGATCCATGTTATTTTCCCCTCTAATTTATTTTGTTAAGAAATTAAAGCACTCATAAAACTTGGCCTAAATAACCATGGCTATAAAAAAAACATTTTTTTCCCAATTTTTTTCCTGAAAAAGAAGAAATAGTGCACAACAAAAATGAATCTTGATTTAAGCTTTGATACCACTTTGTGCATTCCTGAACATGAAATGAAACCACACTTTTAAATAGATGGAAATTTCAAGACATAAGCATAATATTCTAGGCTCCTCCACTCACTATGGTTGCCTATGACCTTCTGTACTATAATAAAGAAGGAATACAACTCAATGGAATAAGAGCTTTAAATTGATTATGGTAATGCTAAAGTGTAACAAAATGCATAAAAATAAGGGGAAATACCTATTTCTAAAAATAAGAAACAAAACCCTAACCCTAAGTTTAGGACACGTGTGTATCACTTTATTATTTAAATATGGACTTTGTACACATATATGACCCTATTATAAAGATAGTACATGTTAAAGATGTTGTAATTAGGTATGTAGGCCAAAATTGTATTGGTGTGCTTTTTGCAATATTGCATATTTCTTCATTTTGTTCTCAATTCAATTCAATTTTTATATGTATGAACATGGACTACTGATGGGTTCATGTTAAAACATCACTAAAGAGAAATCTAGTTAATGATTTTATCATTGCGTAAAGTGTTGTCAAAATTTTGGATAATTTGGCATAGTGTGGATAATGAAGTGTTATGATAGCTCGGGGATGTTTATTTCACTAGCACTACGTTTTAAATTGATCGTGTGTAAGAAAGAGCCTTATGCCCTTCCACAATAGATGTAGTGGGAAAATTGTGTTGAGTATTTTTTGGTCAGCTCTAACTTATTGGCATCGTTCATTCATGTGTGATATTACAACATTATATCATATTTTGTCCAACAATTACAACTATGTAATAATGGACATGCACCATCTAGATATGTTTCCTTTTGGATGATCGTTCAAGAGTCTAGATATTGGAACATGATATGCATAATAAGATTAGATATGCGCTCATATATGACAAAATTAAATAACCTATTCTAAGTAGTAAAATTTTCCAATGCACATTTTCTTCTCATTGACTTTTCTAATGTTCATTCTCTTTTTATAATAAAATAGAGTTAGATCAAGGAACACTTGGTAGAAATCATTTTGAAAATTATTCCACTTACATTTGAAAAATTTAATCCCAAATGTTGAATGTTACATCTAACTCCAGATATATGTATTTCAAGCCTAGTTTTGCACTCGATGGCTCAAGAAAGACAAGTGTAATAAGCAATTCAAAAGAAACAATGACAACAGTGCATCACGTGGACAATACAGTACAATAGAGCTCTATGAGATCTATTGAGTCCAATTTTAGTGAATCATCAAGTAGGGTAATTATAATTAGGGTTAGGGTGAAGCATATTGAAATTTATACATGTCTTTGTGCTAAAAGTGGACGTGAGGAAAAAGGAAACCATAGCAATAATTGCATACTTGTGCTTCTTCTTGAAGGTAATCTAGTGGCTATGAGATTTCCTTCCAATACAAGAATAAGTGTAGAGTCAACATCAATAATAGAGTTTAATCCAATTCTTCTTCCACCATAATGGTTCTTATTAGTTTTCCCCAAATCCAATAAGATAAAACGTAGAAAGGTATAGTACTAACTATGGTCATTTTTAAGATAAATTCACCTTTGTAGCATTGATTACATCCTTGTGATTCTACTAAATTAAAAATTAGCAACCATTAGCTTTCCTTCTAGCGCAAGTACAAGCCCATTATTTAAAATAAGTTAATAACATTAGAAGACTAAAGTTTCTTATGGTGAAATCACCTCCTTACATTTTCTAGAGAGGAACAATCATGGATCATCATGTAATAGAATTAGAAATAGGGTTAAGGTGAAACATGTTCATATTTCCACATGGGTCTGTAGTAAAAGTGAATTTTATGATAAAGGAAACCTTGAGTAATGACTCCATGCTAGTTCTTTTTCTTGAAGATAATATAGTGGCCTATAAATTTCAATGTATGATAAGAACAAATATATAGATCCCACAACAACATTATATTTGAATACATTACTTGTTTCAAAATAATGTATCTTTTAGCTTGTTCTAGAGACAATAAATAAACACACAAAGAATAATATTAACCATGGTTATTTTTAGGACAAAGAAACCCACAAAGAATTAATTGATAAACTTTGAGTGAGAGAGCCTTAGGCCTAATTGAATCCAACTAAGGTATATTATGGATATCACTTCCAAATAAAACCCAACAATTCATAAACATTAAAATTGGATATGGATCCCACTATTATACCTAGCTCAAAACCACATGGTTGCATCATTTTTATTCTGCATAAAATAAATATAAAGGCTTCTCAATTTCCTTCTAGCATAAGAGAGATTGCAAATCCAACAACAACATTCACACAAACAATAGGATTTATGTTCACACCATTCATGCTCAAGCATGTGTACTAAAAACATAATATTAAATAATTGTTTATGTATTGCCGCAAATGAAACATCGTTCCCATAGTACATAATGGAAACCTATTCCCAAAGTATCCAAATGAGTGAAAAATTGAGTCCCATACTACAAAAATAATACAAGTGTCATGAACTAACTACAAATATCCATCTATCTCAAATTGATTTATCCCTTCTTTCATCAGCACAACTAGAATCCTATGGAAAATCAATATTCCTCTTCCACAAGATTCAGGAAGATAGCCAACTCCTTTTCCAAGGATCAGTTCTCATCTCAGGACTCTGCACACAAAAAACCATTTAAAATTTATTTAACGTTTAACGAACAAACAAGTTCATGTACACTTATTAAAATTGCAATAAAATAAAACATTTATACTCACTGAATGTGAATAAGTGCATTTCATAATAGGTGTCACACGAGGTGAACCTATCAATCATGCACTCTACACAGAATGAATATGTTGTTAGTCATCCAATGTGAGGCATTTGGCTATGAGGTAGTCACAAGAGACTCACCAATAGTCTGTGATGCCTGGGTCTCTGGAAGCAATTGTTCATCCACGGGTTGTACAAGATAACAACAAACAAGAGTCCATCAAACATATTATAGACTAAATATTCAAACATAAATAATGATGCACTCAAAGGTCATTCAAACCTTACTGGAACATCCTATTGATTCTCTACGAAAACATAGGGTGTAGATTGCAGAACAATTTATATAACACCCTGCATAAAACATATTACATTAGTAATTTAATATATTACATCAAAAATTAAATATATTTTTAGTTCCATTATTATAAATATGGTAAATGATGTTAAATTAAAAATAGTTGCATTACCTACAATGGTGATAAACGAAATTTGTATGCATCATTGACTTTTGCATTTACTTCAACCCCTTGAGCAATACCCAGTTGTTGTGGAAGAGACTGTTCTGATACTAGATGCACATGTGATTATAATATGCCAACAAATTAATAAAATACTATTTTTTTAAACAAATCAAAGTTGTATTTTAAAATATAGTAAATTATTTGAATAATAATGAGCTTATAGATTCCATCAATCCACCTGAGTGAATCTACGATGATGGCCTGTAGAAAATGCTACCACAAGACGAGCATGTATGAGGCATCACATGTCTCTCTGTAACATGTTCCTGTGCTCTACTAGGTGTCTTTGGCTACTCATGTACTGGAATATTAAATCTTCCTACCATGTCATTTGATTACATTAGATTAATTAATTAATCTCCTATGGTTAATTAATATGTAATAGACTACGAAATTGCCTTGTGTGGACCACAAGGTAACATGGGGGGACCAAAAAAAATACAAGATGTGGAACACAAGCTACCTAGGCCACCTGGGTGCACTTCCAAAAGAATTTGGATAAGATTTTACTAGGAAAGGTGCATTTTTGAGTTTTACTGCTTTTTACATCTTTTTCCCTCATGGGGAAAAGCTAGTCACCTAGGAAACGTTTGTTTTGCACCCATGACATTCCACAATGTTTCCTCTTCTTAAATTTCATATTTGGAATTTTATTTCATCATACATCACCTTCAGCTCCCTAATTTAGCAATTCGTGAGCTTTTGGAGATATTTGGAAAACATACTTTCCACTTAGGGGGGTCGAGCATATTTTTAGTAAGTATGATGATGAAATGATTCTTTTGGCATATTTATCCATTCGAATATTTGTTTTAATGTTTTATCGCAGTAGCCTATCAATTTCAGAAAGTTGGCTAAATTAATTTGTTCATGAGAAGTTAATACATAATTCCATCTTTGTGCATACTTTTTGTGTCTTTGACTAGTTGTGTGGACTTTTCTTATGAGAGAGTGTAATTGCTTGTTAAGATCCCGATGTAAACTGAATTTCACATGGTATCAAAGATATCAATCTATTCCTATCATCTTTGATTGTTCTGCAGGATCCAACTAGTCTCAGGAAGGGCGCATTGATCAACTCATTGGGTGAATGTTATTCTCTATAGGGCACAATTTGGCATCCAAAAGTGTTCTAAAATCAATCCATAAGTTATTTCAGAGTAGCAATGGATCATACACATCAGATCATCCTCACTCCCTTCAATTACATTGATTGGAAGGCGCAGATGGAGATTCTACTTAGGAGCAAAGGGCTATATAGGGTGACCATGGCAACTGAAGCTGAGCCAACCTCAACAGTAGAGAAATATAAATGACATAATAGAAGGGATGAAGCCTATGGGTTGTTATGTCTCACTACATCCAGAGAGATTCTATTTTATCTTGATGGCCTCACTTCACCCAATGAAGTATAGCTGAAACTTCAAGAATTGTTCAGGAAAACCGATGAATTGAGAGGCCACCAATTGGATAACGAGCTAGTCTCTTTGTGTCCACAAAATTTTGATAATCTATAGGATTTCTTCTCCAAATTTAAATCTGTTGTATTGCAGCTGAAGAAATGTGGTATTGACAAAAAGGATGAGCAATTAGTTTTGGCCATTCTCTCCAAGCTTGGCACCAACTATTCAATCTTTGTCTCGACCTTCCATTCCACCTGGAAAGTAATTAAAAATTGGAAGATCCCGACACTTTCAGAATTCATGGAGTCTTTGACACAAGAACAAGGAAAATTGGTCTTGACGAGAGCCATTAAAAATCTATCCAAAGACCACTGTCTGAATGTTGGATATTCAAAGGGTTCGAAAGGAAAGAAGAAGGGAAATTTCAAGAAGCTCACCGGTGAGAGGAATGACAAGCATAATTTTAATGGAGAGACATCTAATTTCAAGAAGAATCCAAACAAGAAGAATGATAGGACAAAGTCCAATTATTGCAGCAAGGGATTTCATCCTGAAATCTCTTGCATCAAGAAAACCATTCACCAAATGGCTCAACTCTTGGAGAAAGCAAACATTCCTCTTCAAGAGAGCGAAAGGAGGAAGGATGGAGGACAAGATTCTGATGATAAAGAGAGAGTTCATGCACTAATGGCCAGTACATCCAAACCTTCTTCATTCATTATTGATTATGATTCATCATCAAGACACATGGTGTCTACAAGTACGTTTTTCACTTCACTTGACTATTCCAGTGGTACAAATGTTGTATTGGGAGACAATTCTGAAACTTCTAGCAAAGGCAAAGGTAGCATAGATCTCGAGTTTGGGTCATTTAATAATGTTTTATATGTACATGGACTTGTTGAAAACCTACTATCAATCGATCATATGACCCATACAGGGATGCTCGAGAGAGTAACCTTTACCCCCAATGATGTTAAGATAGCTAAAATTTCAACAGGAAAAATTATTGCATTTGGTACTGATGATTAGTTTTCTAATTTTGTGCCAAACCCCCGACCTTCTGCTCTGTTAACCCATTCCAATGTGTCCAGTAAACTATGGCATGAAATATTTGGCCACCTAAATTGCAAATACCTTTCCCAACTTCATGAGAAAGAGATGGTTATAGGGCTTCCCAATATCAAGTTTTCCAAAGGTGTCTGTCAATCTTGCATCCTAGGAAAACACCCCGTGCATAAGTATGGGAGATCCAATTCTGAGAGAGCCACTGCATCATTAGACCTTATTCATACTAATATATCAGGTCCATTCCCTCATGAGTCTTTGAAACATGCCAAATACATCCTCACATTCATAGATGAATTTAGCAAGTACTGTTGGATTTATTTCATCAAGCTAAAATATGAATTTTTTGGTCTATTCAAGCTATTCAAAGCCTCAATTGATAACCAGTCTGGTAGGCATATTAAAATTTTCAGATTTGATAATGGTGGTGAATATGTGAAATCACAGATTCAGCAGTTTTGTGCCTCTTTAGGCATTCAGATGCAACACACAGTTCCATATACACCTCAACAGAATGGGGTTGCTGAGAGGAAAAATAGGTCTCTAAAGGAGATGGCCACTTGTATGATTGAGGAAAAGTCATTGTCTCCCAAGCTGTGGGGTGATGAAATAAATGGTGCCACTTACATTTATAATAGAGTGCCACACAAATCTCTCAAAGGTATCACTCCTTTCGAGGCTTGGACAGGTCACAAACCTGACATCTTTCATTTTAGGATTTTTGGCTCAAAGGTTTCGGCTAGGATTCCACTTGAGAAGAGGAGGGCATTGCAGCCCGAAAGACAACCATGTTTATTTATTGGATATTCAGAGGAATCCAAATGTTATAATTTTCTGAACATGACCACTCATAAATCATTCATCGAAAGAAGTCTGCAGTTTGATGAAGAGCCCTCTCAGAGCTTTGAAATTGGAGAACCATCTTCACCACCACCTGAAGAAGAAGTAAGTGATGGTCTTGAAGTTTTTGATTCTGATATTCCTGATGATTAGGATCATTTTATTGTAGATGCTAACTCACCTACAAGGCCTAAATCGACTGCAAAAACTTTGCAAGCAGGAGGTGAACTAGTTGGCAATCCTCAGGACCAAAGGAGGACTAGATCACAATTTGAGACTGCTCTCAATGTGAATGATACTTACATTTCTCAGAGATGTTATATGATGATAGATTCTGATCCTCATTCATATGAGGAACCCTCACATGAACCAATATGGCAGATTGCTATGGATGAGGAGTTCCAGTCATTACAGAAGAATGAAACTTAGGAGCTAGTCAAGCTCCCCACAGGTAGAAAATTGGTAAGGTGCAAGTGGATTTTCAAAACAAAATGTGTAGCGGATGGTACAATGGTAAAATACAAAGCAAGGCTGGTAGAAAATTTATTTTCTTAGGTCTAAGGACTTTATTATAATGAAACGTTTGCACCTGTGGCACATAAAGACTCCATTAGACTAGTTTTGGCAGTTGCAACTTCCAAGTGGTGGGAAGTACATCACATGGATGTGAAAAGTGCTTTCCTCCATGGAGAACTTGAAGAAGAAATATATATGAAGCAACCACAGGGGTACACATCATATCCAAATCTTATTTGCAAGTTGAAAAAGTCTTTGTATGGACTTAAGTAAGCCCCAAGGGCTTGGTATGCCAAAATGGACAGTTTCCTTCTATCACAATTTTATGTTTGGTGTAAATATGACCCAAATGTCTATATGAAGTTAGTAGATGGTTCTATAATTATCGTAGTGATGTATGTTGATGATTTGATGATCACAAGAAGTTCAACAAATCAAATAGCCACTTTGAAGACCGCTTTGAATGAAGCTTTCTCAATGAGTGATTTGGGAATTCTTAAGCAATTTTTGGGGCTTGAGATTTCTCAAACAAGAGATGGAACCAAGGTATCTCAATCCAAATATGCATTTGATATGTTAAATAAGTTCAAGATGGCTGATTGCAATCCTTCTAAGACTCCATTCCTTTCAAGAGTTAGAATGGAAGAAGCAGAATCTACACCCTTGTTTGACAGCACCTTGTATACACAGCTTGTTGGCAACTTGCTCTATCTTACTCACACTCAACCTAATCTTGCTTATGTTGTGAGTGTGGCATCTAGATACATGGAGAAGCCACATGAGCTCCATTGGAGGGATGCAAAAGGATCTTACATTATGTGCAAGGCACAAAGAGTGATGGGATTCACTATGTTGCAGATTCGAGCCTAGATCTCTTGGGATTCACTGATTCGGATTGGGTTAGTGATAGCCTTGACAGGAAATCCACATCTAGATCTGTATTCATGCTTGGAGGTGGCCCTGTTTGCTGGTCTAGAAAGAAACAGAATGCCATAGCATTATCTTTAGTGGAGGCAGAGTACATAGGAGCAGTGAATGTTGCTACACAGTGTGTATGGCTACAGGGGATTTTGTCAGAGTTCGAGATTTCTTTCAGTACTCCTATTGTAATTTTTTGTTACAACCAAAGTGCTATTAGAGTTTCATGTGATCCAGTACAGAGGCAGAGGACCAAGAACATTGAGATTCATATGCACTACATCAGAGTCTTAGTGCATAACCAGATCATAGATTTGCAGTATTGCCCCACAGGTGAGCAAACTGCAGATATCTTCACCAAGGCTTTCATAGAGAAGACATTCAACTATCTTAGATCACTGCTTGGGATGGTTGAACATATAGTGGAGTGAAGGGTTGATAAATAACCTTTCAATTTTGATATGTCCATGTTTTGAGGGAAGGTTTTTCCCACAAGGTTTTCCTTCTATCCTTGTTTTTGTGGATCGACAGTATTGTACAGGGTGACCAAGTCTTGTTACTGGGCACTTAGTATTTCATTTTCTGATATTTAAACCATATAAGTCATATTTATGAGGGGGTGTTGGAATATTAAATCTTCCTACCATGTCATTTGATTACATTAGATGCATTAATTAATCTCCTATGGTTAATTAATATGCAATAGACTAGGAAATTGCCTTGTGTGGACCACAAGGCAACATGGGGGGACCAAAAAACATCCAAGGCATGGAACACAAGCTACCTAGGCCACTTCGGTGCACTTCCAAAATATTCTAGATAATATTTTACTAGGAAAGGCGCATTTCTTAGTTTCACTGCTTTTTACAACTTTTTCCCCCATGGGGAAAAGCTAATCACCTTGGAAACTTGTTTTTTGCACCCATGACACTCCACAATGTTTCCTCTTCTCAAATTTCGTATTTGGAATTATTTTTCATCATAAATCACCTTCATATCCCTAATTTAGAAATTCCTGAGCTTTTGGAGAGATTTGGAAAGCATACTTGCCACCTAGGGGGGATGAGCATATTTTTAGTAATCCTGATGATGGAATAATTCTTTTGGCATATTTATCCATTCGAATCTCTGTTGTAATGTTTTATAACAGAATCCTATCAATTTCAGAAGGTTGGCTAAATTATTTTGTTCATGAGAAGTTAATACAAAATTACATATTTGTGCATAATTTTTGTGTCTTTGACTAATTGTGTGAAATTTTCTTATGAGAGAGTGTAATTGCTTGTTAATATCCCGATGTGAACTCAATTTAACATCATGATCAACACCAGATAACTAATTATCACCATGATTCCCACTATGTGCTTCCTCACCACCACTAGATGAAGATGATGTGCCCCCCCCTAGATGAGCCCCTAGCTTCACTCTCAACAAAAGTTCCATGACAAACCAATGTCTCAGCCAACTGTAGAAATTCCCCCTATGTCTCATCCAACACACTAGGTGTAGGGGGATATAAATGAGGAGGGTGAGGAGGGTGAGGAGGGAATTGTACACAATTTGGATCAACCTTAGCATGTTATCTATCCTGGGGAACCCCTCCTGCCACCCCCTATAAATCTAAAATGTCAAAGTAATTGACATGCTTGTGAAGTATAAATTTTACGTACAACTTTTGCAGGAAATAGAAAGGTATTTCTCTATTTCCATGTGGATCTTCATCAAATACCATATACCACTTGTCCATCCAATTTTCTTTGATACTTTGTTTTATGCACCGGTCAATGGATATATGTGCTATGTTGGTCAAAGGAACATGGCTAGTGTGATAGTTTCGAAAGAGGGAATAAATTTTGTCTTTAGTTATGTTCAATTTTTTTATGTCTTGGTAACTAAGACCATTTGCATAAAATTTCCTCTTGGACTCTCTATAAGAAGTAATGTTGTATAATGCTCCTTGGGCATTGGAAATTGTGTTAGTGATGGTATCAATGGCCATCCAAAGAGAATAATGTAGTTGATATCCCCCCTTAAAGGTAGCACTAAGGCATCTCAAAAGTTCCACAATTGTGATAGTATCTCCACATTCCTATGATTCATTTCTTGTCGTGGTGGGATTTGATGTTCTTCTTGCAGTGGAGGGTGTTGTTCTTCTTCTTGTTGTCGAGGTTTTTGATTTTCTTCTTTCTATCGAGGGCTTTGGTGTTCTTCTTTCTATCGAAGGATTTTGTGTTCTTCTTCAACAATTACTTGGTTTCCTTGTTGAGGGATTTCTTCTTCTTCTTCAAAATTTATTAGGTTTTCAAGATGAATGTTTTGATGGTTTGGCTTTTGTGCATGAATGGTTTCTTCATGATTGTGTGGATCCATAGAGAATATGTTGTTTTTACACAATAATTTTTTTAAAATTAGATTCAATATCTACAAATATCCATAGAAATTACTTTTTTTATACGGAATTTAACAACAAATTGAACCATAACCATGCCTTGAATGATTCCCAACTGAGGTGCATAGGCCACCAATCCATTCTAGATCAAGCTTATGGTTTGACTATGCCCAGAACGCTCTTGCATTTTAGCTCACCTCCATTATTTCTCTCTCCTAATTCACAAATGTAGATTGAAACGACCATTCAAGCCTTGCTTTTATTAGTACATAACGTGAGTGCAATATAATGCAAGTGTGTTATGAAACACATATGCGTTATATTGCACTCGACCTATGTAGTTTTGCATTTCCATAATGCATATTCAATATATCGCGTATGTGTTATATCACATATGCGTTATATTAATTTTTCATTTCCATAATGCATATGCATTATATTAATTTCACAATTTCATAACGCATATGTGATATATCACATGCTTGCACATTATAACAGATACACGCTTCTTACGATTAGCTATGATTACAGGCTCGCGTATCACCGAGCCTAAACTTAATAACGCATGTGTGTTTATGAAATCTGCAATAAGCCCATGTTTACAGAATCTGTGGTGGCACAAAAAAATGGACACAACTTCGTGTGACCACCCTTAAATATTTTATGCATAGTTCCTATTTTAATTATTTTTACAAAATTGTGTAATTAAATATTTTATTGATAGTTCATATTTTAATTATTTTCACAAGATTATGTAGTTACATAATTTTTCAACTTCCATTGGAGATTCAGATGTCAAGTCTATCCTTAAAATATGAATTACATTTAATTTTTTAAACTGTTCTATTTTACTCAAATAACCACCATGGCTATAAATATTGTCCCAAGTAGGTTAAAATTATTTTACCCTCGAAAGAAATTTGGATTTGATAGGATTTTTGACATTAATCGAAGTTTAAATTTGATGTGTGAGTGCTGGAAAGTTCATCTCCTGCCATGATTTAACATAAACTCGTATACAATTTGCATCGATAATTGAATCATGAAACTCGTGCTGCCATTGAGATTTGAAGTTAGACTGGTTTTGAAATTTGATGAACCTTTTATTTATGGTGGCAGATGTACAAATTTAATAAAATATTACACCATTGGTGTCTCCACCATTAGCTGGTCGCAACACAATATGTCGATCCAGATAGGAATAGCATGAACAAATCAATAAATAATATTTAATGGCAATAACATCTGCCGCAATTGAAGCTTGAAAATTGGGTGGAAGTTTTGGAACGTGGCGTAATTGAAGTATGAAAGTAAAGTGGAGGTTTTAGAACTTGGTTGTTGGTTTGTGCTTCAAATCCATTCCATGGAAAATAAATGTGCAAAGACCTCCCACAAATATTCCTTACATAAATGGTGTCATTGACACACTTTCTATAAAGACTGTTCCAAATCCTTATCCAACTCGGATGCATCGAGCATCATTTATCTAATTATGTTATTTAGGCTTGAGGCAAGGACTAAGTTGCCTCGCAACACTTGTTTAAAACAAAATGACAAAACACCATATTTTTACTTTATCAAGGTCTCCCTATTGTTTCAATATTAAAAGGGGCATAGTTTGAGAAAGGAGGCGCACAGTGGATGATAGCACATGTCCAAGGAGGCCAAGTTAAAGATGAGGAAGAATTGAAATTAAAGTTTAGGCAATGCCATTTGCTCAACCTTTCTAGCGTATCACTATGACCATTATATTGAACTTATCATGTATACTAAAAAGGGTCTGAGCCTATCAACCCTTATAAAAAAAATTTCATGTTTAGAGCTTGGTTTGGTTGGTATAGTTGATCGACACATTTCTCTAAAATATGTTAACATATATCTAAAATATGTTAACATATATCCTAGGAAGGAGATTATGTTATTTGTCTCTTTATAACAGAGATACGGATGGTGATGCATAGATCCATTTTAGAAGGGGATCCATCAAGTGCCAAGAGGGATCAAATCTCTCCAAGTGCAAACCGCTTTTTAAAGTGCAAATGTTGAGGAAGTGTTTTAATTTATCTAATTTGTGTAGCGTTTTATATATGCAGTTATAAACGGACATGTTATTTTTTATAATATTTTTTTTATTTTTAAAAAGACACATGTCAACTACAAAAAAAGTTACACATTCCCCTACTAGACTGTAGAATGTGCCTTTTCAAGGAAATTACATCCTCGATTATGGAGCTGGTGGAATAGACATAACGATAATGGTCGCCTACAATCATAGGAAAGGAAGCCACAAAATTAGTGCTAATCAAGGGAGGCGGTTGAGAGACATAATATATTGGTTTCCTTCATTCGATGAGTTGCATGGTGGAGCCAAAATTTGTCACTGCTTTGATAGTTGTAAAAAAATGGTATGGCAACACAAAAAATGGAGAATGCCAACATGGAGGTTAACAATTTGAAATGAAATGATAACAATACAGCTCATCGGGTCAGGTTTGGCAAAGGAAGAGACAACCACGCGGCTATGGTTTGAACTTGAAAAGGGTTCATTTTGGAAAGCATGCAAGTGGTAAAGGTAACGGGAATCTACAATGACAATAATGATTCAACCAGGCCACACAAACCCTAGTCATGCTAGAATTGATGAAACCCTAGCTGGATGTTGGAAAAATGTAATTACGAGCTGATTGTGTATCTAGTCTGCATCGGATCTGTCAGTCACTTAGTCAGTCTCTTTTGTCAGTCCACTTAGTCGCAGAGATGTTAGATAGATAGTGAGTCTGTCATAAGGATTCGTGTACACTTCCTTGTATTTATTCAACCACATTTGTATTCTACAAGTCATAATTCTTAGGTAGAAATTAATAACATTTTTTAATGTAACTCGGTAGCTTCCAGGTGAAGCGATCTCAAGTATTTGTATATGTAGAAGAAGAAGAAATGAAAAACACAGAGGGGAACAAAGAAGAGAAGAGAAATAGAGAAAGGAGAAGAAGAAAAGGTTCGTGATGTGTTTGTGATCCCAAGCTCATAGTCGTGAAATGTGTTAAGATCCCAAGCTGTGTAAAAGGTGAAAGAGCGAAGTAAATTCCACCTCTATGTAATGCAGCCAAGTTTCGCTAATTTACTGCGGTAATATATAAGTATATAGTTTTATGCACTCATTCTCAAGAACGTTGAATATTGCATGTCGCATATTTTCTCCAGATTTACTTGTGTGAATATTGTTTACATTTACGGTTTGTAAAAGAAGTCAAGATTTCTAAATATTTCACAGTGGTAAAAGTTCTATTTTAACGCGAAGTAGCTTCAACAAAAGCTTCATTTAAATGTTTTGGTTCTTATGTATAGGAAATAAATATTTTCATATAAAGTTTGCTTAAGAGTGAGCTTGTCAAATTTGAATCTCCGCGAAGTAAAGTATTTCGCGAAGATAAGAGATTCACATAAATGTGAAGTAAATTTGTGCGAAGTCAAGTTCCCCGAAGTTAATTTCCATGAAGCTAATGTTCCACGAAGCTAGTGTTCCATGAAGTTAAAAGTTTACTCAGTGAAGTAAATGCTCGGTGAAGTGAAGTCTTTGGCGAAGTAAAAGTTGGGGTTTCCGTCAAAGTTCCAAAGCAAAGAAAAATACATATTTGATGTGAAGAAAAATACATATTTGATGCGTAGTTAATTGTTAATTAACTGCGCAGTGTGATTTTCCCTTGATCTGGTATCAAAGCTTGGTTTATGGAAAGTAGAAATTCTCTTTATAGAAAAAAGGGAAAAATAATTAAAGTTAAGAATGGATTCCACCTCCGGTAATTTGCAAACTCCAATATTTTCAGGTAAAAATTATGAATATTGGTCTCTAACTATGAAAGATTTGTTCAGAGGTCAAGATGTATGGGAAATAGTTCAAAATGGTTATGCAGAACCAACAAATCTAATAGTATACAACAATCTTAGACAAGATGAGGAGGATGTCTTGAGGGAACAGAGGAAGAAAGATGGAAAGGCATCATTCTACATACATCAAGAAACACATGAATCCATACTCCCAAGAGTAGTAGCAACAAAGTTAGCTAAGGAAGCATGGGACACACTGGGAAATTCCTATCAAGGCTTGACCAAGGTAAGGACTGCCAAAGTACAATTCCTTAGAAGAGATTTTGAATCTCTGTCAATGAAAGATACAGAGTCAGTAGAATCATTCTATAGTCGTTTTATTGGTCTAATTAATCAAATAAAGTCTCATGGAGAAAATCTAAGTTACCAAAGCGTTGTTGAAAAAATTCTTAGAGTTCTTCCAAAGAAATTTGAATCTTTAGTTGTGACCCTAGAGAAAAACAAAGATTTATCCCAATTTACTATTGATGAGTTGCAAGCCTCACTCCTTAATCATGAACATAGAATCAACAGATCATATACATCATTAGAAGGTACATTTTCATCACAGTCATCCATAAGTCATGGAAGAGGCAGGGGAAGATCAAACTCTAGAGGCAGAGGAAGAAGTTCTTTCAGAGGAGGTCGTAGCAGCAGCCCTGCACATGTTGTTAATAGAGGTCAGAATCAGATCCCCAATCAGCCAAGTGGACAAAGGTCTGATAAAACAAAAATTCAATGTCATTACTGTAAGAGGATTGGAAACTTCGCATATAAATGCAGGAAGAAGTAGTATGACCAAGGAAAGCAAGATCAAACACTGTCAAGCAACACCAACACTCCAACCAGCTCATTTTTTTTAGCATGTCCATCTCCACTTGAATGCAATGTTGTCCAAGAAAGTCCAAGTGACATATGGTATTTAGACTCAGGCTGTAGCAATCATATGACTAGTAATTTAAATCTATTCTCTAGTCTAGATAAATTAGTTCAAACTGATGTCACACTTGGAAATAATATTCAAGTTATTGTTTTGGGTAAGGGTACTGTTGATATTCTAACCAAACAGGGGGAGCAGAAAACTATTCCTGATATTTATTATGTTCAAGGTTTGAAGCATAATTTGATGAGCATTGGACAACTGTTAGAAAAAGGTTACAAAGTTTATATGACAGGAAAGCATTTTCTAATTAAGGACATATACCCAAGCAATAGATTAATAGCCAAAGTGCATATGACAAGCAATCACTTGTTTCCCTTAAGGATAAGACCAAACATAAAAGGAAAAACAACTCAAGTTGTTCATGGAAGTCAGAATGGAAACTCATAAGCTGCATTCAAGGCAAAAAGTAAAGAAGCAAACAAACAGTGCGACAAAAATGAAAAGGACAGTGACAAATAAATACAAATAGCATTTGAAATAGAAATAAAGGATGAATCCTGGTTGTGGCACTTCAGATTTGGACATCTGAATTTTGGTGGGATGAAACTACTGCATATGAAATACATGGTGAAAGGATTTCCATTAATTGAAAAACCAGACAGAATTTGTGAAGGCTGTATTATTGGCAAACAACATAGAGAGATTTTTCTAGTCCAAAAGTCATATAGAGCTCGCACACCACTTGAAATTGTGCACTCTGATATTTTAGACCGATGCAAACACCGTCCATAGGAGGATGCACTTACCTTCTCACATTTATTGATGATTTCACAAGAAAAACCTGGGCATATTTTCTAAGACACAAATCTGATGCGTTTGGATGTTTTTAGTAGTTCAAGGCACTTGTGGGGAAGCAACCTGTTTACAACATCAAGATCTTAAGAACAGATAGAGGTGGTGAGTATGTTTCAAATTACTTCTTAAACTTTTGTAAAAATCATGGCATACACAGGCAATTCACAGCGCCGTATACACCGCAGCAGAATGGTATCGCAAAGAGGAAGAACAAAACCATTATGGAGATGGCGCACAATATGTTGGAAGCCATGCATTTGTCAAATGAATACTGGGATGAGGCAGTGGTAACTGCTATATAAATCATTATTCGATGCCCAGCAAAGTGTGTGAAGAACAAATTTCCGCATGAAACCTGGACAGGTATGAAACGTAGTGTTTCTCATTTAGACTTTTTGGATGTGTCGCATATGCACATGTTCTAGATCAGCTGAGAAGGAAATTAAACAACAAAGGACATAAATGTATCTTTGTTGGGTATTCTGAAGACACAAAAGCATACAAGTTGTATGACCCTGTCGCAAGACAAGTTATTATCAGTCGAGATGTTCAATTTGTAGAAAATGAAGCATGGGATGGAACTATAGAGAAGAATGTTAAGATCATGTCATATGTCGAACATGATGACATCGCAGAGAGTGTGGTTAAAACTCTGCACGTGAGTCATAATGTCGCAGCTCCCTCTACACCCAGGACACCATGACATGTTTCAGCATAAGGAACTTCGACACAAGTGGCAGTTCAAGCTACTCCGACAAGCAAACCAAGAGCACAACAAACTCCGTCAATCAATTCGCGGAGTTTGACATCAACAACTTCGACAAAGACAAGAAGTCTGCATGAGATCTATGAGACTGGTACACCTAATTCATTCTCAGGTTTTGCATTATTTTCTCAAATTAATGACCCGCTAAGATTTGAAGAAGTTTTCAAAGATAAATTTTGGGCACAAGCCATGGATGAAGAAATAGAATGCATAGAGAAGAATCAAACATGGTAATTATTTGATGTTCCTAAGGACAAGGATGTGATAAGAGTCAAATGGATTTATAAGACTAAGCAAGATGTTGATGGAAATGTGCAAAATAACAAGGCAAGATTGGTAGCAAGAGGGTTCACACGGCACCCTTGCATAAACTTTAATGAAACTTTTGCACCTGTAGCATGAATGGACATTGTCAGAACAATTTTGGCCTTCACAGCACATAAGAAATGGCTTGTTTATCAAATGGGTGTTAAGTCTGCATTTTTAAATGGTTATTTGGAGGAATAAGTATATGTGGAGCAGCCACAAGGCTACGAAGTTCCAAGACAAGGACACAAAGTATATCGACTGAAAAAGGCACTCTATGGTTTGAAGCAAGCTCCTAGAGCTTGGTACAGTCGCATTGACACTTACCTCATTCAGAATGGATTTCACGAAAGTGAATGTGAACCAATGTTGTAGACAAAATTCAACAAGCAAGGTAATAAGCTAGTTGTCTTCCTGTATGTAGATGATTTAATATTTACTGGTGATTTTGGCATAGAGGATTTTAGATCAGTCATGGAAAGTTAATTTGAAATGACTAATTTTGGGCTTATGAAGTATTTTCTGGGCATTGAAGTCCAACAGACCGAAAAGGGTATATTTATATCTTAGTCGAAATATGCAAGTGATGTCTTGAATAGATTTAAGATGTTAAATTGCAAGACAGCCCCAACACTAGTGATAACAGGTTTGAAATTGAGCAAGGATGATGATGGATCCAATGTAGATCCTACGCTGTTCAAAAGGCTTGTTGGAAACCTTATGTATCTTGCAGTGACAAGGCCAGACATCATGTATGGATTTAGTTTAATCTCAAGATTCACAGAGTCACCAAAATAATCTCATTGGCAAGCAGGTAAAATAATTATGAGGTATGTGAGTCGAACAAAAGACTTTGGTATTTTGTATTCAACCTCAGAAAATTTTAAACTCATTGTATACACTAACAGCGATAATGGAGGAAGCATAGATGATAGAAAAAGAACGTATGGGAATTCATTTCATTTAGGAACATGTGTTGTTTCATGGGATTCAAAGAAACAACCCATTGTAACTCTTTCTTCAACAGAAGCGGAGTATGTCGCAGCTACAAGCATTGCATGTCAAGCCGTTTGGATGTGAAGGATGTTAAGTGATATGTCATAGAAGCAACAAGAACCCACAACCATTTACTATGACAACAATTCAGCTATTGCACTGTCAAAGGATCATGTGTACCACAAGAGAACCAAGCACATTGACACAAGGTATCATTTTATCAGAGAATTGATAAATAACAAAGAAATCTGTTTAGAATTTTGCAGGTTTGAAGATCAGGTAGCAGACATATTTACAAAACCATTGGAAAGGGACACATTCCCATATCTGTGAATTTGTTTAGGAATGACAAGTTCTACATAGTAAACTTCGTCATGCACAGAGCAAATTTTAGCTCTAAAACATTTTGTAAAATTTTATTTTTTGTTGAATGATCCCCATCTGCTTAATTAAGGGGGAGTGTTGGAAAAATGTAATTACAAGCTTATTACATATCTAGTCTGCGTCGGCTCTAGCAGTCACTCATACAATATTTTTTGTCAGTCCTCAGAGCCGCAGAGATGTCAAACATTCTGTCTATCTGTCAGAAGGCTTCGTGCACACTTCCTTGCATTTATTCAGCCGTGTTTGTATTTCGTAATTCAAAATTCTTAGGTAGAAATTAATAACAGTCGTTAATGTAACTCATTAGCTTCCAAGTGAAGCGATCTCAAGTTTGTGTATATGTAGAAGAAGAAGAAATGAAAAACACAGAGAGGAATTAAGAAGAGAAGAGTAAAAGAGAAAGGAGAAGAAGAAAAGGTTTAGGATGTGTTTGTGATCCCAAGCTCATAGTCATGAAATGTGTTAAGAGCCCAAGCTATGTAAAAGGTGAAAGAGCGAAGTAAATTCCACCTCTATGTAATGCAGCCAAGTTGCCTTGTTTTACTGCGGTAATATATAAGTCTATAGTTTTATGTATTCATTCTCAAGAATGTTGAATATTGCATGCCGCACATCTTCTCCAGATTTACTTGTGTTCAGACGTATATATATATTACAAAAAAACCATAATTGTCATGTAACTAAATAACAGTTAGGTAACATCATGAAAATTTATATTAATGGTGGATCCTAGAATTAGCTGTAGTTATATGAACTAGGTGTAATAGAATGTTTAGACAACTACTTGGTGGAGTAGTCTAAATAATATACAATCACCATAATTTGGTTATACAATCTTTGGTTAAATTGCAATTTTCCATTGTTTAAGTTTTATTTTTGAATGCATAACTGGATTCTACTCCGTGAGATACCTCTATTCCATCTAGATTGTACAATCTCAACAACTGATATCTACAATTCCAACAACTTTTCTTAATTTTTGACTGGATTTCGAACAAAAATGATAAAAAAAAATATGGTCAGAGAATATTCAAATTCTAGCATGTTTACACTACCAATTTATTAACATTTTTTCATGCATTTTCACTTGATTTTTTATGCTGCCATAAAAAAAATTGTAACGTTAGTCATAAATGATGAATTATTATTAATCGTGTCCATAACTATTGAAATTTTTTATATTATAACTACCTATTTTAGGATTTTGTCTTACAATAATATGAGTTTTTAATTATGTGATAGAGATATACTCTGACTAATATAATATATATTTAACAATTGTGAGATAAAAGTGTTTGGAAAATTTATGATTTTAATTCCAAAGATCCATGGAGGAAAAGTTCTAAGTTGAGTTGGAATTCCAACAAAATTAAAGGAATTTTATTAGAGGAAACTTGGGAACATGATAAACTGAGCATCCCTATTATAGAAGGTACCTTATGGTCAATTTAAAATTAAAAATCTACTAGAAAAAGGATTGGTGGCCTTAAAAAAGGACCTTACTCCCCATGTTAAGCTATACACAAAATATTCTACCACGCAATACACATTGTTAAAAATTTCTCTAAGTAAAACTCAAAAACACCTTGACAATCAATTATTTCACATCCATAAATTCTAATTTCTATAAAAACACTAATATACAAAAAAATATCTTAAGAAATGGAAGTAATATTCCTTTGTTAGGGGATTTAAATGCTAGAACCACTAATAAACAAGGCACAATTTGAAGCAATGTATATAACCCCAACCCCCTATGTTTGGACAAAGAGATATAATAGAAACTATGAAGACCGAATTGAAAATGTAAATGGTCTAATTCAAACATTATTTATGTTTTTAAAAGTGGTGACAAAAATAACTCCTTTAATTATAGGACCATCATGATTAATCTTCTCATTGATAAGTTATATGGTATCATTTTAGAGAACAAGATTAATTGATGTAGGGAATTGAGGTCCAAAGTGACTAGTCAAATATAGGACAACTAAAGTCATCTGGAGGATGGTTGATGACCTCAAGACAAGCACAGAGCGGGTGGTCAAATGAAGGTAGTTGCAAAGATACTGACCGGTTGTGGTTGAGGGTAGAGATCAGACAAAATATTGGTTGAGAGATGAAGTAGGCCAGAGATCGATGGGAATCAACCCATGGAGTCAAAGTACAGTTAGAGTGTGCCGATGGATGAAGGAATAAGGGTAGAATGCAAACCTACCCAAAATCTAGACAAAGTCGACATATGAGCCAACGGTAATAGAGAAGTGATAACGAGCAGTTTGAGGTGTAGAGAGTTGAGTAATTGAGGAGTAGTTCAAGTAGTTATTGCGCATTTATGATGGTTATTGTAGAATGCTAAATGGAAAGATATGCTAAAGATGGAAGATGAATATTTAATGTAGGTGAGTTGTATCTAGAAGCACTGAGAGAATTTTAGAAGAAGAATTCAGTTGGAATTTGAGCCAGAAAACATCTATAAATACCAATTCATGGCCAAATAAGGGGAAACTAAACATAGTACAAGAAAAATTCCTAAGTGTGGGAGTGAGATAGGAAGAATAGTCAACTGAGATGACAATTAAACATAGCATTCACTATATGTTGTAACAAATATTTTATTTGATTCCTAAATTAATAGAAGGCCATAGTTCTTGGAATCTTGCTTGTGCCTTGTGTTTGTTCTTTTGATGTGTAATTTGAATAGCACGTCAGGGATAAACCACACCTTGGTATCAGAGCGGGAGCATTCTATGTGAGAGTCCAGTTATGATTGAACGTGAGGGAAACTCCAGTTGCGGTTGGGTAGAATTGCATTAGGTTGTAAACCCAATTATGATTGGGAAGATGTGATTCAGTCAGTTAAGAAGGGAGAAATGGATAAGAGGGGCAGTAATTCCTATGGTAGAAGATGGAGACCACGCAGAGGCACATGCAAAAGCATTAACCGTGATATGTTCGAAGAATACGTTCAGAACGTAGAAGTCTAAAGAGCGAGTTAGATGTTGTGAAGGTATCCCAGAAAAGAGGGTTTGGTGTTGAACCACTTGACCATAGTGATGAAGAGTTTGAGGAGGAAGAAAACACTCTTGAGGCAACATAGGAAGAATACCTAGGAGACAAATTGCTAAAAGTATTGTCTGAGATGAAGGGTATATCTAAGATGGAGGTATCCACCTACTCAAGGTGCCTAAACCCTGAAGATTTGATAGATTGGATAAGAGAAATGAAAAAATACTTCGATATGGAACAAATAGAAGACCCCAAAAAAGTGGAAATTGCTTGTTTGAAGTTAAAGGGTCATGCTTCATTGTGGTGGGGCAATGTACACGCTGATAGACTGAATAAAGGGAAAGAAAAGATGAGAACTTGGGACAAGATGGTAGCCAATTTGAAGGATAAGTTTCTTCCCACTGACTATATGATTTCTCTATTCATGAAATTACAGAACCTAAGACAGAAGGAATTGACTATTCAAGAATTCATCAAGGAAGTCTATCGATTGTCTAGTAGGTTTGGACATATTGATGAATGAGAAGAGGTAATCATGAGGTTTGTAAATGGCCTGAAATACACCATTCAGGATGAGTTGAGCCTACTAAAGTTTAGAATAGTCAGGGAGGCTTACCAACTAGCCTTAATGTTAGAAGAGAAGCTATCTAGGAAGACCTCTATGAGAAGAGGGAAGCTGACAGCTCGAAGTCAAAAGTTTGTTGCAGCTAGAGGAAAAAATAGTGGAGCAAAGAGAGGAGAAACTAATGAGATAAGAAGAGGTTAAGGTATAACTGGGAATGTTTCACTAGAGTATCGATGGGGCGAATAAAATCTTAGAAGTCAGGGCACTTTTGGTCGAAGGGAAACTTTTGGAGAACAGCGTACATACTAACCAAAAATAGTTTGGTATAAGTGTCGGGGACTCGGTCACAAAGCTTATGAGTTCCCATAGAAACTCGTAGTCAACAATGAAAGTGTTAGTGTCAAATTATTTACTCTTGTTTCATGATACATATTTTCAAACTAATGGTTTGAATTCTAATATCACATTGCTGACATGAATAGGGTACTACTATACAAAATGTTCGGGATAAAATATCGCCTATGGTGGAGGTTAGCTGTCTAAATATTATTTCGAAGAACATTTTATTTTCATTTTTTCAATGTATATATTATATTTTATTGTTTTTGCGGAGTAATATAGGGAACACAACAAACCCTATGAAGGAAATAATACAAAACAAATTAACTTCTGTGTAGACTCCATCATCACTAGTAAGTATTGTAAAATTTTGTAATTTTATTCAATTTTATTTTATTCTATAAATATATTACAAATCATTATCTATTCAGTGCAGAGACATGCATCAAAACTTGATAATCATTTGGTGTAGAAAACCCCAATGGATCCATCTAGACTTCAAATTAACAAAATGAAATCCCCTATCATAGTAAGTTTTGTAATTCTTTATTTTTGGATCACCAATGTTTAACTTCTTATTTCCATACATCTTAATTTGTCTCATTTATTGGAAAGGTGAAGATAATACTAATGAATTGACACTGTGTTCCAAATTGGAGTTGGAAGGAAAGAAATGTTATATCATTGCATTAAACTCAAGGGTGAAAGTTGCAAGGGTGACAATAGTGTTAGAAAACAGGCTCATGGAGCAATAAAATAAACATAATGTAGAAATAAAACATATAAGATCAAAATACAAGAGAGAGACACCAATATACGTGGTTCACCCAATATGATCTACTTCTATGGAGAAATTTCGATCATTTTTTATTAATCTGTCCAACAAATGAAGGGATAGAACCTTTAGCACATCCGTTGCAACTTCCTCTTCACTTTCTCACAGTCTCTCTCACACAATCACATAGATTTTTTTCACAATACTACAATACAATGCTACACAGCTACAATACAATGCCTTCCTTTTAAAGAGGGATTACCATGGGATACCCAATACCAAGGGATCATAAACCATTGATCGAAAAACTATGGGCAAAAAAAAACCCAAAAAAATTCTTTCAGGGCGTTCACCCCTGAACCTCCCCGCTAGGATGAGTGTACAATCCAACTGGAGTACAAAGAATGACTGAACAACAAGATATTTAAATCAAGAATATAATAAGGCTCCACAACCAACAAATACATAACAAATACATAAGACTAACCTAAATGCAACAATAGACTATGTCCATGTTGGATAAGGCTATTATATTGTGAATCCCACAAAGATTTTGGAACCTCCACTTGGAAATATAGCTCTACCTCATCCTAAGAGCTGATTATGCACTCTAGAAGATGATTTGTGGAGCTTCATTCTTTGGCATAAGGATAAAATTGAACTATGTAACTAGTGATTCCAGTGGTGTTGCAACATCTCATAATAGTTAATTTATTGAATAATTGTAATTAGATCACGACATAGTTTATAAAGTTTTTATAACTATAATATTAATATTATTTATTATAAATATTGTATTATAATAAATTGTTATTACTTTTAAGGCAATTATCAATAACGTCCATAATTATTGAATGCTCGGCTATTATATTATATTATATTACATATCATATTACATATTTACATGTTTTTTTTAATTTTGTTTTATATTGATATCAATTTACTATGTTACTAGTGATTCGAGTGGTGTTGCAACATCTCATAATAGTTAATTTATTGAATATTTGTAAATAGATCAGGACATAGTTTATAAAATTTACATAGTTTATAAAGTTCTTATAACTCTAATATTAGTATTATTTATTATAAATATTGTATTATAATAAAGGAGAAAGCTACAATGTAATGTAATTAAGTCCCTGCCCAATAGTGGTAAGAGGGATTTTTGTATTTTAGGTAATGTTGATGAACTAGACATGGCTGTGGATAGTGCAATCGTGCATGTTGATAAAGTGCACAATAAATATTTTGGAAACCTGAAAGTTGAACAACGTTTTGACCATGGGGTTTGGTTGGCAGTGTCCCAACAATATATTGGAAAAGAGCTTCTACTTGAAATGGATAAGCAAATTAAACTTACAAGTGAACATGATCTATTAAGCTTAGAGAAATCATTCATAAACATTTAGCAAATAAATGTTGTATACTTGTTTTAGACTGGAAGCAACATGCTTTGAAGAAACTTGAATTGCAATTGGACAACAAAAATAACAAGATTGTGGTTACTACACGAGATAAAAGAGTTGGAGAGGCTATGAGTGCTAATCACATCCATGAAATGAAATGCTTATCTCCCAACAAGATAATGAAATTATTCTAAAATCATGCATTTCCAGACCGTCAAAACCATCCTCCTTCACAAGAGATGAAACTCGTCTCCAAGCGTATTGTACAGAAGTGTGGCGGACTACCCTTAGCCATCAAAACAATAGCATCTTCTTTGGAGGAGTAGAAAGGATCCCTAATTTATGGGAATCCACCTTGCAACATCTAAATAAAGTAGAGGCCTTAACTGGAATCGTCATTCCGTCTTTAAGGTTAATTTATCATGCCTTTCCTTATTATCTAAAAGCTTGTTTTCTGTACTGCTCTATTTTCCCTAAAAATACAGAAATGAGATCACTGTATTTAGTATATTTGTGGATTGCTAAAGGATTGTACTCAAATAGCAGCAAACACATACGATATAGGGCTCTCTTACATTCAACAACTTGTTGATTGATGCCTTATAGAAGTTTCAAAACTTGGTGGGGATGGGTGAACAAAGTATTGTAAAATCCATGCTTTATTGCATGATGTTGGTTCTCTCTGAATCTCAAGCTGGAACTAAATGGTTGCTAAAGCCAGAAGAAGATTTGAAAAAAATCCCACAGATGAGTGCATGGGCGTACTTAGAATTTCATTGGTTAAAAACAATATAAAATTTATCAAAGATGCCACTCAGTGTCCAGATCTCCGAACCCTATTGCTATGGAATAATACTCCTCTGTCATCGATTTCCACAAGTTTTTTTAAGAAGTTGAGATATTTGGTTGTGTTAGATTTAAGTCAGACATCCATGGAAGCATTTCCAAGGTCTATTAACCACTTAAAGCATTTGAAGTTCCTTAACTTATCCCAGACAAACATTGTGAGGCTGTCGAGTTCCTTGAGTGGTCTCTAGCGCCTTCAGTTTCTGGATGTCGGTGCAAACATCTAGAAAAGCTGCATTCCGGAATAGGTAAACATAGATTTATGTTACATCTTAATGTGAAGCGCTGCAACGAGTTGAAATCATTGCCTATGGGAATAGCTAGCATATATCATATTAAGCAAACTTTGATTTCTTCTTCGGTTTGGAACATCAGTATAGGTTTCATTATATGCTTAAGTATTTGAAATATGGTGGAGCAAAATAAATGATGATCTTCAAAACGACTAAAAGTCTAAGATTATTAGCAAAATGCCATTGAATTATTTGATTTGTATCTAGAAGTGATCAATTTCAGATCTGAAAACATTAAAGCAAATACCTTGGTACAAATTACAGCCGCTAGGCCGAAAGGAGAGCCGATTTCCGTAATGTTACCAAGGAATGAGCTTGATTTTCTTCCAGATCTGTGGTGTCATTAGGGTTTTAGACCTAACATTTGTAAAAAATGATAGCAAGGGAAAAATTATTTGTAATTATGGCTGCCGGTTTATTACCCTAAGAAAGCCATTGCTTACATAATATAATACATTGCAAAATATAGGCATATCCGAATGCAAGAAAGGAGAATTAAAAAATGTTATATGGTAACAAAAACATTATTAACATGAGATCCTGTACAAAAATATTATATATTAGATTCATTGATAAAAAGCCAAGTGAAATAGCAACAATCTTGCTTATACCTGTCTCTAAGAAAGAATTAAATTTTACTTGTAAAATTTTAGTAAATATATTTAAGCTTTCACTGTAAATAGATGTAAGCATCATTCTAGAAAAAAAAATAGATGTAAGCATCATATATATTTGTTGTAATGTTGTATTTGTAAATAATTTAAATGTTAAAAAATTTAGATGTATTTATCAAATATATTTATTGTATTTAAATATATTTAATAATTAAATAATCTCAACAACTAATATTTATAATTTTAATTTTAATAACTCTTCTGTTTAAAAATAAGCAATGTTGTAATATATAAAAAATTTAATATTGTAATAAGATTTGGTGACATTATTATAAAGCCAAATATAATATAGAATTGAATCCAAAAGCTAACTTGCTATATTTATAGTTTTGTAGAATTATGAGTACTGTTTTACATTTATTTAACTAATAAATATTTTTTGTTCAGAGTGCTAGTTAGAATAAGACTGTTTTTCAGCTACGTTTTCCTTTATGTGTATTGTTAATTAAATATTAGCCTACCTCACTGCGTATAACTTTATTATAGATCCAAATAGATTATATGACTAACCTTAGTAGTTGACTTGTTATATTTCTGAAGTCTTCCACAAATTAAAGAGCAATGGTTTACATTCATTTACATAATGAGTATGTTTGTAGGCGCTAATTGTAATATGATTGTATTGGAGAAAGAAGACTTTGAGAATTGAATTTATGGTTTACCTATATGAGATGTTTGATTACATGAGACATTATTTATTAAGACAATTAAAAAAACCTAATGCCCAAGAAATATTATGATTTTATGGATTGATAGTAATGTAGGTAATTTAACATACCAAAATATGATAAAATTTTAATTAAATAGATTAATAATTAATTATAGTATAAAAGGAAAATACAATCCATGGAAATAATTTTTTTAATTAAATAGGTTAACAACAAATTAATTATTGCATAAAGAAAAATATAATAGAAGTTTTAATCAAATAAATTAATAATAAATTAAATACTACATAAAAATTAATAAGTATCTTTGTTAATTGTACAAAATAAAAAGATAAAAATATCAAAATAGTTTTTTTTTTAAAATAAATACGTAAATACAAAAAAATATATATTTTTCTGTTTTTATTAATCCAACCGCGTTGATGGAATACAGTGGCTGATAGATGGATAGATGGACAACCTTGCTGGTGTCAATTTCACAAGCTAACGTTATATTGCTTACATTGATTCTAAGCATTAATGGAAGCAGTGTTATGCTATCAAGACACATGGCAATATCATAATTTTTAGTTTTAAATTTTTTTTCCAAACAATTTGTTTGAAAATCAGATAAAAAATTAGTCATGTCATACATGTTAACCAATCACAAAATTGTAATTCAATTTTTTTAAATTTTAAAAAATATTTTTATTTTTTTTAATATTTAATTTAGCATTTTTTTTTAAAAACTTAGCAAAACACAATTGGAAGTTAATTATAGGAAATATATTGTTCACACGTGTTACTTAAAGTTTCGAAGTTGAATACATTTATACTCATAGAAACCAAAGCTCCGTTCAATCGGACACAATCAAAATTAATACAATAAAAGTACGACCAACAATGTTTTGACATTAAAAACTGGAGTCCTTAAACGATCCATTTAAACTCGATACAATATTGCACATTGAAAATATTGTACAGGTCATCATTTTTTAAAAACAGAAAGAACTCTTTGTTTTTTACTCTAAATATTAAATAAATAAAAAACAAATAAAAGCCAATGAGTGTCGGCCTCACACTTGTTTGGAAAGCTATGCAGATCTCATGTTGTTTACAGATTTAAATGGCCATATGATCATCTCGAGACCTCGGTGTGCTATAAAATTTGTGTATAGACACCAAAAACAACAAAAAGAAAAAAGCACATATAAACCAAAGGATGTGAAATTAAAATAAAAAAATAGTAACAACAAATAAAAAAGGAATTCAACCTTGAACGTTAAAAAAATGGCAGGTTACCCCTAGATACTGGAATAACCAGCATACCAGTTCTTATAGAGAACAATATAATGACTGCAACGCAAACGGATCTTTCCCATGAAGCCTTTGAACCACCTAAATACACCGTACAAACTCTAAAAATACCATAAGAGAAAGCAGTCGTCTCAGAAGCACCCAAATGCACCTTAAAGGATCTAAATAAAACATAAAAGAAAGTAGCCAATATTTGTAAAGGCGAGCAGATGAGGTTGCAGAGCTGAAAGGCCTTTAAGCTTGCTCGCCATTGATGATTTTAGCAGTCTACGTACCAAGGAAAGCTATGCAGATCTCTTTGGATTTTTCACTTGAAAAAAAGAGCTAAGCAGATCTCGGCCATTAAATCCACCTCATCCCAATGAACGAAATGTTCAAACAGAAAATATTAAGCCCAGGATGAAAATGGCTTATTCGTACCTGTTACAAGCAACCAGCCAAGAATTGGGGGATACCTCGACTGCTTAGAATAACATTCCAAGTATTTAGAAAAAACCTCTAATAAGAAATTGATACAGAAAATATTGTTAAAACTTACTGCAACTGAGTATGGAAAATGATGTTGTCAACGCCCGACCCACAGCAAGCAAAGCCGCTAAGAAGACCGTGACAATTCACCCAGTCAATCCAGAACAAAATGACAAGACCTAGATAACTCACCCAGTGAATCCACAACAAAATGACCCGTCAGGGCACTTCGGTGGTGATTTCATTCTTTTTGCTCGTTTCGATCAATCCAGAACAAAATGACAAGATAACTCACCCAGTGAATCCACAACAAAACGACCCGTCAGGGCACTTCGGTGGTGGTTTCATTCTTTTTCCTCATTTCGGGCCTATATTCAAGAAAGCCATCTGTTAAGCCTGCGAAGGATATAAATGCTCTCGGCCATCTGCTGAGCCTGAGAAGGATCTGAACACTATTGAACCTGAGAAGGATCTTTTTACAACTTTTATGAATATATTTATATAGTTTTTAATTTTATTTTATATTGATATGAGTTTTTCATGGTGGACATAATTTGTATCTATAAATTTAAAATCAAATTTTAATATTATAATGATAATAATAATATGTATTTAAATATCATTAAATAAATTGAACTTTGATAACCATCCTTTTGTCTTCTTCCATGCATCCATCTCATTTTGACCCGCGCTGTAGTTGTTTGGAAGCGCGAAGAGACCATATCTAAGCGATGAAAAGGTGGTCGAGGAAAGCGTTGACTATAACGTAGGAGACGTGACGTTGTATGATCCCGAGACGGAACTGCAGCAATTGGATTGAAGAAAAAGTGGGTATAACTTTCCATCAACTTCACTTCTACCAAGATGGATTACCTCCAATTTATAAAAGTTACGACACGACATTGTCATTTTTTCCAATGAATAATATCTATCAAAAATCTTAACACCCCACTCATATATAAATTATTTTGTCTTTTGCATGATGGGTTGACAATGAAAGTTAATGGTTCATAAGGAAACCCATGCATCCTCTACTTTATTTGTACCATAGTTTTATAAACTCTTTAATGCCAAGGTGTTTTAGTCTTGTACATATAGATTACATATAAAGCTTATGAAAATATGTGGTTAGAAAATCAAATTTTTAATTACTTCATATTTTATATTTAAATTTAATTTTAGCATCTAGAGTAGCTAGATGCTAGATGTTGTAACTTAATACAATACAAATTTAAAAGCAAATAAAAAGTAATTAAAAAAGTAATGTTTTATGTGTAAATTTTTTTGACATGTAAAAGATTTAAAATTAAATAAAAATTACATCTCAAAAAAAAATTAAAAACAATTACACCCTCAAGAAATTGGATATCTCTTAGTGCTTGATAAATCTGGATTTAAATCAAATCTATGCTGGTATATAATGTTTTTATCGATATTGATGTTTTGAAACACTAATCACTTAATTACATTTAACTATAAGTGTTACTTCTACTTACTATTTTAGCTCCTTCTTAACTTATAATAACGTATATCACTATTTTAACTTCATATCAACGAAATTTAATTAGTTTATATGTGTTTAGGGCTCTTAACATTTGTATAGGAATTTTTTTTTTAAAATAAGATATTTAATAATTAATAAATGATATAAAAAACAAGAGAAATTGCATAAATATAAATATAGATATAAAGAAAAATATGATATAGAAAAACAGGTTAAGCTCAAAACTCGATACAGATTGTAGGAGTGGAAGTCTACTCGTTATGGATTCCTAGATAACTAGTGAGTTATGACTGTTTCATTACAAAAATTATGATAAGTTTTACTCTGTTGGACAAAGATATTTTGTCGTCCTGCATTATAGTCACAGTGATCCCAGAAAAGAATTATCTGGCTCATAAATTTGAAATTTCAATCTTGAACGTGTCCTATCTATCCGCGTTTCTGGTCCTCCTTTCAGTTTGTCAAAGTCATTTCACGTTGTCTTTGAAGTAACTCAGTCCAAGTTTCCTTTATGGTCGAAAGTGTTCATACTTAATCCACCTTCTTTTACTACAATTTGAGGATCGCGGAATTAGAGGCTTCTGTTCTCACCACACATTTTTACATGTCGCGTCAAATCCCACAATTTCATCTCCCACCACGTTTTCAGGTCATTTCACGGTATTTTCGATGTAACTCAGCGGCCCTTTGGTCAAAAGTGTTGCTACTTTCTCACCATTTTGTCAAAACTAACATAAAGTCCAGCGATCCATATCTTCGTTACAATGGCTTTTGCCGTTATAAAATGCAAAACACTCCATTCATCTCCATCTCATAGTAGTGAAAGCCACTTTCAGATGTGGTACATTCCAATATGGAATCTTACTTTTAAAAACTGTTGACATCCAGCACGAAATCTTTCTAAATCTGTTGACATCGAGCGCTTACAACAGTGATCAAATTTGAAGGGTGGGTATTAATTTTTATTGGAAGGGCATTTGTTCTTGGACCCCTTTAAAGATGAAGGGTAATTTAAATAATTGTACTTCAACTGACAAGTATAAATTAACTAAACTCTTCTTCCCAAAAAATGCAAAACACAAATATTTTCCATCTAAATCTTTACAATCTTAAATAATTGAGCACTCCTGAATATCTACGTGATAAAATGGTATCTTTTCAATAAAACCAAATTTGAACACATTAATTTGACATATATGTAACATTAATTTTACAGTTCATTAAAATAACAACTATTTTGTTGTATTTTTCTGGGTTAGACCACACTTCATTATACAGAAAAACTACTTAGATTATGCAATAACCATATTGGGGCATCTACATGATGTTATGCATACTGCCGAGAAAATTACTTATTGTTAACTATTTACAAAAAGAAGCCGCTAAGCAAAATGAGGCTATAATAAACCTACAACGGGAGAGAGGGAAACCATCCAAGCTTGAGAGATGTAAGAATGATGGACACTAGGAGCATAAAAAAAACAATGCATAGCTCAAAAAAACATTAAAAGAAATCCTCCATACCAACCAAGTTAGTAACACTAGCATCATAAGGGCATAGGCATCAAATTTTGTTGTTCAACATTTGTTGCGACAACATACAGGTATGGGATGGAGGGGAAATGGAATCAATCCTAAGTCAACTGGAGCCTTGCAACTGGCTACATGTTTGAGTCTCGACAATCTACCTTTTAAATTGAACTAGAACAAAAAAAGAAGTTTGTTAATGGCTCGATTTGCGAAAATTCTAGATACATGAGTAATTAAGAGCGTCATTGGCATGAAATTTAAGTTATTTAATGAAAGAATTAATGTATCTAGCTCTATGTTGAAACCGTTTTCCATGCTAATGCAGGCCACTTCCCTCCTTATTGCCTTACCAAAAGGCACATGATAATGAGGAAGAAGACTTAAAATTATGGACTTCACCATCAAAGAAGCCTTACAGTCACATTGGTAAGGACCAGTTATAAGAAGATCACAACAATCCAACATGTCAAATCTCAGATGATAGTGCAAATTAAAGACTTATATGGTAAATTTAATATAAGACTTACTTATAGTTGTCTCTTACTCTTTGCATCTTGACACATTTGATAATTTATGGTTGTCTCTGCGCCTTGAACTAATTGATATTATAAGGTGAGGATGTGCATGCATAATAATCCTTAGTCATGACTTTGAGATGGGGATTTAAATGGAAGAGGATGTAAAGACATGTAATTTTTATACGTATTTTGGTGGCGAGTGTCGAAGAGAAACGTGGTGAGAAACCACATTTTTGGAAGGCTGGAGGGAGATTACATGATCATGATCATGCCACCCATCAAATTGAAGACAATTCCTGAGCCAAAAATTGTTTTTTTAAATTTTATTAATAACCATTGTGGTACTTTGGTCCAAATGTTTTTTTCTAACTCATTGTTTCTCCATATTGTGTGCCTAGTGCCACCTCTCTATATCAATGCATAAATCAACCTTAGCTTGGTTTGTGGTTCTAGTTGCATGCCATTGAGTGTTGTTTAGAGTTGTCATGAGTCTGTGACATTCATGCAATAAATGAAGTCTTATAGAGGAGGACTCATCAAAGCGGAAATTTGAATTTCATTTTGACGAAAAACTAGTGGACATTGGTATCCAGGTTCATATAGGTAGTAGGCACAATGTTTCAGACTTGTTTTGGGCCTAGTAGTGGTTCTATTATTACAGCCATAGTCATTGACACGTTGTCACACCTTAGATCTCAGCCCAAAGTGAGTCGGGATTCAGAGTCAAATCACAGTGGCTAGTACCTCGTAGTCATCAGTCATCTCTCATCGCCTTGCAAAGCTAACAGTGAGTGCATGACATGAGTGAGTGAATGATTATAATTTATGATATTTCCAATATTTTGAATGACAAGTCGAATTTTATAGAATAGGAATTTCAACATATAGATTGAAATTTATATGGATGGATAATTTCAAATGTTACCCTTCTTTTGAAATGTTGATATAAATTTTATCCTTCCTATTGGAAGAATGAATTCGGATTTTAATTTTTTTTTGAAGGGCAATTTTAACTTTATACTTCTAGAAAGGGCTACAACCCTTTGGAAGGGTCGGGAAGGGTTCAAATTTGAACGCTGGAGCCTTACGATCAACTTTCGGATGTTGTCTATTCCAATATGGATTCGTACTTTCAAAAACTGTTGGGCAAAGTCTTTCTAAATATGTTGACACCGAGCGCTTGCACAACTTTATCTGTTATGCTGATCTCATTGGATCTCTCTTAACCCGAATATAGCATGGTTACATCAGTTTTGACCCACTTTCACAATTGTTCACATAACTTTTTCTTTGACATATTAAAGATGCAACTTCAAATAAGTGAGAGAAAATGAAGGAAATCTTACCACCTAGTGAGAAATATTGTTTTATGTTTCTGTAAATTACATGTGATGATGATATAATTTATTATATTGCATGATATCTTTATATCTTTACTTAAAAAATTAATGAAAGATTAATATTAAACACAATGTGTGTAGAGAGATACATGCACGATACATGTTTCTAAAATTTGTGAAGGAAATGTGTATCTTTCTAAGAAGAGTTAAAAAATGTAAGATGCTTCCTTACAACTATACAAACCCTTGATTTAGATTATTCTTAGGATCAAAATGTTATTTGGAGTGATTATATGAGGTTGGTCATACATTGAGTTGACGATAGGGTCATAACTGTTCCTTATTTATTAGCTATTGCAAGAGAGTCATCTAAAGATGATAAAGTTCAATTTCCTAGATAGATTAGAGAAAATTATTGATTATACAAACAAAGATTGTTGATATAAATCTACCTCCAACTTCATTTTTTTCACTTCATTTTTTTCAATGCCATTTATTTTTAAAACTTAAAATAGAAAATGTAAAATGAAAGAAAACATTGAGGAAGTGCTTGTACAGTATCTAGAGCACAATGTGGATGGTTTGGAAAAATCCAAGGAGAATTTGTGCAATGATTTTGTCACCCTTGAAGTAGTTTATAATGCCACAACATTAAAAGAAATACATGGACGTGAAGACGAAGCTTAGGGGTAGAAAGTGACAAACAATTACATGGAACAAAGTAATGATATTTTTCCATGTCTCTGTTAAATATGTTTCAAGGTTTTTGAGATTTCCTGTAGAGAGTCCATCATATTTTTTTGATTATAGTTTTGTGTTTTGGCTATGTGATAAAATGGTGCATTTCAAAGAACTAGTTATAATGGAAGGGGTTATATGGAGGGGGGTCCTATAGAAAGCTTGAAGGAAATGTGCCAAGAAAATGATAACAATATTGTTGAATGCCTCAAGACGATTATAAGGTTACAAAAAATAGTTGTAGATTATAAAGCAACATAAAAAAAAAAAATTATACAAGGAAAAGATGTTATTATTGCAAAGTTACTAGATTGGTTTAGTAGTTGTGCATATTGAAGATAACTTAATTACTTATTAATGGTTAGGTATTTTGTGTCATTGTTAGTCTTCATATCTTTTTTTATCTTCTTCATATATTTTTCATGATGTGATATCTAACAGAATGGAGCACAGCATCCTCGGGCAAGGTTTCGTGGAGCTGAGTTGTAAGGGGGAAGACATTGGACGGCAATGTTTCAAATCATTGTGGGTGGGGAAAGTAGCGAAGGAGTAACGATGATGACGACATAGACGACAAGGAATACAGGAGAGAATGGGTCCGGCATAGGAATTCACCTAACATAATAGACATCTCAGGCAATGAGTTGGATAAACTCAAAATTTCCAATACTCCTCCTAGTAAAACAAGCACTGAACATCTATTGGAAAAAATATAAGGGATGTCAATCATATGAATAAAATTATATATGATGACAAAGGTAAATGTGAATGGCATATTTTGTTATTATTATTACAAAGCTAATCAATCACAACAAAATTGATTTAATCACAAGTATGTATGTATCTTAAACCCGAATTTATCAAATATGTATCAAGTATGTAGAGAAATCCAATTTCAGATTAAGAGGCATCCAATAATATCGACATAACAAATATAATTGTACTGGTGTTGGATGTCAATAGATTCAGAAAGATTTTGCACTCAATGTCAACAGTTTTTGAAAGTAAGAATCCATATCAGAATGGACATCATCCGAAAGTTGCAGCACGACAAAATATATTTGTCCAAGAGAGTAAAACTTATCATAATTTTTGTAATGAATCAGTCATAACTCACTAGTTTTTTTTAGCGAAAAAAATTACTATTGATATTCAAGGTGAATCAAATAGTACATTAATTGTCATGATTCATATATAGAATCAACAAGATCAGTTACACAAATAGTCCATCAAGTCATAACTTACTAGTTATGTAGGAATCCATAACAAGTAGACTTCCACTCCTATAATCTGTATTGAGTTTTGAGCTTAACTTGTTTGTTTTTTTAAGTTCAATGAAAACCCAATCTTTTAAATCTTTCTCCTCAAACATTTCTCTTTAAATCTATATTTATGTAATTTCTCTTAATTTTTAATTTTTATATCATTTGCTTATTATTAAATATTTTATTTAAAAAAAAATTATATGCAAATGTTAATAACCCTAAACACATATAAACTAATTAAATTTCCTTGATATGAAGTTAATAGTGATATATGATATTATAATTTAAGAAAGAGATAAAATAGTACGTAGAAGTAACATTCATAGTTAAATATAATGAAGTAATTAGTGTTTCAAAACATTAATACTGATGAAAGCATTATAATTAGTATAGATCGCGTTTAAATTGGATGTATAAGTATGGAGAGGCATTTAATTTCTTGAAGGTGTAATTTTTTTTTTAAATGTAATCTTTTTTTAATTTTAAGAAAATTTACACTTCAAGATAAAAATTCTGCATATGGGATATTGATATTTTAATTACTTTTTATTTGTTTTTAATTTTTTATTATGTAAATCGAAATGAATTTTTTTAATTACTTTCTATTTTTAGTAATGTTAAATTAAGCTACAACATCTTCCCAACTGAGAGAACCTCGCTACTCTCAGTGCAACAATTAAGTTTAAACATAAAAAATGAACTAATTAAAAAACTTTAAAAAAATAGAATTGATTTTCTAACCATATATTTTCATGATCTTTATAATCAAATCTATATGGACAAGACTAAACCACCTTGGCATTAAAGACTTTATAAAAACTAAGGTACAAATAAAGAAGAGGATGCATGAGTTTCCTAATGAACCATTAGCTTTCATTGTCAACCCATCATGCAAAAGAAAAAAGAAAAAATAATTTATATATGAGTGGGGTGTGGTAACTATCATGCAAAAGAAAGGATTTTTGATAGATCTGTTTCATTGGAAAAACTGACAATGTCGTGTGGTAACTTTCATAAATTGCAGTAATCCATCTTTGTAGAAGTTTATAAGGTAACAATGTCGTGTGGTAACTTTCATAAATCGCAGTAATCCACTATACCCACTTTATAAGTTGATTGAAAATTATACCCACATTATAAGTTTATTGAAAATTATACCCACTTTTTCTTCAATCCAATTGCTGTAATTCCGTCTCGGGATCATACAATCACGTCTCCTACGTTATAGGCAACGCTTTCCTCGGCCACGTTTTCATCGCTGAGATATGGTCTCTTCGCACTTTCAAACGACTGCAGCGCGGGTCAAAATGAGATGGATGCATGGAAGTTGACAAAAGAATGTTTATCAAATTTCAATTTATTTAATGATATCCAAATACAGATTATTATTATTATTATATTAAAATTTAATTTTAAATTCATAGATAGAAATTATGCGAACCATTAAAAACTCATATCATAGTTATTAAATATACATATAAATAGAAATAAAATTATTTTTTTATATATATTTTTTTCAATCAAGAAAAATTATATTAAAATGAAACCTTTCAGTACAAAAAGGTCAAGACTTACACGGCCCAACGTGCCCAAAATTTTTACAAAGCTGTTTACATATAATCCTCCAGTGCTTGATTTTTCCTTCACCTATCCCTTCTACAAAAAACTGTCTATCCATTTAACCTTATTACATAAAGCATATTCGGACTCTCTCTAATCATACCCACAAACAGAGTCAACATTACAACCGCAAAGAAAGAAACTACAGAGAGAGACTGCAGGCACCATACATACTGCCTAAGAAAAATGAGAAACAACATCAAGAAAACCCTTATCCTAAATAAACAAACCTGGAACCTATCATTTCGGAACATGGGTGATGTTCCAGTGGATCAGAGTCCCAGAACAAAGGCCACCAAGCTTGTGATCGTCCGCAGAAGTAGTATGGACCGCAGGACCGTGAATGGGGCAGGAACCCAGAGAGCAAGCAGCAGAAGTTCCAGCCACAAAACCGAAAGTTTCCAGCGGTAAACCGAGCTTCAGAGCAATGCGATCAATTTTCCTGTGCATCACCCGGTTGTCGTCCAAGTGCTCCTTCCAGGCTTTTGCCGGTTCAACATCTCTCATGGCTTTATTTTCCCTATCCATCATAACGTGAGCCAGTAGTTCCTTGGTAACCCAGTAGGTGGTGACAATACGATCATAAGTTGAAAGGCTCCCAGTCGTGGTCCCAGGGTCACAAATCCATTCCCCACCTCCTCCTTGATAGTAGCAATGTCCATGCATTCCACCCGATTCCACAGGTCGTGCTCGACCCTCTTCATTTCGTCACGAATAATTGGTGGCATGCGCTTCCTGAAGAAATGGGCAACCTGCCCTGCTTTCTTCAACTCCCGGGTTGGCTTCCTCCTTCCCTCATTCCCAGCCTTTTTGCCCTTTCGCTTTTGCCGCTTAGGAGCCATTACAAAGGCAGCCCAGTACTGCAATTGACACCACACCCGCTCCTGCTTGCACATAAATTTACGTAAAATTAAAAGATTTACATAAATTGACATAAAAATAAAAATATTATAAATATAAAATTTACATAAAAATATAAAATAAAATATTTATATAAATTTACATAAAAATAAAAAATAAAATATTTTTTATAAATTTACATAAAAATAAAAATATTATAAATATCATATTTACATTAAAATATTTATACTTTTCTTTATTTATTTTTACACCTAAATTTATTTTAACTATATAAAAAAATATCTCAATCTTTTTATCCCTTTAAATAAATAAAAATATAAATAAAAATAGATATAACAAAATGTAAAACGAATCTGTGATTGGTTTTAACTTTTTTAAGTAAACAATAGAATGGTTGTAAATACGGTAGAACTAGATGCTATTAACAATATTCACCCATACCATGAGTGTATCTACTCTACATTCAGTAACTTCATTTCTTTATCTTCTTCGGGAAATAAAATTAAAAAAACTGAAACTATATACATTATCATATTTTAAAAATCAATGTTCTAATAATTAGAATATTTCCATTTTAACTTAAAATATAAAATGCAATGGAAACATAATTTTCTAAGATTTAAAAAATTTGGAGATTAATTAAATATATCTTGGTTTATATATGTGTGTGTTTTCAATATTATGTTACACATTTTTTAATTTTTAATTTTATAGATTTTTATTTATTTATTTTATCAATAATGCAAGAGCATTTGGTAGTAGTCATGGAATAAGATTTTTTGTGGTAGCAGTCATGGAATAAGATTTTTTGGGTACCATCGCCGATGTACAATAGGAATTTTGGGTGTATCGCAACCATGCACAAGCTTGGTGAAGGAATTTTGGGTGCAATAACAATGTTTATAAGAATTTTGGGGAAAATAATCTTAACCATCCATTGAGATATCAGATGTAGTTTCAGTCATTTGATGGATGGATTAGGAGTGTAGCATTAGAGTTTCCTCATCGGAGGTAAGTTGTCAAAAGTTACATATGAGGGAGAAAATATGAGGAACAAGGGATAGTTGATGAATCAAAGTGCAATGAACATGAGATTTGGATGGAGCATCGGGGCGAAGGTATTGGGGAAGCCTCATCAAACACGGAGCATCGGAGGATGTTGCAAGACACAAAGAAGAGAGATTGCAACGTAGACCAAAATTCTAATGGCATATTGGACCTTATGATATTGGAAGTGTCTTATTGAAGGCAAAATATCAAATCGAAAGTTGAGTTTCAGGGAGTGGTCTCGAACGATCTTGAGAAAAGTTTCAAGGATCGAAACTCGACACTTTGGAGGGACCTCATCAAAGGTCATATATCAGAAGGTGGACATGGAAGAGTATGGATGGGATCCCAGTCTGATGGGAAGGGTCCGATGGATTGGATCCGATGGAGTAGAGAAAGTAGGAGTGAAGGAATCCGATGGGTTGAGGATTCTGATGGAAGGTAAAGGTTTTAGTTGAAGCCAATGGGTCGACTCGCATGGGAATAGAGGTTACCAATAAAGCATAAGATGTTGATAGAATGGAGATCTGATGAATAGAAAGAATCTGATGGCGAAGAATTTAATGTGAATTTAATGTAGTATGTACATATATTTTATGGATATCTAAAAGGATGCCACCTGTATGATCGAGACTAAGTCTTGGCTGAAGATCAAGTATCCACCATGAATGCACAATTAATTTAGGAAGGACATAATTCAAGGCATGAGAATAGGAAGCTTCTAGAGAAAGAGAAGCCTGCAAATAGAGAAGATGCCAAAAAAAAAGTCTCCAAAGAGAGACAAAGAAGAAGAAGAAAAGAGTAGAAACGTCTAGATAGAGGGAAAGATTGAGAAAAGAAGAGAGAGCAAGAAAATAAAAAGGAAGGAAGTAAGAAGAATGTAGAAAGGAAGAGAAGGCTAGGTGACGAGATAGTGAGGAAGAATATGTTGAGCAAAGGCATATAGGAAATTGAGGAAGAATTTGAGTGCAAGTTGAGAAGACAAAGTAGAAGGAAAACAGAGCAACATCCTCTGTAATGAGTTGTACAAACTAGATGAGAAGTTTACACCAGCAGGATAGAGATGATTTAAGGTAAGAAGAAGGGTCTGAGACCCCCACCCCTTTGTAATAATAATTGAATAAATCCTTTTGAGGAATATCGTTATATTTTGTAATTACTGTGTTAATAGAAAAGGCATGTTGAGCCAATTTTAAGATTGGGTCTTCTGCATTTAAATTTTTGTAGTGCATTTCTTGTGTGGGTAAGAAATTAGGACCAGTAGACTCCTCTCCCTTGTGCAGATGGGAAGTGTTGTTGTGATAATTACCAATAGGGTCATAGGTGTTCTACATCAATTTTTCGTATAAGAGCATTCAGAATGCCTGCATGGGGCTTTCCTCCACCCCATTTGCATCAGTTTTTGTATCAATGTACGAGTATCCTCTAAGAGAAGTGAAGAAGTTGTTACTCCATAGCTGCAATTGTGGCTAGAGTTGCATAACAAGGTTTAAGAAGAAACTGCGGTTGGGTAGAGTTGTGGAAGTAATTCAGGATAAATCCAATAGTGAACTTGGGTAGAGTTGTGGAAGGAATTGAGGATAAATCCAATAGTGAACTTGGGTAGAGTTGTGGAAGGAATTGAGGGTAACTCCAATAGTGAACTTGGGCAGATTTATGCAGAAAAGAAGAAGAAGCAAAACCTTGGAGTTTTGAGGGATTAGGATAACTCCAATAAGGAAGTTGGGTAGAATTATCCAACAGGGAAGAAGGAAAACCTAGTTGAGGGTCTGAAGATTTGAGAGGCGGGGTAAATCCTGCAAGTGCTAGGAAGCTCCAACATTGGATTGTTGGGAAGAGTTATTGAGTGAAGGAAGAGAATTTACAGAGTTAGCGGTTTGATATTTGTAGGTACAATTGAGTTCTGTAGAGAAGGTTCAAAGAATGCAATATTTCCAGCAAAGGATGCAAGGTAGAACTATTGAAGGAGAGATTGATTGGAGAAGTAAGAAGTGGGTATTGTTGAAGTCAACTCCAATAGGAGGTTCGATAGAGATGAGAGCTAACAAGAAACTACACATAGAGGAGGTGTAGAGATGGGTTAAAAGTAAAAATTAAAGGTTGGAAGCTTGAACAAAAGGAGGCCATATGAAATAATGGCCCTAACAGAAGTGTGTGATGCATTGAGGAAAACATTGGAGAATATAGAATCCTTAGAAGAATCTCAAGTGATCAAGAAACATGTGAACCATAATAATTTAATGAAGAACTTAATGGAGAAGAGAAGAATACTCACGGTGAATGAGGTGAGAATGAGCAATGAGTTGATTGCAAGGAGAGTGGAGGTTATGGAACAAGAACACAAATAATGACATTTCAAGGCATGTGATGAGCATGAGGAAGATAGAGATGGTGAATATCATGAAGAGGAAGGGGTCATAGTATGTTACCGAGGAGAAGGAGAAGATTTGGAAGATGTCCTTGGGAGGACACTGGATGAATGTGAAGATGAATAAAATTGAAAAGATGAAGGGATGGATGGAAGATGTTGTTGATCTACTAAGAACATATAAAAAATGGGAGTAAGTTATGAACACCCAAGAGAAGTAGGAGAAACAAGCAAAGAGATATTCCACAAGAAGGAAGAAAACATAGATCTCTAGACAATAGAGGTTATATAAGAAGAAAAGATGAAGATGGAAGATTAAATTTCCCTATGTTATGGTGATGAGGTGGTTGAGTTGAAAATGGGGTAGCAAGTCCATGAGTACCTACCAGGAACTAAGCTAGGTACAATTGAAGAAGAAGACAAGATTGGTGATGCTGCAAATGTAGAAGAAAGTAGTCAGAGAACTATCATCAAGATACAACAGTTTGACTGAATGAGTCGGCTATGTTATAGCAGAAGCTTTAAGAATTAGAATGCGCAAAGCAGGAATACACTACACGGACATAACACAAATACACACAGACAATATGAAGGAATGCGAATTGATTTCACTATTAAACGATATGAGATCATTGATTGATGTATGTTACAATATTATACATGCTTATATAGAATGTGTTGAGACACTTGGTTGATTTCCCGTTACGTTAAGTTACAAAAGAAGTTAGAACGGTTTGGTAGCTCAACCGTTACAGTCGACTGGAAGATAGAGAGATAGTCTGTTGAGGTTCGACAGTTGAAAGTCGCAGATCGACGCTACATGTCGATGTCGTGAAACTGTGATGTCATGGAACTTGTCGATGATGCGGAGTTGTCAAAGCCATGTCAAAGTTGTTTCGACGTCGATAACTTGTCGTAGATGTGTCGAAGTTAGCATATGACAATAATTCCAACTGCGATGTGGATCAGACCTCCTTCCTTAAGAAACAATGCTCCCCATTGTTTTCTCGTGAAGGTGAGGAAACTAGTTGGTCAGTTCAGTAGCAGAGTACCACTTTCCTTGTGTTGGGATATGTCCAGCTTTAGCAACCTGAAACAAGGGAATTATGTTTGTCCTTGTATGGCGTACTCGTCATCCCACAATGGTGTCTCAAGGAAGAGGCTCCTGAACATCTGGATTGATGTCATCTGATTTTGTTGTCGATAAGTCATTCTGTTCCAACAGTGGTGTAAGGTATGGTTGAAGTAGATCCACATTGAATACTGGATGCAGACCAAGGCATACATGAATGTCCATATGGAACCCATTTTCGCCAATCTATATAAGAGTACTGTACGGACCATATCGCAAAGGTTTGAGCTTCTTTGTCTATTTAGCAGATATCATTGAAACCATTGGTGTAGGTCATTTCTCAGGAATGTTGTACCATCAATTCTGAATTTTAATAATCACCTTCTGTGGTCGTGACTGATAACTTCCATGGAGATCCCATAGGTAAGGTTTTCCAAATAGGTCATCGACTACATAGAGTGGTGCTACGTTGCAGAGTACTTCATCTTCAAAAGGATTTATGAATTAGGAAAGTTTTCATTATCGGGTGATCTGTAGTTCCTGTCCATCCTTCATCCAACCGATGTTGTAAGGCTAAGGATACAGAGTGGTGACAAGACCTAGTTTCTTCACAAGATCTTCAGAAATGAAGTTCTTCGGGCTACCATTGTCCACAATCAGATGTAATAGATTGTGCCGAACCCATATCCGTGTATGGAATAGGAACTCTCGTTCCTCCTCATCAACAATAATCAAGGCTGCTGGAGTGGTCGATATCGATGTCAAAAGGGTCATTGTGTCTAGATTAGATTTTTCTATCATCTTGTCGAATGCGTCGGATGTCGACATTTTTGCCAAAAATGTCTTCTGAGCTTTTCATTCAGATGTATCATGCCAAGATGAGTGGTGGTAATGCACCATTTTTCAATGGGCGATTGTTTGCTACATTCCCTTTTCTGAAAAGGATTATTGCCGTGATATGGATTTGGCGGAGTCGGCTGAGAAGATTTTGACTTGTCGAAGTCAGATGATTTTTTCTTGTCGGGTGGTCATCCTGATGTCAGCTTTGTCGCGAAGCGTACTTTCCCTTTCTTCTTGGTTTCAAGTTTGCTGGCATAGTAGAATGCATCCGCAGGTGTATTGGCAATCAGAAATTCCATATTGTGCTGAATGTACTGGGACAATCCGCTGATGTACTTCAGAACAAACAATTTATCTTCTTCTTAGACACCAAGTCTAGCCATGAGTCGATAGAACTCGTCGCCCTAACTCTGTACTGATTGGTCTTTCCATTGCCTTAGCTGTTGCCACTTCTTATACTACTAATCAAGGTACTTGGGTGGGTAAAATTCCTTTCGGATGTGTTCTACGGATTTATCCCATGTGTCTATGGGATCTCCACTTTTCTCCATATTTGTCGAGAGGTTCTCCCACCAATAGTGCACAGATGTTGACATCTTTAAGGATGCAATGGTGATCTTGTCAGCTTCTGAGAGTTGATTCAGAGAGTAATAGGATTCTAATTGTTGCACCCAATTGTCAATGGATTCCATGTCAATCTTTCCTTCAATATTTGGTATGTCCAAATTCGTTTGCACTTTGAAGGGGTTGATTTTTTCGGAGTGAGTTCTTGTCGAAAGTACTCCGGATGTCGAAGCAAATCGAGTGAGAATTTCATTGAACTGGGCGAGCAATTCAGTCCATTTTTGAGTCAGTGCTTGCTCAATAAGTTGTACTATGTCATCGACTTCATGTCTATCATCTGTTTCTTCTACCATTTATGGAGGTAGCTTCTTCTTTGATTGCTGAGATTGTGAGCGTGTTTGAATACGTATAAGTCGGTAACTTCACTGGAAGTGTCTACGCAAACTTAAGCACGAACAAAGATGAGTGCTCTGATACCAATGGTCCACACATGGCCAGAAAGCACGAGGGGGATAATAGCTCATTTGGCTCTATTATGGCGGAAGATTTACGAATTAGAATGTGCAAAGCAGGAATACACTACATAGACGGAACACAAATACACACAGACAATATGCAGGAATGCGAATTGATTTCTCTATTACTGGATATGAGATCATCGATTGATGTATGTTACAATATTATACATGCTTAAATAGAATGTGCTGAGACGCTTAGGTGATTTCCTGTTACTTTTAGTTAAAAAATAAGTTAGAACGGTTTGACAGTTCAACTGTTACAGTTGACTGGAAGACAAAGAGATAGTCTGTCAAAGTTCGACAGTCACAAGTCACAGATTGACGCTGCATGTCGATGTCACGAAACTGTGAGGTCGCAGAACTTGTCGAATTCACAGAGTTGTCAAAGCCATGTCGAGGTTGGAACTTGTCGAAGTTGTGTCGACGTTGATGACTTGTCGCATATGTGTCGAAGTCAGCATCCGATAATAATGCCAACTATGATGTGGATCACTCGTTGAATAATTCGAGGTTGAATCTATATTTGAGGATCAAAAATTATAGATAATTGAGGATTTTATGAATTTTTACCACCCTAAGGTAGAAGAGGAAGATAGTTTGCTTGTTGTGGAGCATGAGGAGGAGGTTAAGACAATAAAATAAGTATGGAATGAGTGGAAACATGAGCTAAATTCGATTGAGGAATGGATCTATAGGCCAAGGAATGAAGAACAATTTGATCAAGGAAGTGAATATAGTGCTTACATAGGAATAGTAGAAAGGAAAAAAATGGCTAAGGCTATCAGAAAAATTAAATATGACAAGTGAAAATATTGGAGGTAGTGTTGAGGAGGATATCCCCGAGAGCCTTGTAGGGGGCAGTGGTTGAACTATAGGATTGGTTGAGTACCTATGTGTAGGTATAGAAAGTAGCCATGAATATGTTGTAGAGCATGTAGTTAAGGTAGCAAAGAGTATGGATGAGAGACGGATTCCATGGGAGCATAAAGAAGAAGATGAAGAGAAGCAAGTCATTAATAGACTTGCAAGAATACATAATGGATGTTTTGTTGAAGAAATTGTCATTAAATAAGGTAATCATGTTTTGAGGAATAATTTTGAATTTAATGAAAAGATGAAGATAATTTGAAGGATACCATAGTGGATCTACCTAATAATGGAAAGGGACTTGCATTTGATATGGAAGAAGTTGTGATGATTCCCATGATGGAGTGTGTGCTTATGGAGAATGGAGAAGTGGATGGAATATCCCTGAAGGAATTTTATATGGGTATAAATCATCTAAATAATCCCACTTTACAACACATAGATGGATGGATGGTGAAGAAGAAACCATATATGTTGTTGAGAAAATTATTGGAGATGATATGAAGAAGGACCCTACAATGATCCTTGGTTTTACTAACCATTTTTATGTTTATAAGCATGCAGGTGCAGGTGAAGAGAGAAACACTGATTTTTCTAGGGATGATGATTAGAGTGTAGAGGGAAACCATGAAGCTACTAAGGGAAAATTTGAAGAAAAGCATCTTACCAAAGTGCTAAGACTATGCAACAATACAACTAGAAGATGAATATAAGGAGACTATGATGCAAAGAAGGATGACTATGAAGTTGTCATATATACAAATAGATCACTAGGAAGGGGAACAACCATGAGAGTTGCAATAGTTAAAAATATGAGGAAAGAAAACACGGGAAGAGTAAAGGTGAACGTCCCACACCATAGTTGGTACAAAGTATGGCGTCGATGTAGGAGAAATTTGAACAAGCAAAGTTTGTAGGACAATAAAAGGCATCAGCATGAGGACATGCTTCTGAGTTACATGAGGAGTTTGATGCAGGAGAATTTGGGAGTGGTCATGGAACAAGAGTTTTAAGGGGCCATCATGGGAGTGGAGCAGTAATTTTGGGTGCATCACAACCCACATCCACGGGATTGGCATAGGAATTTTGGGTGCAATAATAGCATCCACATAAGTTTTGGGGAAAGAAATCTCAAGTGTGTGTTGATATACATGACATAGTTTGTACTTTCCGATGAGTGTATCAGGAGCACAACATCAGAGTTTCCTCATTAGAGGTAGGCTTTCAAAAGTTACATCCAAGGGAACAAAAGAAATAAAAAATGGATAGCTGATGAATCGAAATGTGATGAATAGGAGTGATCAATGGAGCATTAGGGTGATGGTATCGAGGAATCCTGATCAGAGATAGAGCATCAAAGGATGTTCCAGGATATGAAGAAGAGAGATCATGATGGAGAGAAGAATTTTGATTGCATATCGAACCCAATGATATTAGGAGTGCATAATAGGACGAAAACTATCGAATCATAGGTTGATTTTCGGGAAATTCTTCTAGACAAGCATGAGAGAAGTTCCAAGGATCAAAACTTGACACATAAAAGGGACCTCATTGGAGGTTGTATATTGAAAAGTGGTGTTGTTCGAAAATTAATCCTATGACTGGAATGTTACTGAGGTCCCCAATGTACTATCTAATACTTACGGAATCTAAGGAAAACATCAAGCATACAACAAGATATTTCTTAATGAAAACGAACTAGGGTTAATAAGTTAAGCAAAGAGTACCTTAAGGCTAGAAGGTTGATCCACTCTTGGAACCCTCTGCCCTTTCTCTGCAATCTTGAGTAAAGAACCTGTAAAATAGAGATACCCTCCTCAAAACATTTGGATAAATAAACATGAATAATCAGATATGAAACTCATACATAAGAAAAACATCAAAGATTCACCAAATTCAATTCACACCTCACACAATTGTTTATTTGAAATAAAAGTCTCTTTTATTGATCATATGAATGATAACAAATAGATATACCTGATTCTGTAGTAGCACTAATGAAACCAAGTTCTAGGATCTTTCTCCTCTCCTTCAATATAAATTCCTCGAGCATTTCAGGACATTAGTATTTCCCCCCCTCTCTCATGGCCTTCCCCTTGTATTTATTGCAAGGCTAGGGAGATATATTTGAGAGGAAAACAGTTGAGGATGGTATGGAAGTTAAAGAAATGTCCTTAACTACCCAAAAATTCAATTTTAGTTTTATTTTTCAAGATTTTAAGAGGAACCCGCGAGTATAAGCCTGACAACATGTGAGTGACCTGCAAGTAAGTTGCAAATAAGTATCCGGTACAACCTTTTAGGGAAAAACCACAAGTGGTAAGTGGATCACTAGTGGATGACCCGCGATATGTCAATTAAGGAGTCGCAATTAGGCCCAAAAGGTGTATCAAAAAAATAGAATAAACTAGAGAAATATTGAATGATCAAGGCTACAAGCATCTATAGCAAATTAAGGCTCTTCAATCCATATTTTCCTTTTGTGTGAGCGATGTTTCAGTGTTGTCATGGAAGCAAAAGTGCCAATTTGATTGATAACAGAAGCCCCCTAATGTATGATTCCATAAGGGTAAATGATAGCCAAAATACATTATAAACAAGGAGGTGGAGGAGCGAAAGTGTCATAGAAACAGAGTTCAAACAGTACCTAAAACAAAATCAAGGTTAGCGTACAGTATAATATTGACATAGTGTCATGTTTAGAAGGATAGAACATTATCTACAATACATATGCAAAACTGATGTATATAGAATGGCCACTAGAATACAAGCATGGATCCATGTCAAAACAGAGAACATAGCCATAACAACAAACTGGATCTATATCTCATGAGGAGCTAGAATGAGTAGGACACAGTCTTGCGCATCTCGGGAAATAAAAAATTGGAAGAGAGTTATTATAGGAGCAAAGTCTTCAATCCAAGCAGTGATAAAGGTACGAATCATAAACCATGTGAATAAAGGATTTGGAGTCGAACATGGAGGATACCATTTGATTACCAGTCAATCATGTAAACCGTTAACAAATGCGAGGACACCCATCAATGATGAAAATGGGGTCCAAGGTACCTGGTACATTCTTACAAGTGTGACTAAAGGGTCTTGAAGTCGAAAACTTGAAGAATCTATAGATTAAGGGAAATTGATGTAATCCCATAACTCAATGGTGAGAGGATCTACCACTAATGACTGCAAATCCCAAAGTACTATCCAAAACTCTAAGTCTGCTTCCTAGAGAAAAATGAGTTGAATTCGATAGGAACAGACCCATGAGAAGGAAGGCATTGATGAATCCTTCATCATATCATGTGAGGAACACTTGGAGATTGAGTTGAAATAGGACTCAAGATATACCGACATAAGGGATGGCCAACATGAGGAGTCAACGTAAACTGCAGAATGGTCAACACAGGGGTAATCCTTGAACATTGAGCACAAAAATAGAGTGACTTAGGAATCTTGGACATATAGAAAACGTGATATAAGTTTGTCATGTAGGAGATATAACAAACTCTCCAGATGATCGGAAGAGTAGCCAATCGAAGGAGTAAACAACTCTAGAATCCGGTTTAATCCTAAAGCCAAAACTAAGACCCATTGACTCAAGACAAGTGTTGTGTTCAAGGAATGATTAAACTTACTTCCATAATATGAATGAATGACAAAGAATTTCCCTTCCCTTCTCTTTTTAGGTATCTTTTCATTTTTTGACAAGCATGAAAAAGATAAAAGGAAGCTCGATAAGACCTTTCTTGTAAAGTTTTAACGAGTCCAAGAAAGTAAACTCATGACCTTAATTTTTGTACAAGCTCTAAGAATAGAAAGAAGAATTCTTGATATGAGTCCAACCATGTGTAATTTTATGAGTCCATGGGAGGGAAACTCACAACTTTATTTATGGTTTTACTAGTTTGAAGAAAAGATAGACTAATACTCGATAGGCTATTGATCCATTTATTTTAATATCGAGCCTGGATCTATTCATGCTTGCCCGTATTTTCATATTTAAGGAGCCTGAAAAAACTTAAACAATAAATCCATACACCTACTTGTGGATTTTAATATCGATCCCGATTTGGTATATGCTCTCCGGTGTTTTCATATTTAGGGATTCTGAAAAACTTAAACAATAACTCCATATGGTACTTTTTGTAGAGTTAGTCTCCTCACCCAAAAAACTGTAAAAGTATATGAGAGAGAACTCTTCTAGCCACAATGGACTAGAATATGCATTTTTTGTAATTAATCCACAAAGGTCTGGAAAAGAGGTAAACTTATACCTAAGTGGATATCCGTTCAAATCCTTCAATGAGTCTAAAAGGGATAAGTATGCTCAACAATCTTATCAATTTTAAGGATTCTTATAAGAGAATAAAGAAGACTCCATATAAACAGGAGCTTGATTAAAGGTGGATAGCAAAACACTTGAAGGTAAAAAGTATGCATTCTAATATATGCAGATCACAATATAGGTGACAAGCTCCTGAGGTAGCAAGTAACAACATGGGTACCAATATGACATAGTGTGATATCTAGGGTAACCCATGCTAGGTAGGTTCTAACCATGGAGGAACAACGACAATGAAGGGAAAATGGAAGGATAATGTCATAGTCCATGGTGTAAAAAGGGGTCCTAAGGCATAAAAGATGATAAGGTATAAATGCGACGCGGAATGTAACGGAAAACTAACCAACATGCCATAAGAAAAAAAACCCTTTCAAAGAGTACCAATATTTACACAACCTTGTAAAAGCACCTTTTTCATTCAATGACCTAGTCAAAACAACTTTATTAGTCATCAATATTAAAAAATATCACATAAAAGGTCACAAAACTATATAAGGTGGGTAAAAATAAAAAAGACAATTACTGTAAATAGTAAAAAGAGAGAAACTAAGTCATTGTTACCATTTGCCATTCCAAAAGAGAAAAGATCCCTAAGAATTGCAGCGTTGCGTATGACCAATCCGGAGGACGATTTCTAGTCCCCTCACTTGCAAGTAGCTTCTATCTCTATTCTTTTCATGTTCATGTGTTTTTTAATATTTTTGGTGGAGTCTTTAATATTTTATTGGATTTTAAATTTGACTCTCCGCACCCATGGGTAGCTGTGGTGAAAGCCACGGTTTTGAGAAATAACCACAAGTGGAGAGATCTCCACTCACGGGTTGTTCGCTACTGTTGTAACAAGGACCCGCGGGTGGCGCAATTTACAAATAAAAACTCAACACTCATGTATTTTAACGGGTGAAATGCAGCAATGGTGCTCACATGGAGGGAGAGGGAGCATGAAGCAATGGATAGAAAGGCTATGAGTGATCCATTAACTCTAAATGCCTTGCGATGTTGTGGTCTTTTGAATTTCTTCCGCACATCCAACATGAGGGCACCACCCAATTTGCTTCAAGGTTTAGTGCATTTATGGGATCCCAATTATGGAGTATTCAACCTTAAACTCTAGAGGTCACAATGGTGAAAGATTACATAAACACATATTGCATTGTTGAGGTAGAGAAAAGTCAACTCAAGTGCCAATTGGGAAAATAGCTAACTTCCCATTGAAGGTCATATTGAGTACTATCAACAGAGTAGGAGGGAGTGCCACTCAACACTTATATTCTCATAGCTACATGAAAATTGGCATGGAGTGCTTGCGGAGTGTGATATTCGATAGGTACATGGGATTGTTGGTAAACATGAAGCACCAACTCACCGAGTGTAGAACTAGGAAGAAGAAGAAATTCGGCTATGGGAGTATACTATGCACCTTTTTCTTTGAGAGAGTTTCGTGTTTGATTCCAAGAGTGGCGCTCCCATCTATTAACCCCTATGACCCCATGATGACTCATTGGGGTGAGATCCTATTGTGACATGGAGGTGGAGACACTAATACTTCGTATGACGATGAGGATTTCTTGGGTTGGTAGAGCCGATAGGTTCTTGTATTTGAGCAATTTCCCTATACTAGGATGGACTTCTGTTGTGAATCGAAACTCATGCTCCCTCCAGGAGATGCTTGGGGAGATATAGCTACCATTTTTTCTTTTATTATTATTCAATATTTATGGTTTTTGTTATAAATATGTACATATGTTTTTGGGGAGTTTAAATATTGACAACATACTTGATGCAAATATTGGACCAATGAGGCCAGCAAGACACCCGATAGTGTTCATATGACGAGTAGAGCCAGGTGGAATAGAGGCCATGCTATGAACCATTGAGGGAAAGATGAACCAGCTAACTCATGATATTCCTACCTATCACATAGAGCGCATGCCTATGGATATGCAGGATCATGTAATGGGTGTGCCCCCTGCATGGATTAGGCTACTCCGGAAAGTATCTAGGCTGGTTATTTTTTATAGAGTGATTATAGGAGAGGAGGTTGAGGATCTTGCCTCCCTTTAGGGATATCTACACCATTTTGAGGCTGCCATGCCTAATTTTGCATATTGTTATATGTATTTGACAGAGAAGGATACTCAAACTCTTTGATTATTTTGGACCTATATATATATATATACACACACACACACACACCTATTGATTATATACATGTCATTTTGTGTGCATGGTGATCTATTTACTGTGTACGATACAAATTATAGTTGAGTATATAGTTTACATATGCATCAGCTAATGTGTTTTGGTTCCTTGAAATATGTTGATATATGATATAATCAAACTGTCTTTCAAGCAATTTAACTTTCAAAAACTGATGAAATAATGAAGAATCACTAACCTGATACTCACCCATGAGTTGAAACAAAATTAACTAAGAATCAATCCTAACCTCCAAACATGAAATGTCGTGGTGTAATGCATCTCGGAGCAGCTCAATAACAACACTATACTCATCCATATTGTTCGTTGTAGGTCCTAGACAAGCACATCCTAATGAAACAAGCTAACCCATAGGTGAATAGATCATGCAAGCAGCTGAGGAAAGATTACGGTTTTGACGACTAATGCCAGCGAATCCTACCACTAGTACAAAATGAGAGATAAGTGACCAGACGACCAAAAAATTTGGTCACCACAACTTTTTCAAGGGATAAATGACCAAAATTGAGAAATTTTAAGTGAATTGACTAAAAATAACCAAGATAAATGACCAATTTGGTCATGGAATACAAACTAAACTAAAAATGATGAAGATATATGACCAATTTGGTTAGGGGATAAGAACTAAAGTAAAAATGACCACATAACAATTGGTCATCTATGTGGTCATTTTTAGTTGTGTCATTCCCGCAATGAAAAAATATAATTTTGATAATGAATTTGTACAATTTACTAAATTTTAATAGTACACAACTTGGATTATTTTTCAATACATGTCTTCCAAGGGATCATTTCTTTGAGGCCATCCCGATACCTATTGTGTTAGATGATAGAAGAATCATTGGGATGCTCATTTAGGGGTTTCTATACTAATTAGGGCCTTGGGTGTGGTGAGTTGATATCTAGATATTACATCATGTCTTGCATATAGTTTATCAAGTGCAAGATGAGTTCTTCTAGTACATGTGGTTGAGTCGAGTCTTATATATTTGTCATCTTTCCCTTTTGGAATTGTCATGTCTTGAAGTTAGTGTCAATTTGTTCAGCTTGTTGTACTGGCTGTGCTCATATTTTGTTTCAACAAAACTATTATCATTTGACCATCTCGGCAATGTGTTGAATTTTCGACAAGTTCATATATTTTGTGTCATGTTAGCTAAAAATTGTCAATTTCACAACCTCCATTCATTCTCCATATGCATTCATTCACCATGGTTCTTTTTTAACCTGAGTTCAAAAATATTTAAAGTCCCTGTGGCTCTCTCCCTTACAAGAAATAGCCAATATCCTCCATTTTGAAGAAAAAATAATTCCTCCCTTTTGTAAAAATCTATTTGTTCCCATCCCCTTGAATAATAATAATAATAATACCCCCATAATCTCACCTAACCCCTTCTCTTTTCACATATAAAATAAATAAATGATCAAAAACCTTTTTTCCGTGTATCTTTTCACCCATATATAATATTAATATATTGTATAGTTAATATAATTAATATATGAGGTAACTAGTATTAACAGATTAAGAAAAATAAGAATATAAACAAAACAAATGTAACAAATAGAGGGAAACTCAAAAAAATTGAAAAATGAATGAGGGGTAAATTAGAAAATAGATAATTTTTCACCCATATATAATATTAATATTTTTTTTTTAATTATTATATATATTTATATAATTAATATATGACGTAATTAGTATTAACAAATTAAGAAAAATAAGAATATAAACAAAAACAAATGTAACAAATAGAGGGAAACTAAAAAAAAGTGAAAAGTGAATAAGCCTTAAATTAGAAAATAGATATCTTTTCACCCATATATAATATTATTATATTGTATAGTTATTATATATATACTTATATAATTAATATATGACTTACCTAGTATTCACAAATTAAGAAAAAGACAAATATAAACCAAATAAATGATAGATGGAAACTCAAAAAAAGTGAAAAGTGAATGAGCAATAAATTAGAAAATAGATTGAAAAGGAAAATAAAAGAAAATGCCTCCAATTTTTTCAACAAACTTTGGGGTGGGTTCAAATCCCTAGCTCAACTACTCCAGTTACGGTAAGACCCTTAATGGGGACTGTCTATTTTGGGCAAATCAATCTTTTCACTTGTTATTTTTTAATCCATTGTAGTAAAGTAATGTGCATTTCAACTCTCATGATGTGGGCAATTTGATTGAGATAGGGATGTCCTCCTTGATTGCATAGGATATTTTCACAAGAGTTGGAAACCATAATCCCGAGGATGAAGTATTTGTCTCCGCGGCAGCAAGCTCGGTGGGAATGCTTGTTGGGAAGCTCGCTAAAATCAAAGGTTGTCGAGTTGTTGGAAGCACCCTTGTCCCAATAAATCTGGTCTAACCCATTAAAATTTTATTATATCATGTTTCTCTTACAGATTTTGACTGTATGCAAATGTGAGCCTAGGTTAAGCTGCTAAAAGAAGAATTTGGTTTTGATGATGCCTTCAATTACAAATCTGAGACATACTGGGATGCAACTTTGACGAGGTAAGTGTTGAATTTATTTGGTTTTTGGGTGAATCTGAAGGTACACAATAACATAAGCATTGTGGTGCATTTAATGGTATATATATTGTATATGTTGCAAATTTGACTGGCAAATTTATTGTTCTGGTTGGTTTTATAGTGGAATTTGATAAAGGGTATTCAAATTGTTTGCAAAATATATATTCTTAAAATTGATCAATCTCTTATTTTTTAGATTGATTCAGAGATTTGATTGTTCAGATTGTAACTACCAAGATTTGTTGAAAAAACATTAGAAATAGGGGATTGTTTGAGTGCGCATTATTCCTATCAAGAGAGGCTTGGATAAGCCATCTAATTCTGTATGTTTCGCTCATACTAGAAAGGTGAATCACTGTTGCAATTAACTAGCTTTCCTTAACATGTGTCCATCTGATAAATGTGAAACCGTTCTCCATTCGATGATGTATACTTCAGACAATTTACGGGTGGTAGCTGACTCAAGGATAAAAATCATGGAAATTGAGAAAGATGCAATTCCCTCAATATTTGGAAGAAAAGATAGCATAGTGGTAGAGGCTGTAAAATCTCTAGAATCTACAGATATTCTTATTTGAACAAGATTCTTAAAATTATCGAGCTGGAATGTGATAACTGTTGCAGAACACAAGTGTCACAGTCATATTACAAACATATTGCTTCTGGTTGCAGGTTCTGTTTTGGGCATGCGCACTTAACAACTTCTTGTCTATAGTGGCTTAAAATATGCATTTAACTTTATTGTTTACAAGTTACTTCATAGTCATATTGCGACCTAAAATCCACATTTAATCTATTTAAATTTATTGTTTTCAACTTTATTGTTTACAGGTTACTTTATAGTCATATTGAGACCTAAAATCCACATTTAATCTATTTAAATTTATTGTTTTCAAGTTACTTTATAGCCATATTATAGATACACAACTTGTATAGCATTAAGGCTTTGATGTGGTCTTAAGTTGAGGACAGCAAGATATTAATTGAGAGGCAGCAAGTGGATCAGATCAGAAAAGTTATGGAAGGGAGTTGGCGGATATTGGTACTATATACTAATTTTTGTTTGATATAGTATTTTTGTTGTTGCGTTATAGTTAGGGTGGTCCATGTAGTCTTTTCCTCTATGCTCTTGTTAGAGAATGTGTTATGCACTACAAAGAATCAACCTTCTGGGCAGGCTTAGCTGTCCCACCAATTATCTACCCTTTTTCAAATTTTAACGCCACACAGCTAAGTTTTTGTTACTGAATCTTTCATATTTTAGATTCTTCCAAACTGTCCATTGTGTTATTGTTGCATTGAATAGGGGATTAGCTTATTACTTAGAGTAGCTTCCCATGCTCCTCTCCTACGGGATTTTATATTAGCTTAGAGGGTTTACCTTTAGCTGCTGAGATTGTTTAACTGTCGGATGCATTGGGGGATTATGGTCCATCATACCTGTACCACTTTATTGAATCGCTCTTGCACTAGTTTGATGCAATGCTCACGAGGATAGCATCATGTGAACTTGCATGATTACATGTTCACTAAGGCTTTGATGTAATGCTCATGAGGGCATCATGTGAACTTTCATGGTGCATGGTGGCAGTGCACTATCTCCAATTTCATTTTAACCAGGCGGTTTCAAGTGTTAACGTGAACATGAAGAAACCTTTGCCAAGAAGAGACAGATTCTATCCATATTTTAATTTCCAACAATCAAGTTGCAGATTTTTTTTCTTTCAGGGCCATAACCCCATGAAATATATATGAAAACCAAGAATCTCAGTTTAAACAAATCTTCCATCACACCATTAGGATAGGTTTCAGTAATTGATTTCGTGATGTGAACATAGATAGCCTAGGAGAAACCTGTGGGCAGTCAACGCATGCAATTTTTGTGCATCGGTTATTGTTTGTCGTTAGTTTACAGGTTGTGTTAACATCATTTCTATTGAACTACATTGTTTTTGTTAATCAAATGAGCATGCCAAAGGCGATAAGAAAGAAGTGCATGCCTAAGAACATAGGGAGATGATATACATCGTGATACTTCAGATTTTCTTAGACATAATTGTGCAAAGATGTTCGACGATAAGTTTTGAGAAATGGAAGGCATGGAAACTGTACAATATACGGAACAAATGGATGCTTTTGTCCATATCTCCATTTGCGTGAATCAGATCTCTTACTATTGCTGCTTATTTTTCTTTCACCTTGATTGTGTTGGTTCTCTGGTTACAGTAAATGATATGGTTGAGGATGTGAAAGTTATGGGCTCATTTGATGGCTAGATATGGGAACACATGTTTATCATGATTGATAATCCCTCACATGGATGAAAAATCAAGCATCAATTAGACAATTCAAACCCTAATGCATTAATTGGAAATCCTATAAAAATTCAAAAATAAGTAAGAACCAAAACAAAGACAGCCGCATAAGTTCTTTTCTCATTACTGAGCATTAATTTTGATAGTGCCCCTCTATTCTAGATAGGGTGCACCCACCATTTTAAAGCGAGACAGCTGAAAATGGAGTTGGAGCATCAGCAAGAGTAGAATACTATCAATATGGTTCAATTTTTTTTGAAGCAGTGATAGAACATTTACAACAGAAAATGGAAACATTTCCTTCATGATTAAATTTATCCACCATTAATAAAAATGTAAATTTATAATATGAGTTTGTAGAGCATTCATTTACTGAACAAATGGATAGGAAAAGAGGAGCAATGATTAAATATTAAAAAGCAAATTGCTCGAGATGCACTTCAACACCTATCCAAAAACAATCCAAAATTCACTTAAACTAAATTTATCTGCCTTTGTGATAAGATTTAATTGCAGGCACGTATTCATTTACAGAAAAGGTGAGAAACAATTACTATCCGTTTCAGTATTGCTCAAAATCACAAATTTAAATCCTTCCTACAAATTAAAGGGAAAGAATCCAAAAATGTATTTTTCAGTGAGGAAGAAAAGATTCAAGATATAAAAGAAACAGAGGAAAATGCTTACAATATTCTCCAATCTCTCCAAAAATACAGAAACTGTAGATATCATAACAGGAAAGATCCCATAACAATAAAGAAAACATAAATGCTTACAATATTCTCCAATCTCTCCAAAAATATAGAAACTGTAGATATCATAACAGGAAAGATCCCATAACAATAAAGAAAACATAAATGCTTACAATATTCTCCAATCTCTCCAAAAATACAGTTTGAGACATCATGTAAATTCAACCACCGCATTGAATGTGATTGATGTATCCGACTCCACCTCTTAACTTGAGTTTAGTGTGGTAGATAAACTGCTGTTTTTTGGTTTTTTTTATTAGAAGGAGTCAAGAACTTTCCAGAATCGCTCGTTCTGTTGAGCTGTGCTCCAGAAGTTTCTAAAAATCTATGTTTGTATATATTGTTGTCTTGGATGAATCCGCCATTATATATATAAAAAACAGAGTTCTGATAAATAGTATGCTGCTGAAAAATCCTTGTGGTGAATGCCATGAATTTCTGATTCTGTCTGAATATGTATGAGTGAATTTCCGTTGGGTTTGAAGGTGATTGCTTCCCCTGCCTCCTTTCATTGTGGTATCAAAGCCAATACCAATGCGTAGAGCTTAGTCTCCGCCATTTCTGAAGCCGCCAGCCTAAATGAAGGAGTTGACAGTTGTGTGAGGTCTGCTGTGTGAAGGTGTTGAGGTTTTTCTCCACCGTTCGTTCCCCAGGCAGAAGCTAGAACTCGTGAAGCTCTTTCTTAAAGAGATCCGTAGTAGAAGAAACTTGTGTTAGTTGGTTTATGATAATAAAAATTTTGCAAGCACCAGAAAAGCCAGGACTGTTCCATTCAAAGAGCAAGGGGGAGCTGGGTTTGTGAAAAACCAGACAGAGGATTCATAGACAGTCAAATTTTAACCATGGCCACCACCAGCAGCTCTGTGCAGCCATAGGTTCCCTCGTTCTCAGGTAAAAATTATGATTTTTGGGAAACAAAAATGAAAACTCTGTTTCGTTCTCAGGATATTTGGGATTTAGTTGAAAATGGGTATCCTGAACCTCAAGATGAGGCAGCCTTTTTGGCTTTGTCTCAGGTAGAAAGAGTTATTCTCAATAATAATAGAAAGAAGAATGCTAAAGCCCTACTCTTTATCCAGCAGAGTCTCGATGAATCAATCTTTCCAAAGATAACTCAAAAAGAGCATGGGACATTTTAGAGACGGCCTATAAGGGCTCTTCTAAGGTTAAGACAATTAGGCTGCAAACCCTTAGAAGAGAATTTGAAACCCTTCAGATGAAGGATTTAGAATCAATTGACCAGTTTTTCAATAGAACCATGAATGTGGTGAACCAGATAAAAACACATGGGGAGGATTTAAATGACCAGAAAATCATGGAGAAAATTCTGCGTAGCCTACCTAACAAATATGATGCAATTGTAGTGGCAATTGAGGAATCAAAGGATCTATCACAGCTATCTGTTGTTGAATTGATGGGATCTCTATTGTCTCATGAATTTAGATTGAGTAGGAACTCAAATACCTCATTAGAATCTGCATTCAAGACTCAGGTTTCAGTCAGTAGAGGCAGAGGCAGATTTAGTCATAGAGGTAGAGGAAGATTCCAAAATCAAAGTGATGAAAGAACAATTTCAGATGAAACCAGTAAATCAGTCCAGAGCCCCAATTCAGGAAATTTCAGAGGTTCAAGGAGTAATCTTAATCAGCAGCAAACTAGAAGGTTTGATAAATCGAAGGTTTAGTGTTTTGACTGTAAGAAATTTGGGCATGTAATTTCGGACTGCAGAAAAAGACAAGCAAATGAAAGCAAGCAATCAGCTAATTTATCTGAGGTATCTGAGACTAAAATAGAGTCTATGTTTATCACTTGTAATATTGCTCAGGAGAGTCCAAAAGATGTATGGTTTTTGGACAGTGATTGTAGCAACCACATGACTGGAGATCAAGAGTTGTTTAGTTGTTTGGATAGTTCTGTTCAATCAGATGTAAAGCTTGGAACAGATAGTAGAGTTTCTGTCAAAGGCAAAGGAATAATAGATGTTTTGACAAAGAATGGTGAGAAGAAGATTGTGAAAGATGTCTATCTTGTTCCTGGAATGAAATGTAATTTGATGAGTATTGGACAACTAATGGAGAATGGGTATGAGATAAATTTTTATGACAAAGCTTGCACAATTCGAGATAGAGCTCATTATAATAGGTTGATTGCAAGGGTTGAGATGACCAAGAACAGGATGTTCCCGCTTACAATGAGGAGTGATACTCAAAATTCTGTTAATGCATACAAAGCTAAGAGTGTTGATCAATCTTGGCTTTGGCACTTGAGGTTTGGTCACTTACATTTTGATGGTTTGAGGTCATTGCAGAAGAAGGAAATGGTGAAAGGGATGCCAATCATAGAACAACCAGCAAGCTCATGTGAGACATGTATCTTGGCAAAACAACATAGAGAAAGCTTTCCTGCAGGTGTTTCCTATAGAGCAAAAGTACCTCTGGAAATCATACATACAGATTTATGTGGGCCAATGCAAACCCCTTCATTAGCTGGAGCTTACTATTTCTTGACTTTTATTGATGATTACAACAGGAAGACTTGGGTATATTTCTTAAAACAAAAGTCTGAAACTTTCGGAGTCTTCAAGAACTTCAAGGCTTTGGTTGAAAAACAAAGTGGTAAGTACATTAGAGTGCTAAGATCTGATAGAGGCGGTGAGTATAGTTCAAATGACTTTTTAGATTTCTACAAGGTTCATGGAATTAAAAGACAATTTACTGCCAGATATACACCACAACAGAATGGTGTGGCTGAAAGAAAGAATAGGACCATAATGAACATGGCTCGGAGCATGTTGAAGACAAATCACTTACCAAATGACTATTGGGCAGAAGCTGTTTGGTGTTCAATATACATTCTGAATAGGAGTCCTACAAGTAGCTTGATTAGTAAAGTGCCTCAAGAGGCATGGACTGGTAGAAAATGTTCAATTTCACATTTACGAGTTTTTGGGTGCATAGCATATGCACATGTACCAGTTGAATTAAGGAGAAAGTTGGATGATCATAGTGAGAAATGTATATTCATCGGTTATAGTGAGAAATCTAAGGCATATAGATTGTACAATCCCATTACCAAAAAGCTTGTTATAAGTAGAGATGTTGAGTTCAAAGAGGAAGAAGCATGGGATGGAAGTGTAGATGAGACTATTACAGGAGGAGCTGTATTATCTCATGAACATGATGAAGAAGAAGAGCATGAATCTCAAGGAGGAAAACTAGTACAAGCACCTGTTACCATTACACCAACAACAAATGCATCCACTGCAGTTAGAACACCAAGAAGTCTTGCACAAGGAGAGGTCTCAACGCAAAGAAATCAACCTACTCCAAGTTCGCAGGTAAGTGATGAATCTGATCCTACTTTAGCTACACTAAGACCTAGATTTAAAGGAAGGAAGACTAGAAGTCTTATGGATATATATGATCAGCATGAAGACCAATTAGATTTAAATTCAAATTTTGCATTGTTAGCATATCAACCTGTTAGTTATGAGGATGCTATCAAAGATAAAGTTTGGGTGGATGCTATGAATGATGAGATAGATGCAATAGAAAGGAATGATACTTGGGAATTAATGAATCTACCTGAAGGAAAGGACTGCATTGGTGTGAAATGGGTTTATAGAACAAAGTTCAATGCAGATGGTGAAGTTGAGAAGCACAAGGCAAGACTTGTTGCTCAAGGTTTTGCTCAACAACCTGGAATAGACTATAGTGAAACTTTTTAACCTGTTTCCAGATTAGATACAATTAGAACTGTTTTAGCTATTGCAACTCATAATAGTTGGTAAGTATACCAGTTGGATGTAAAATCTGTGTTTTTAAATGGAATTTTAGAAGAAGAGGTATATGTAAAACAACCTCCAGGTTATGATATAAGTGGACATGAAAAAAAGGTTTATAAATTGAAGAAAGCTTTGTATGGGCTGAAGCAAGCTCCTCGAGCATGGTACAGTAGAATTGATTCCTATCTCATAAGCAATGGCTTTTGGAGGAGTATCAATGAACCTAATCTGTACACCAAGAAAAATCAGCATGGTAAGGTCTTAATTGTGTGCCTTTATGTTGATCATATCATTTATACTGGCAATTTGATGTTAGAAGAATTCAAAACAGTAATGAGGAGTGAGTTTGAGATGACTGACCTTGGCCTAATGAAGTTTTTTCTGGGAATTGAAGTCTTGCAATCTGAAAGTGGAATCTTTATCTCACAATACAAATATGCAAACGATGTACTGAAAAGATTTAGAATGTTAAATTGCAAGCCAGTCTTAACACCGGTAGCTACAGGCACTAAGTTAAGCAAGCAAGATGTTGGAGGTCAAGTAAATCCTAGGCTATTTAAAAGGCTAGTTGGCAGTTTAATGTATCTAACCGCAACTAGACCAAACATCATGTATGCTGTGAGTCTAATCTCAAGATTCATGGAGTCTCCGAAGAGTACTCATTGGCTCGCAGGTAAAAGAATTTTGAGATATGTTGTAGGCACAGTGAATTGTGGAATTTTATATTCAACACATTCAGATTTCAATTTGACAGGGTACACAGATAGTGATTTTGTCGGAAATGTTGATGATAGAAAAAGTACATCTGGATATGCATTCTTTTTTGGCTCAGGAGTTGTCTCATGGGCATCAAAGAAACAACCCATAGTCACTATTTCATCAGCAGAAGCAGAGTATGTTGCTGCCACATCAGCAACATGTCAGGCCATCTGGATGAGAAGAGTTTTGTTTGATCTTTTGCATGAACAAGGAGCGCCAACAACTATCTTCTGTGATAATAAGTCAGCTATCGTGCTGTCAAAGAACCATGTATTCCACAAGAGAACCAAGCATATTGACATGCGGTATCATTACATTAGAGAATTGGTAAATGATAAAGAAATTAAACTCTGTTTTTGCAATTCAAAGGAACAACTCGCTGACATTTTCACTAAGGCACTGGGAAAAGATATTTTTGAATTTCAAAGACAAAGTCTGGGCATCTGTGACGCTATTTATGCTGTAAATGTGTAGGTGGTTGAAATTAAAGGGGAGAATGTTGTGACACATCATGTAAATTCAACCACCGCATTGAATGCGATTGATGTATCCGACAACACCTATTAACTTGAGTTTAATGCGGTAGATAAACTGCTGTTTTTTGGTTTTTTTTATTAGAAGGAGTCAAGAACTTTCCAGAATCACTCGTTCTATTGAGCTGTGCTCCAGAAGTTTCTAAAAATCTCTGTCTGTATATATTGCTATCTTGGATGAATCCGCCATTATATATATAAAAAACAGAGTTCTGATAAATAGTATGCTGCTGAAAAATCCTTGTGGTGAATGCCATGAATTTCTGATTCTGTCTGAATATGTATGAGTGAATTTCCATTGGGTTTGAAGGTGATTGCTTCCCCTGCCTCCTTTCAGATATCATAACATGATATCATAACAGGAAAGATCCAATAATAATAAAGAAAACATATCCCTTTATAAATTTTACCGAAGACAAGTTCGATGTTCAAACTATACCCAAACTTAATATCTTGGTCACTATAATCCAAATCAATTGAAAACTAAATAATTGCACACCTTTTACTATTATATCATAAATAACGGGATTCCAGTCTCATTTGCCATAGCATTTCCAATAGCTGTTGAAGGAATAGAATTCCCAGCGTCACCAGTTGAACCGTTTTCTCACCATTACCCAGAGCAGTCCCAGGATCATTTCCATCAGCACTTGAGTCAACAACATCTCCATAAGCAGTTGAACCATAGGCCCAGCATCACCAGTCTAATCAGTTGAATTCCCAACATCAGTAGGGCATCTCCATAAGCAGTTTAACCATAAGCCCAGCATCACCAGTCTAATCAGCTAAATTCACAGCATAAGTAGGGCATGGGCATTCTCATAAGCATAATTTCTAGCAGCATAGCTAGCAACACCCATTTAACTAGCACTCCAAGCATCATTCCTAGCAGTGAAGAATGGGAAATTTGCTTCGGAGAATGAGTAAATTTAGAGAAATTACACCAATGCCGATAATATGTGTAGAACAATCGGAAAGACATGCAATTCGTGGTTCTTTGTAAGTAGTGGCAGGTGCATCACATGCAATCCTAGGAGGTAAAGTTGTGGCAGGTGCAGCACATGCAAGCGCAGGAGGTAGTGGTCGTGGCCAGAACAACCCACCTAAAACCCAACACTTTGATTATATGGCTCCACCAAAATGCAAAATACCACGGCCAACCTTGATATGAAGCTAAATAAGGCCTTAATTGCACTGATTGGCTAAACATGTTTTCTTCATATAAAAACTTTAGGTTATAATACATTGAAAAACGTGAAGACTAATAAAATTTCTCGTAGTGTGGGTAATTTCTATAGTCCCTCCTAGTGCTAGGTACAGGGACTAATTGTGAAAGGATACCAATTTAGGTGATGAATAATAAAGTTATTTATATTTAGAGTAATTGAATAGTCATTTATATTTCGAACAATAGGATTATGAAATAATCTTCTCTTTTTCTTTAAATTTGATGATTTACAATATATTTAAATTTGAAAAAAAAAAGGTAAAAGTAAAATTTCAATATGTATAAAACTGGAATCATACTAAAATTTATTATACATAAATTTTTTATGAATTCAATTTAAATTTATTGTTAAAAAAATCTTACATATATTGAAAAGAATAGAATTATGTAATCATCTTTACTATGGTTTGGAAAGGCATTGATCATGGAAAGAAGTAAAAGGCTTAATTGAAGGAAAGGAAAGAGTAAACGTAAGAGAAATGATAGAAAAACAAGTTGTTAGTTAGTCTTGGAACCTTCCCAAGAATAGAATTATGTAATCATCTTTACTACGGTTTGGCAAGGCATCGAGCATGGCAAGAAGTAAAAGGCTTAACTGAAGGAAAGGAAAGAGTAAACGTAAGAGAAATGATAGAAAAACAAGTCGTTAGTTAGTCTTGGAACCTTCCCACCAATGAGAAGAAGCATTAGAACTAGGGCCATCCCATAATGCTTTTTTAAGTAACTTGTACCGTCCCACCAAGGCTTCAGCTCATAATAAAGTTTCCCTTAAAGTAAGGGTCAGCCGAGGAGAAACCTTCAGCTGAAATATCATTCATAAATATCTGTCACAGAAGTCTTCAAGAAAACCCAATCTAAACCAAAAACCACAACTTGACAAGATGCATTCCTATCAAGAGAGGCTTGGAGACGCCATCTAATTTTGTATGTTTCCATGTTTTTGAATTTAAAGGATTTTACATATTTGTTTTTCTCATCTTGATTGATTGTTTGTGAGTTTTCTTGGGAAAGTTCAATGTATTTTACTAATACTTTGTTAGTAAGGAGATCGGGTTCAATCCACACAAAGAGAATTTATCTGCATTAGGGGCAAGAATCTAGATCATTCACAATGCTAAATTGAAATAAAAAGAAAGTAGACTACAAACTGTTGAGAAGCTTGGTTGTAAGTTAGATGTCCTTTTGAATTAGTTATGGTGTGAAGTTTGAAGATAAGTGTGCTTATTTACCCAGTACATGTTTTGTTGGAGGTTTGGAACAATGATATCATTTTGTTTAAACTAGAGAGAAGATATATTGGATTTTTTATTTACTGATACTAGTTTTATATTTGTATTTCAGAAAGTTGCTAATTTTCTTGTGCTTGAATGATCGACTGATTTCTTTCAATAGAATTTAGCTACTGGGAATTGTGTTTCTTTTCGTATTGAAGATGACTGAGTCTATGGAAATATATAATTCTGAAAATATCATATTAGAAGGATTCAGTGTATATAAATTTGCTGTATTAGAGTTGTCCTTGCTATCGGGCATTCTATGAAATATTAACTGAGTTATTGAAAAAATTAAATAAATGGTTTTCTAGAACTTAGAAGGTTGAAATACTGATCTATTGCTTTAATCCATTTGCAGCTAAATTGGACTACAAATCCATTTGTCATTTTTTGTATGCGAGGTGTGTCAAACATCATATTTTGTATACCTTATATCTGACTTGCATGATGTGTTAGTTCAATTCTCTATTTGAATATTAGTTCTTTATGCTTCTTGATGCCTTCATTAATTTAAGTTCCACCAAGGTTTGTGGACATGGGATGAGATACAGGAATGGTGTAGAGGACTGCATCATTTAAAACCACATACATTTTTACATATGTCATGAAAATTACATTCATAAGTCATTTAGTATATAATGATTCAATAAACTTGAAATAGGTGAAACATTGCTTTTCTCATCAGAGGTTACTGGAATTCAATTACGCCAAAGAAGGTAGACATAATAGCAGGAACTACCCTTTGAGGGTACTTCCATGAAGAAGGTTTGATTGTAGAAGTATCTAGTGCAAGACTCTGTTGTTCAACATCAATAAGATGGACACATTGCTTTCCCCAACAATGATTATGCCTATGATGTACAGGAGCAATTTATATTATTTGACAGTTTTAACAGGAAAAATATTTCAAAGGTACATATTTGAACTGAACTTACTATACAACTGCATTCTTGATTTTTGAAAGATTTTGGAAAAAGAAGGTTATCATTAACATGACCATTTTTGGTGACTAATATTGGGTAATCTTCGTTTCTTACCTAGGTATGTGACCCTTTTCCAAAATTTGGCAAGTTGGTGTTAACTATTGGAAATTTTATTCTCATATCAATCCATAATGAATTCTATTTAAGGGTGCTAGCTCAATGGTAGAGCACCTGCCTTATAAAAAGGAGGTTGGTGGTTCGATTCCTCTATTCCCTATATATATTCTTAAACCACTAAAAAGAGATAAATGACTAAAAAATTGACCAAAATTTGCATATAAACGACCATTAGTACAACATGAGACATAAGTGACCCAAAAAATTGACCAAAATATGCACATAAAAGACCACTTTTGAGTTGGCGATCGCTGGTAGCAAATTAGTAGTCATTTATCACGTGACAAAAAATGTGGTCATAAATGTGGTCATTAATTGTGACAATTAATGACCAAATATATGACCACAAGATAAGCTATTTAAGTGACCAAGATAAATATGACCACATTTTTAGTTGTGTGATAAATGACCGCTAATTTGCTACCAGTGGTCACCAACTCAAAAGTGGTCATTTATATGTGGATTTTGGTTTTTTTTGGGTGATTTATCTCTCATTTTGTACTAGTGTACAAACCAATCGGTTGCAATCTGTAACACAACCGGAGGCACGTAAGCAACACAAAAATACTAGCTCTACACTATTGTACAACTATTTATAAGAAAAAGTATATGTGTTAGGAAGAATACTTCTTCAGGTTGAGCCAATTTCTAGGATCCATCAACTTATATCCATCATAATCGACCAGTTCATATGACCCTTTTTCTAAAACTTTGGATACAATATACAAACCAAGCCACATAGAATTGAATTTTACTCCTACAATTGCAGATTCCTAGTATGGTGATATTAAGTTTTTCTTAACTCACAGGTACGATCCTTTGAACCTTAAGCCGAAGAAAAGGATATCTCTTAGACTCAAGGAAACTGTTAGAACATTTTTCCACCTATGTACATTAATCATTTATTAATGATGATTAATTAGCCCAAGTGATTAATGATTACATCCCTAAGTTGTTTAGCTACTAAATGGTCAATTATCATGAACTAGATGGCAAATGTGAACAAGTGCTGAGTCAAACCAGCTAAGTGGAGCGCTCCCCAGGGCAATTAATGCACTCAGCATGCCTAGAGCGCCCTCCTCAGGTCATTTAATGCACTCAGCATGCTTCTCTTCTACCTAGGGCGCATTTGCTCTCTTTGTGGACAATCTTGCCTTGTTTTGTCACATTTTTGACCAATTTTAGACTCCAAACCTCTAGCCAACCAGTTTCTTCACATGTGTGAGGTCACATGGGCCTGTCCAGTCATTCCCAGCATTCACACTGCAGATTCGAACCAGTTTGGGATGGTTTGGGATATTTTGGTCAACCTAGGGGGGTTTGAGCTTTTTCTAAGCTAGATCAGTGTGAACACTCCAGATGGATTCGAATTCTTCCAGATTTGTATATATGGGTGTTCTTAACCTTTGTTAAGGTTGGACAGTTAATAATATTGAGATTATTCACCATTTCATGTGTAATTGTTCTTCATTCATTTAAATTTTTTATGCTAATTCTTGCAAATGTTGTGCAATCTTTCACCAGTGAGGAATCCACAGTAGCTAGATTCAACTGTGCTTGAGATTTTACATGGTATCAGAGCTCTTGGAGCTAGAATTCGAACCAGCAGACTGTTGTAGTGGATTGCCAGAAACAGTGGAGAAACCACATAATTCCTGAGGCCATTGCCTTGAGCTTACTGGAGAAATCTAGTGGCTCCTCTCAGGTGTGATGCTCTCCCGAATGCACCCACTATCCATACAGGGTTCGAATCTGTGAGTGTAGATCCCTCCAGAGTGATTTGAGAGTTGTTTGCAGGTACTGAAGATCAGCATTGTCAGCAAGTGCGAATTGCAGCAGAGGAGAATGGAGCCATCTCACCCAAACGTGCTCACACCCTTCAACTATTTCGATTGGAAGGCAGAAATGGTGATTTTGCTGAGATCTAAGGGTCTCTACAGAATCACGATGGGCACTGAGGTTGAGCCAAACTCAGCTGTGGAGAAATCCAAGTTTTTTAACAGAATGGATGAGGCATTTGGCCTCCTTTGTCTCAGCATTTCGAGAGACCTCCTGTTTCATGTAGAAAGTCTAGCAACTCCAAATGAAGTGTGGCTCAAGCTTGAGACACTGTTTGGAAAGACTGATGAGATGAGAGGCCACCAGCTCGAAAATGAGCTTGTCTCACTGAGCCCAGGGAATTTCGATTCCATCCAGGACTTCTTCACCAAGTTCAAGAACTTGGTCTTGCAGATCAGACAATGTGGCATAGAGAAGAAAGAAGAACAGTTGGTGTTGTCCATTCTCTCCAAATTGGGTTCTGAATACTCAGTTTTTGTGTCTTCCTTCAACTCCACAAGGCTCACAGTTAGAGGATGGAAGATGCCATCTTTGGCTGACTTCATGGAGATGCTAACTCAAGAGAAAGACAAGCTGGTCTTGATGGGCTCCATCAAGCAAAAAGATCAAGTGCTTGCAGCTGGAGATTCGAAATGTGGAAGAGGCAAGCAAAAACCCAAGGGTTCGAAACCTCAAGAGAAGAAGAGAAAGGATGAGAGGCCCAAATCCTCTGAGGGGTTTTCGAATCCTGTCAAGAACAAGGGAAAGAAGGCTGAGAAGACGAAATGTAGCTACTGTCAAAGAGGTTTTCATCCAGAGAGCTCATGCATGAAGAAAACCATAGACACCATGACACATCTCCTACAGAAAAATAATATTCCTCTTCCTGAAAGTTCCAAGAAGAAGGAGTGCGTTTCTGAAGACAAGGAGAGCTGCCATGCTTTGGTGGCTAGCTCATCTCATTCACCTTTGTTTATCATTGATTCAGGTGCCTCAAGGCACATGGCTTCCTCAAGAGACTCGTTTTCTGAACTTGCTCCCTACAGTGGTCTCTCAATTCGAATGGGAGATGACTCAGAAATCCCTGCTCATGGCATTGGGAAAATCTCTATGGAGAATGGTTTCTTCTCCAATGTGCTGTATGTGCCAAACCTTGCAGCAAACTTGCTCTCTGTATATCAAATGACTCATACTGGAGCAGCAAAGAAGGTGGTCTTCACTCAGGATGAAGTGGAGATATCAGAAGTTTCCACCGGGAAAATTGTTGCAAAGGGTGTTGCAGACCATGACATGAAGATGTACATGTTCTCCCACTTCCTCGAATTTTCTTCACCAAGTGTGCTGCTGTCACATGGGAATGAGACCAGAAAGCTATGGCATCAAAGGTATGGGCACCTAAACTACAGATATCTTCAAGTTTTAAGCAAAGAAAATATGGTAGAAGGGCTGCCCCAAATCAAATTTTCGAGTGGAACATGCAAGGGTTGCATGATTGGGAAACATCCTGAAAGGAAGTATGATAAAGGGAAGGCTAGGAGGGCTGATCAACCTCTTGGGATAGTACATTCTGATCTCATAGGGCCACTCCCCACTCCCTCCTATGGCTGCAGCAAATATGTGCTCACCTTCATCGATGACTACTCAAGGTACTGCTGGTTATTTTTCCTTAAGCAAAAATCTGAAGTCTTTGATTGTTTCAAGATTTTTAAGAGCATGGTTGAGAACTTCAGTGGGAAGGCCATGAAGATTTTGAGGACTGATAATGGTAGAGAGTATGTCAACAACAATTTGCAGCAGCTCTGTCAAGAGCATGGCATTCAGATGCAACACTCAGTGCCCTACACACCTCAGCAAAATGGTGTTGCAGAGCGCAAAAATAGAGCACTGAAAGAGATGGCAACTTGCATGTTGCAAGCAAGGGATTTGTCTCCTAAATTATGGGCTGAAGCTATGAATTGTGCAGCATATGTTCAGAACAGAGCACCACACAAAGCATTGCAAGGAATCACTCCATTTGAAGCTTGGATGGGCCACAAGCCAAATGTCTCACATTTCAGAATTTTTGGCTCAAGGGCTTGGGCCAGAATTCCACCGGAGAAGAGAAAGGCATTGCAGCCCCAAAGCAAGGAGTCAATCATGGTTGGGTATGCAGAGGATTCCAAGGGCTACAAGCTCTTTGATCCATCCACTCACAAAACTTTCATTGAAAGAAGTGTCAAATTCGAAGAGGAAGAATTTTTGCAAGCTAGTGAACAAGGTGATGGGGAATGCTCATTCCCTCGTCTTGATGATGATGTAAGTAGTGATTCTTTCTCTGATATTTCTGATTCTGAGATTGCTGAAGATGATGTTGATATGGATTCTGAACATATCCCCCCTTCAAGGCCCAAGTGGGCAGAGAAAACAATTCAAAGTGCCGGAGAGCTAGTGGGAGATCCCCAAGATGCTAGGAAAACTAGATCTCAATTTCACAATTCCTTTGCATATAATAATTCTGATCTGAGTGAGGCCTGTTATTTGATGATTGGATCTGATCCAATGTCATATTCAGAAGCATGTACAGACCCAAGGTGGCAATCAGCCATGCAAGAGGAGATGAACTCACTCCATGAGAACAAAACTTGGGATTTGGTCCCTCTTCCTCCCAAGAGGAAACTAGTGCAATGCAAGTGGATTTATAGAACCAAAATTGGATCTGATTGCTCTGATCTGAAGTATAAGGCCAGGTTGGTGGCTAAGGGTTACTCTCAGGTCCAAGGAGTGGACTATACAGAAACATTTGCACCGGTGGCAAAGATGGACTCCATAAGACTAGTTTTGGCAATTGGGGCTTCCAAGCGATGGGAGATTCATCACATGGATGTAAAGAGTGCCTTTCTTCATGGGGATCTGAATGAGGAGATTTATATGCAGCAGCCTGAAGGTTTTATTTCTGATCATACTCTTGTTTGCAGGTTGAACAAATCACTCTATGGGCTCAAGCAAGCTCCTAGAGCATGGTATGCAAAAATGGACAATTTTCTGCTATCTTTGGGGTTTGAGAGGTGTAAGTCTGATCCAAATGTGTATATGCAGCATGTTAGTGATCTGATATTGATTATTGTACTGTATGTTGATGATCTTTTGATCACTGGTAGCTGCACCAAAGAACTTGACTCAGTTAAGAGAGCATTGCACAGTGCATTCTCCATGACCGATCTAGGATTGCTAAAACAATTTCTGGGTTTGGAGATTGATCAATCTGTGAATGGAATTTCTGTATGTCAGTCAAGGTATGCTTCAGATTTGCTGCAGAAATTTAAGATGGCTGAATGTAAGTCTGCAAAATTTCCATTTCTTTCAGGAGTTAAGCTTACAGAATGGGGTTCTTCACCACTAGTTGACAGTTCGTTGTATAGACAACTAGTTGGGAGTTTGTTGTATCTTACACACTCTCGACCAGATTTGTCTTATGCTGTTGGGGCTGTTGCAAGGCACATGCAAGAGCCTCATGAGATCCATTGGAAGGCAGCCAAGAGGATCCTTCATTATGTTCAGGGTACTAAGTCTTTTGGTATCCATTATGCTGCTGGTTCATCCCTTGAACTAGTAGGATTTACAGATTCTGATTGGGCTGGTGATTGTATTGATCGGAAGTCAACTTCCGGTTATGTCTTTATGCTTGCACATGGACCTATATGCTGGTCAAGCAAGAAACAGAGCACTATTTCCTTATCTTCAGCTGAGGCCGAGTACAGGGGAGCAGTCAATGCAGCCACACAATGTGTTTGGTTGCAAGGTATTCTTGCAGAGTTCGGGATTGTCTTTGATTCACCCACTATTCTTTGGTGTGATAATCAAAGTACAATCAAGATTTCTACCGATCCAGTACAGAGGTAGAGGACCAAGCACATAGAGATACACATGCATTACATTCGGGGTTTGGTGCATGACCGGATCATAGCATTGCAGTATTGCCCATCCAGTGAGCAAACTGCTGATATCTTCACCAAGTGTTTTACCGAGAAGACCTTCACTCACCTTAGATCTTTGCTTGGGGTGAGTGATGCATGGTGATGATTGGTGTATTTTGATATATGCCACATGTCCATTTTAGAGGGGAGGTTTTATTTCCCATGTGGTTTTCCTCCTTACCTTGGTTACATGGACAAATAAATTTTCATGATGTAAAAGGTGACTTGAGCCTAGTTGCCAAGGCCTTAATTTTTGATATTTCACTAAGTCTAGCTTAAGGGGGGGTGTTAGAACATTTTTCCACCTATGTACATTAATCATTTATTAATGATGATTAATTAGCCCAAGTGATTAATGATTACATCCCTAAGTTGTTTAGCTACTAAATGGTCAATTATCATGAACTAGATGGCAAATGTGAACAAGTGCTGAGTCAAACCAGCTAAGTGGAGCGCTCCCCAGGGCAATTAATGCACTCAGCATGCCTAGAGCGCCCTCCTCGGGTCATTTAATGCACTCAGCATGCTTCTCTTCTACCTAGGGCGCATTTGCTCTCTTTGTGGACAATCTTGCCTTGTTTTGTCACATTTTTGACCAATTTTAGACTCCAAACCTCTAGCCAACCATTTTCTTCACATGTGTGAGGTCACATGGGCCTGTCCAGTCATTCCCAGCATTCACACTGCAGATTCGAACCAGTTTGGGATGGTTTGGGATATTTTGGTCAACCTAGGGGGGTTTGAGCTTTTTCTAAGCTAGATCAGTGTGAACACTCCAGATGGATTCGAATTCTTCCAGATTTGTATATATGGGTGTTCTTAACCTTTGTTAAGGTTGGACAGTTAATAATATTGAGATTATTCACCATTTCATGTGTAATTGTTCTTCATTCATTTAAATTTTTTATGCTAATTCTTGCAAATGTTGTGCAATCTTTCACCAGTGAGGAATCCACAGTAGCTAGATTCAACTGTGCTTGAGATTTTACAGAAACTCCTTATCATTTGATGAATGAAGTTTTGTATGGGAAAAAAATTGTTAGAGTTTTATTATAATGTTTGATCAATCTTGAAGAAAATAGCAGAGTCATTTTAAGTCATTATAAAGTTATGGTGTTAAGGAAAAATATCATAATATTCAGAAATAGAGGGCCAATATATCATAGGACAAGTGTATTGTGGGTCTCTTTGATGGGGCTGCACAAAATGGAAAATGTGTAGTAGGTGTTGTACTAAAACTGAATCACTCCCATTTTTTCAAGTTTAAACTGAATTGTGGCACAAGGACTAACACAAATGATGAATTTTTGGATTTATGGGTATTATGCAAAGTTGCTACTATTTTTTGTTTGGATTCCATCAAGATATATGTTGATTCACTTATCAAAATATAGTGGGATCGAGGAATCCACAATTTGCAGGTATTATCACTTCAGTATAGGTGCAGGCACATCAAAACACTTCTCTCTTCCTTCATATATATGGACATACATCATATATACAGGAATTTGAATTAAGAAGAAGACCTTCTCTCAAACACAACCCTAAATGAGGATGAAGGAATTCTAATATGGGAGGATCATGAAGATGATACTCCAACAAACTCTGGTTCTCTTAACATGTTCTTGTCTTAGATCTTATCTGTTTTTTCTCAGTATGTATGTATTTTTTGGAATCATGTATACCTTCTGATGTAAGGTTACAAAAATTTTGCATTCATTTTGATTTTCTGTGGAGAAGTTAATAGGTTTCCCATATAGAGTGGATATGGATAACATTGTTTTGGAGACAGAAAGCTCAGCCTGTATAAGCGATGAGTATGCTTAGATTATGTACTTTTTGATTCTATAATGGAATATCAAAAGTATAGTTTTCTTCTACTAAAAATAAAAAAATAAAAAATTACATTCTAAATAAAAATCTTATTTGGGCATTTACGTATATTTTCTCCATTTTTATTATTCAACTTTGATGTCATTTTCACTTTTTTAAAAATCTTGCAGACCATAAAATATCCATATTTCGAACTATAAATATTATTTTATTTTTATATTTTGTTTTACTAATTATTTTTGTTTTTTTTCAAAAAGTTTATGCCATGCACAATTTTTCATGATGTTTTCCTTTATTGTGTTAAATTTCATTTGAAAGTCCTTCACACTTTATCAAAGTGATATTATTACTTTAATGAACTTTGGTTTTCACACATATTTACATATCTTATTATGCTTTAACTCATTAATGCATTTAATCCCATTGAATTTACTTGTAAATCTTATATATATGAAGGCTCTAAACTTAATCTTGTCGTGCACAATTTTTCACCATGTTTTCCTTTATTGGGTTAAATTTTCTTTATTCAAAATTCACATTTTATCAAAGTGATATTATTACATTAATGAACTTTGATTTTAACACATGTTTTACATATCTTATTATGCTTTAACTCATGTATTTAATCTCATTAAATTTACTTGTAAATCTTATACATATGAAAGTTCTAAACTTAATCTTGGCTTGCATCCCATCATCCCCTTAACCAACTCTCCAAGGTACAATAAAGTAGATTAACTTATTTAAAATTAACTAGTGTAATTCAATGATACAAGAGAAGATAAGAATAAACTTTTTATTCAATTTGAACTTATTTAAACTTAGTGTAATGCAATGATACAAGAGAATATAAGAATAAATCTTTTATTTAATTTTAACTAATGTAATGATAAAAAGAGGACACGAGTTTACTTTGATATGGAAGAGTAAATTAAAATAGGTTATATTAATTACTTACCGAATAACTTAAAAGGCTTTCTTCATTTTAGTAGACATGTGAATTTTTAGTTGTATTTTTTTTTAAAATTGTGTGAATCTTAATATATGAGTCATTTTTACTTAATAGTATTTACCTATATATATATATAATTTGTACATGGTTTTTCTTATTAAAAATATATTTTCTAATTTTAAAAAAGAAGAATTTATTTATTGGACACTTAAATTCCAATTCTACTTATTTAATTCAAAAAATATGATTGAAGTTTACATTATTACTATTCTAAATCTATTTATTTGAAATCTTTACATTAGCATAGTTGATTAATAGTTTTTTGAAATGTTTTGGCTATTTTTTTAGATAGAAATATGAAATAAGATTATTTATTTATTATTTTAATCATTAATATTAAGATTATCTATTTGAGGGTGTAGAAAGTGAAATTTTCAAACATAATAACATTACAACTATATATTGTGAAACATTATTTTTTTAGGGAGGAAATTATGTTTACATTGTCTAAGTTATTTAACTAATAGTTAAAATGTAGAAATTCAACAATCATATTGTTATGGAGGAAATAATGTTCAATTTGAATAAAGCATGAGAGATGTGCTCTATTGCCCATATGCTATAATCTAGATATTGTCACATAATAAGTCATTTAACTCATAGTTAAAATGTAGAAATTCAACAATCATATTGTCATGCAAGAAATAATGTTCAATTTAATTAAAGCATGAGAGATGTGCTCTATTGTCCATATGCTATAATCTAGATATTGTCACATAAGAAGACAACATCTAAAAGAAATTAAATCAATGTAAATTCAACTTAAATCTAAATATATTGAAAAAAAAAATAAAAGTTAAATCAATGTAAATCCATCTTAACCTAAATCTATTAAACAATAAAAGATCAAAATTTTAAGAAAATTATTATTTAATTTCATTTTATGTATTAATCATCTATATTAAATAATAGAGAATTTACATCTTAAAAAAAATTAGTCCATATTGTTATTTAGTAATTCCCAATTTAAAATAAATTTACACATAAATTTAAATCATATTTTTATAGAAAACATTATTAATAAATATTATTTTATAAAAAACAATAATGAAACAATTTCAAGTTTAGTTTTTGATATTTTTTTTTGAAATAAAAAAGAGTCTCAATAACCCCTGAAATTATTAGTTTTTATTTATATTTATATATATAAATAAAATAGAAGTAAAAATAACATCATAAATAAAATATTTGTATAATAGGAAAATCACATAAATGAAAAGTATAAAAAACATATAAATTGAAATACATTTAAAAAAAAAGCAAGTTAATAATTTATTTCTATAATCGTTATTAAAAAAATTATCTTTAAAATGTTGGTATTAAAATGTTGAAAAAAAAAAATAATTTCTAACCAACTGACTTTAATTAGTATGTTTTTATTTTGACTTGAGTTAATATGTTTTTATTTTGGATTGGATGTAATATTTTTGTTGGTAAATGATTGTTATTAACACATTTTACAAAATACAAAATAATAAGAAGGAGCGTTAATAAATTTTAAAAAAAAACCAACAACTTTATTCTGAATAAACAAGTTCAAGAAAAAACGTTATTATGAATAAACACAACTTTATTGTGAATAAACAAGTTCAAGAAAAAACGTTATTATGAGTAAACACATTCCAGGGAATTAGATTTTAAAAGCCAAATTACATCCAATAGATTAACCCTTTTTTGGAAACTCCACGTGGAGATAACAAAAGATTCCAAAGATTTCATGAATGGTTGAAATCATCTCGGGATCATTTTGTTTGTCAACAATACTTCACATTTTAAAAGTTTACATCTACTGCTTTTCCGCCATCGCCGGTTTTGTTAACTATGGTTTTCAGGCACTCCGGCAAGAATCCTCTGGCTGCCTTGGATGCCTCCTTCTTTCCATCTTCTAATGGTTAAAAACTGACAACTCGATCACTGAGTGAGTCGGGATTTGAAAATTGGGAAAAATTTAAAAATACTCCTTCTCTCCATCTTCTAACGGTTAAAAACTGGCAACTCCATAAATGAGTCGGTCGGGATTTGAAAATAGGGAAAAATTTAAAAATAGAGAAGAGATATCTAGAAGCTGCTAGCATCCAAAAGTAGGATACATTGACGGTTTAACACCGTGGCAGATACATTGAGACGAAAGAGAAAGAGAGCAGAGGGCTCATCAATTCTCCTTCATAGATGAGTTTATCTACCTCTCTGTCATCTACATTGTGATATTTGTTTAGTATGCCTCACCATGTAGTGATCTCTGTTGTTTTGATTTATTTATAGATTTCTTTATTTTCCTTTTTTAACATTGCAGACGACTTCTTAGAGAGACACACAGAAAGTGATCACACGGGAGGATGATGGATCAGATTGACCGTGTTGAATTCGATCATAAGGTAGAGTTACTTTTATCTTGTATTTCAATACAAGTCTTTTTATTTGCTTGGATTTTTTAATAAGTAGAAGTGTAGAAAGGAATGGGATGAGGTTGCAGTTTTTCTTTACAGAAAAAAAACGAATGATAATTGAAAAGAAGTTTTTCTTTACTATATTTTATTTTATGAGTTGATTTTTAATTCGAAAGAAGTTTTTATTTACATGGTTTGAAGAGTTCATTGCAATACAATACATATCATCGATTATTTGTTTTTTTCTCAGACAATTTAGGGTTTATCTTTTCAAATTCATAGGGATTTACCAGAGTAGAGAAAAGCTCTGAAACGCGTGCTCATCTAATAATAGCTAAAGGTGAATTGATGTTCTATACTAACCATAAATATTTTAGCGGATCGATATTATACATTAGATCTCAGATCCGCTTGTTGCTCTTGTTAAGTTTTTACCCTATTGAAAATAGCCTTTACCTAGAGTAATTGCAGAGTGCTTTACCTGTGTTTTGATCTTACGCCGCTTATGGGAACTTTTTTCCTTGGAGGAACCATAGATATGCCATGTGCTTAGAGCTCTTATCTTTGCATCGCCCTACATCATCCTTCATGGGTCGACCAGCTATAGACATTACTTTCTGTTTGGAAGGAATCGACATTGTCTGTAAAACTCATCGGCTTCCCATATAATCCATCACAATACATTTCACATTTAAAACTATTTATTTGATTGTTGTTTTATCTGTAATGGATGTATCGATTCATCATGTCAAAATGTGTTGTTTATCTACCTCCCTCCTACGCATCGCATCTTTGGTTTGGTGTCTACCTGTGTAGCTTAGGCCGAACTTCCATTACTAATTTTGTGGGTAATTATTTTTGGGTTTCACTCTCTCTCACTTACGATTCTCCAATGTGACCTCTAATCAGTGTTGGTACATCTCTGCCTTTGTAATCTCTCAATCCTTACCAAAACACCTCTCATTCATTATTGCATACTCATTGTGATTTTTATCCGGATATTCAAAGGTTTATATCTATATGTAAAATTGTGACAATTGTTTACACTTATCTTTATTTTTGTGTTTACATCTACATGGTAAATATTACTTATTATTTATGTCACTAAAATTGTGACAATTGTTTACACTTATCTTTATTTTTATGTTTACATTTACATGGTAAATATTACTTATTATTTATGTTTTGTGATAGTTATGTTATTTCCTATTTCTTAAAATAATTATTATGATTATTGATTATTGATTATTTGTTATATGTTTTATAAACATTTATAAATTTTAAATATATCTAAATATATATCTTTTATAATTTAATAATGTAATTTAATTCAATGTTAATTTTAAGTTAGGGTTCAAATTTGGGAGTTTTTATAAAATATGTTTGCATATTAGATTAATTTAAATATTTTAAAAAATTTTAAAAATATTTAGAAAAAAGATATGCTATATTTTACTCAAATTGTAGTGGTTTCATTTTTAATTTCTGAAAATTACGCTTGTTTTTAAATTATTAATATGTTAACTCCATTTAATGGAAAAGGTTCTTATTGTAGCACATTTAATTAATATGTCTTCATTGTATTTTTTTTTATCTTTTTTCTTAAAAATATGAGTCAAGAAGGCGGAATGGGAGGACACGGAGGTGGGGGAGGAAGAGAAGGCAGAGTGGTAGGGTGAGGAGGAGGGGTATGATGGGGAGGAGGGGGGAGTGCAAGGAGGAAGGGGAAATGGGAGGAGAGGGAGTGGTAGGAGGAGGGTGTGGAGGACAGGTGGAGGAGGAGGGGGGAGGGGAGTAGGGGTAGAGAGGAGGAGGTGGGGAGGGCGAGGAGGGAAAGGAGGAGGTGGGGGGATAAGAGAAGGGGGTGGGGAGGTGGTGGAAAGGGGGAGGGGAAGGTGGAGGAGGATGGGGAGCATAGGGGGGTGGAGGTGGATGGGATGGGATGAGGTGGGAGGATAGATTTGAGGTGGGAAAGGGGGATTAGGAGAAGGGGGAATGGATTGGGGTGGGGGAGGACTGGGAGAGGACAGTGAAGGAGGAGGGGTAGGAGGGGGAGAGGGCGTTGGAGGAGGAGGGGGAGGAGGTAAAGGTGGAGGTGGGGGAGGGGAAGGGGAAGGGGAAAGGGGAGAAGGGGAGGTGGGGAGGAGGGAAGGGGGGTGAGGGTTTGAGGGAGGAGAGAGAAGAAGGGGAAGGGGAAGAAGGGAAAGGGGTAGGAGGGAGAAGAAGTGGAAGAGGAAGAAGGGAAGAGGGGAAGGAGGGGATGGTGACGAGGGTGGGAAGAAGAGGATGTGGAGAGGAGGGAAAGGGGGGTAGGGGAAAGAAGAGGATGTGGGGAGGAGGGAAAGGGGGGTAGGGGGAAGAAGGGAAGGGGGAAAGGAATGGGAGGAGGGGAGTGAGAGGACAAGGAATGGGGCGAGGAGGAGGACGGGTGTGAGGAGAGGGGAGAAGGGAAGGTGAAGGAGGGAAGTGGGGAAGAAGGGAAGAGGGGAAGAGGAAGGGAGGAAGAGAGAGAGCGATGGGGGAGGAGGGGAAGGTGGAGGATGAGGAGCAATGGAAGGGGAATGGAGGAGGTAGAGGAAGGGGGAGAAGGGAAGGGGATGAAATGAAGTGGAAGGGAGGATGGGGGAAGTGGGTATGGGGATGTGGAGGAGGATGAGGAGGAGGAGGAGGAGGGGTAGGAGGGGGGGAATGGGAGAAAGTGAAGGGAAAGAATGGAAGGGGTGGAAGTCAGGATTTTGAAGAAGAGGGGGGCACAGGAGGGGGAAGAATGGAAAGGGGGGATTTTGAGGTAGAAGGGTAGGAGAGGAGGGGAGGACAAGAGTATGGAGGAGGAAGAGGGGGAGGAGGAGGAAGAGGATGGGAAGGAGGAGGGGAAGGATTGGGGAGGCAATGGAGGGGGAGAAGGAGAAGGATGGGGAGGTGAAGGGTATGAGGAGGAGGAGGGGAAGGAGGGGGGAGGTAGTGGAGCAAGATAAGGGAAGCGAGGACGAAGTGAAGAGGAGGAGGAGGAGGAGAAGGAGGTGAAGGCTAGGACGGGAAGGGGAGGATGTGGGGAGTGGAGGAGGAGGGGGATGGAAAGGGGGAAGGGGGGAAGGGAGGGGGAAAGGGGGGAAGAGTTGAAGGGGGAGTAGTGGGGAAGGGGATGAGTGGGAGGAGGGAAAAGAAGGGATGCAAAAAAATGGAAGATGGGAAGAAGGGAAGGGTGGAGGGGGGAAGGGGACATGAGGGGGGTTTTTGGGAGGAGTGGAGGAGGCAAATAGGGAGGACGATGGAGATGGGAAGTGGGTGAAGAAGGGAAGGTGACGAAGAAGAGGAAGGTAAGGAGAATAAGGGAAGGGGGGGGAAAGGGAAGGGGCAGAAGGAGAGATTTTGAGGCAGAGGGGGACGAGAGAAGGGTGGGAAGGGAGAAAGGGGAAGAAGGGGAATAAGGGAAGGGGGATATTTTGAGGTAGAGGGGGAGGAGAGGAGAGGGGGACAAGAGTATGGAGGAGGAGGAGGGGAAGGAGGGGAAGGATGAGCATGAGGAGGAGGAGGAAAGGAGGGTGGGATGCGATGAAGGAGGAGAAAGGAAGGGAGGAGTAAGTGAAGAACATGAGGGTGGGTGGGGAGGGGAAGGATGCTAGGGAGTGGAGGAGGAGGGGGGTGGAATGGGGGAAGAATGGAAGGGAGGGAGGAAGGGGGAAGGAGTCGAAGAGGGGGGTAGGGGGGATGGGAGCATTGCAAAGAAGTGAAGAAGGAAAGGGGGGATGAGGACGTGAGGAGGAGTTGGTGGGGGGAGTGGAAGAGGGTAAGAGGGACAAGGTGGGAGAAGGGAAGGGTCTAAGGAAGGGAGGTGGATGAAGTAGGGAAGGCGATGAAGAAGGGATAGAGGTGAATAAGGGAAGGAGGGGAGGGGTAGGGCGAGGAGGGGAAGAGTGAGGATGGGTAGAAGGGAAGGGAGAAAGGAAGGGAAGGGGGTGAAGAAGGGAAGGTGATGAAATAGGGATGGGGTGGATGAAGTGGAGGGTGGCGTGGAGGGGATGGGAGGAGAAGGGGGTGGAAAGGGTAGGGTTGGAGGGGGAGGAGGGTGAGGGGAGGAGCTAGTGGAGTTTAAGGGGAAGGATGGGGAAGAAGGGAAGGGAAAGGGGGGGGGAGAGGAATTGGGAGGAGGGGATGAAAATAAAATTTTGATGAGAGGGGGGAATCGATGGAGGGGGAATAAGGGAAGGAGAGGGGAGGTTGAAGGTAGTTGGAGGAGGGGAGTAGTGGGGAGGGGGAGGTGGGGGAGGAGGAGGAGGAGGAGGTGTGGTGGGAGGGGTATGAGGAGGAGTGGAAGAAGGCAATTTTGGGAGGGGGAGGATGTGAAGGATAAGAAGGAAAGGGACGAAGAAGGGAAGGGATGAAGAAAGGAAGGGGTCAGGGTTGGATGGGGGAGAGTAGAGATATTTTGGGGTGGAGTGGAGGGAGGGGAGTGGGGAGGGGAGGAGGGGAGGAGGGGGAAGAAGAGAAGTGGGAGAAGAAGTTAAAGGGGGGAAGGGAGGAGGGGGAGGTGAGGGAGGAGGAGGATGGGAGGTGAGGGGGTGAAGGGAAGAGGAGGAGGAGGTGGTGGAGGAGGATATGGTTGGGGGGAGGAGCGGGGAGGGGGAGGCAAGGGGACATAAGAGAAGGAGGGGGAGAGGGAGGCGATGGAGAGGGAGGAGGGGAGGAGGAGGTGGTGGGGCGGGGAAAAGGTGGTGAGGGGGAGGAGTGGGTGGGGGACGAGGAGTAGGGGAAGAGAGGTACAGTGATTGAGTTGGAGGAGGAAGGGGATTAGGTGGAGGAGGATGGGGGGAGGGGGAGGAGGAGGAGGGGAAGAAGGGGGCAGGGGCCGAGGGGGAGGAGGAAGGGGAGGAGGTGGATGAGGATGTGGGGGGGGAGGAGGTGTAGGGTTGGGACGGGGGAGGGGTATAGGTGGAGGGGGAGGAGCGTAGTTGGGAGAGGAGAATAAGTGGGAGGAGGAGGATCATAATGATGAGGATGGGCGGAGAGGAGATTTAAGGAGGTGGGAGGATCCAAGCGGAGTGTGGGGTGGGGTGGGGGTTGGAGAATAAGTTGGAGAAGGCGGAGGAGAATGAGGAGCAGGCTGGAAGAGGAGGTAGGAGCTAAGAGGAGGGGGGTATGGGGGAGGAGGAGGCAGAGTAGTGGGGGAGGAGGGGAGAAGGAGGATAATGAGGGTGGGGAGGGGAGAGGATAATGTAGGGGTGTGGTAAATGGGGTAGGAGGAGGAGGACGAGGGTGGGGAAGGGAGAGGATGATGTGGGGGTCTTGTATATAGGGTAGGAGGAGGTGTAAGAGGGGGAGGGGGAAGTGGGAGGAGTGGGTGGATGTGGAGATGAGGGGGGAGAAGGATGAAGAGAATGAGTGTAGGATCGAGATGAGAATGAGGAGGTGGGAGAAGAGGAGGGGTAAGGAGGAGGGAGGAGCCATGCCGAGGGGGACAGGTAGGAGAGGGGAAATGAGTTGGAGAATGAGTGGGAGGAGGGAGAGGAGAATGAAGAGGAGAGGGGGAGAGGAGAGGGAAGGAGGAAGGAGGAGGAGGAGAGGGAGTTTGTTAGTGAGGAAGGCAAGGAGGGGAGAAAAGGATTAGAGAGCATGACATATGGGGGTAGGGGAACGAGCAAGAGGAGGAGGTGAAGAAGGAGAGGGAGGAAGAGGATGAGGGGGGTTGGGGGTGAAGGTTGGAAGGAGGTTGGAAGGTTAGACACCCTAGCAAGAAACAAGTTATTCTCTTTCCAAGATGGATTCAATGGATATAATCAGATATAGATCCATACAGAGGACCAAGATAAGACCATCTTCACTTCGTACAATAACTTTTCCTATAGAGTCCTTCCTTTTGTGTTGTGTAATGCCCTGGTGAGCTCCCAATATGGATGCCTAATGAGGGCAACTATACTAAGAGCCTACTTTAATTGTCAACGCGGTGGACGTACAAGCTTTAGAGGTGCAGGCACTATCAGTGCTCTTATAGGATAATCTTTGTCACAGTTGGATGTCGGTATCAATGTTCTAAAGGTTGCCTACTTAATATGTAAAGCTTGTTATACTAGGGAATTAAATACTGGAAAGCAATAAATCTATTTTAAAGAATTAAAGTACTGAAAGCAGTAAATCTGTTTTTAAATAATGAAGATACTAAAAGCAGTAAATCTATTTTAAATAATTAAAATGCTAAAAGTAGAAGAGATCATCTTATGAAGTTACCTAAGTGCAGAATGGTAAACCTAGGATGTGAAATGCCAAAATAGATCTAATCTAATATTGGAGAAAACAAGGTCTGTAATTTACTTTATGCATATAACTACAGTTCTGATCTAAATCATTTAAATACTAAACTAAAATTGAAGTGCGATTGTTCATGCTACACATATATTTACTAAGAAGTCAGAGTAATTAATCACGATGGGAAACATTCATAAATCTCAGATCTAAACCCTAACTTTTGAAAGCAAAGCTAATACAAATGTGATCATTTGTTAAAATGTGCGTTGGAAGAAAGCAGCTACAGGACTACTGAAACCGTTTTGCTGTACTACAGAACATATTATAAACTACTATATAAATAATAAATCATTCAAGCGCTTCCATATGCGATATAAATTTTCATCAATGTAAAACACATAATTTGAAAATACCTGAAAATGGAAATCCCCTAACTTACGTGTTGGAGGGACCCTCTCCAACCCGTACTCAGGAGAGAAAAATACTTATAAAAGCTGGCTAGAATTTAACATCAATCTCTTATTTAAAATATAAAATCTATGTCTTCACAAAGGTTTGTACTTCGCAGTATCTCAATAGTGCAGAAAACTTAAAACAATGTTTCTCCAAAATGTCAACAGAGACCTTTCGCTATCCGAGAGGTCAATATTTATATAATTCATAATGCAGAAATTAACTAAATGCCTAAATGCCGATTTCCCTTAAACAGGAGTGCATTCTCTATAAATAAAAAAACAAGGTGTCGAGCTTAGTGATCCCTCAGTCTTCTAGAGGTTCATCCTTTAATGCTCCTGAACCTACTCAATCTCGCTTGGTTTCCACAGAATTAGTTTATCGAATATGCATTTTAACATACAAGAATAATCATCAAAAACAATTTCATTAAATAATTAAAGTAAAACATTTTTCCCACAATTGACTGTGTTTCTTTGCAATTGCTTGAGCTTGGCTGTGGGGAAAAGGTTTATCAAATACCTGAAAATTGGACTCATCATTCTCTCCCATACTTGAAGGATTCACCCATCCTTGGGTGACTTATTCAATTCGTCGATGACCTCCCTGATATCCCATGCTACCATCTTAGGCATCCCTGTCTACATGTGTTATCCAAAATTATGATCCTCCCTGGCCCATGCCTTCCTATCTTCCTCTTGATTAATCTGTTCCTTGATGACTGGGGAAAGAACGAATGGGGGATTCAGCCTCAACCCGATCCATCTGAGTTGATTTCTTGCTAGGGATTCTTTGTAGAGTGTGGTTTTGAAAAGAGCATCATCAAGCCTGAGGGGAGAGTGGAGTTCTCTTCTTTTCAGATTGTTTGCCACCCTGCTCCACCTTTTCTTAATGGACTCGTTAACTTCCTTCTGTGTGCTTCGGAGTGTAATGTCAAAATTAGTCATAGCCTCCTGTTGTTTTGCAAGGAGAATGGGTATCAGTTCCTCATCCTGGGTGAGGATCCTGTGGTTATAGATTATCCCTTCAGGGTGAGTTGGCTCTGGTCTGATCATTAATGGGGTTTGCCATTTGGATGCAACATAGAGATGGTAGTCCTGGGCTTGCTCAATTTCGTCGTTGATCCACAAACATAATGCCCTTAACTGGAAATCGCCCACATATGGGTTTGGCGACCACTTGGGCGAGCTAGAAACTATGAAATTATGCAAGAAGAACTCACTCAATTGGTTTTTCTCCAGCTCTATGGAGTTCAAAGATGCATCTATAAACTCTTTGGGAGTGCTTACCTCTATAGGGAGTCCTTTCTTCAACCTCTGGAGCTTTCACCCCATTTCTCCTGTATATGAACTGCATATATTGCCTACGGTAGTCTAAGGTCCCGCAATCTATCATATATGCCGATAGTAGTGGCCAAAACGTCCTTTAGTTTGGCAATCTCCTGGTCTTTCTTTGCTAATTCGTTTTGTGCTTCGACCAACTTTTCTTGCAGCGCTGAATTCTTCTGCTCAGCTAGCCGCAGCTCTTCTGCATGATGCATCTTCAGGATTTGTGTCTTCTCGGTTGAGAATGGGGGAGGTGTGGGTTGGCTTCCCGGCCCCATTCTTAACATTAGCAACTCATTTCTGAGACTTTCCAATTTTGTCCGAGCCTCAGTGAGTTGGGTAACTACCTCGGGGTTTTCCTTATCTTCTGGAGAATTCCCCTGGAGGTTTCCTTGCTCTTGTAAGCTCTACTCTTCTTCTTTTTCCATTTCTTCTTCTTCATCCCATCCTTCTTCTTCATTCTTTTCCTCTTCTTCTTCTTCTTTTTCGTCTGTAGTGGGATCCTTCTGGTCTATAAAAGGATCAATGTCATCATCAGACACATTGGTAACCAGGGGACTGGGTTCCCTTTCTTCCTCCTAGGAGACTTTGATTTTAGATACCTGCTTGAATCTCTTGATGCGTCTCTTCGACCCCTGACTACTGGTTGGAATACCTGGGTCTAATTTGGGGGAGTCCTCTTTTGAGTGTTTTATCTTTACCATGGTGTTGGCCACACTATCCAAGTCAATTTTTATTTTTGCCCCTTATACAGAGGTGGTATTACTTTTTGATTCTAGTGGCAAGGGCGTAGTATTCCTTCTCTGAACGTCCTCAGCAGATACCATAATGAACTCCTCCCAAGAGAGCTTTGGAATCTGTGCTTTTAGTTCCTCGCCAACTATTAGTTTGATTAGCTCATGATGGACCAAAGCATCCTCTTTTCCCTTAGCCACCTTCCTGGTCATTTCTGCTAGGGATTGGAGCAGGTAAAACAGAATGCTAATGTTGTTGTTTGATGAAATATGACTCCTGTGCTTGAGAAGTTCCAAAATACGAAAATGGAAAATGGGAACGTAACTTAACCTCCCAGTGCATGTAATGTACCTCTGGACAATTGCAGCCATTTCATCCCATGGTGCTGGCATGGAGAGTCTTTTGACTCCATTTTTTCCTTCATCATAAACCTCTCCCTAATCAAAGAATGCTGCTTTTGCTATGTGGTTTGCCTCCCGGTCATTACTACTCCAATGCAGTCCCATTGGTAGACCAGTGTGTTTGGCAATAATGTCCTCATCCAATTTTATACGTAATCCTTTTACTCGGGTGACGTATTCTTCATCCTTTATATGTTTGAGGTTTCTTGCGAACTCCTGAGCTACCCCTATATCATATCCTCTCAGTCCAAGGATGAAAGGCATCCATCCTAAATTGTGAATGATCTACAAGACTCTCAGGCTCTGATAAATGGTGTTGTGATCTTCTGGTTCACTTTTCTTGAAACCCTTTGTCATTTTAGAATCTTCTTTTTAATCAGACAAAAACCAGAACTTTGGAATGTGGTTTATACCTTCAACTGGTCGGGGCTCTGCCTACAAGATCGAGGATTGCAATGCTGGATGAATGAGCACATTAGCTTTGGTATGTTGCTTCTCAGGAATTTCGAGTGGTTCCTTATATGAAAAATCGTGGAATATTATGCAGCCTTAGTTGCCATATTTCTGCACCTATCCTTTCCATCATTCCTGTACTTGCCTCTTTTAATCCTCTTTTTCCATGATCGATCTCTGTATTCCCATGATCGATCTCTGTACTTCATATGGTGAAGGTTGCGATCATGATTTGTTAAGGGTGACGGGACTTAGGTAGCGATCATGAGTTATTAAGGTGATTCGACCATGCCGCTGATTTAAAATAGAAGCTGTCCTCAGCTGACTAGAAACGAATGTATTGTGGGAAAATGTTTTACCTTAAGAATAAAATAAAATCATTTTAGAGATTACCTTGGTATGTATGTGTACCTGCATTGATGATCTGGTGCGTTTTTCATGCATGGCGGATTCTGTATTAGATTTGGCGGTGTCTGTAGTTGATTTATGCATCTCAGTAGTTACGTGTGTGGGCTGATTTTTCCATTTTGCCCGTTTGAATTTGCTAAAGTATGTTCTTTTGAAAATTGTGCCAATTGTTGATACGACTCATGTGATGATGGTTTGTATTTGGATGATTGCATAGTTGTATGTGATTGGCCCCCTTGAATAACTTGCAAGCTAGTTTGAGTATGTTGAAAAAGGATGGCATGGCGTGTTTGAAGAATTCCGTAGTAGTTGATGACTGATTGCTAAAAGTAGACGTGGATGGCTCGCTTGAATGCTGATATGTAATGTATCTGGCTCACTTGAATTAATTTCAGGCTCACTTGAATAAATGATAGCCTCGCTTGAATTTAATTGCAGGCTCTCTTGAATGCATATCCGGCTCGCTTGATTGTGGTTGATATTTTTCTTTGCAATAGAAATGATGGATTTTTCATAGGGATATACGTGGCCCTGTATTTTTCATTCTTTTTTTTGTTTTTTTTTCTCTCTTTTTTCATTTTTTTCTCTTTCTTTTTTGTTTGTTTGTTTTTTTTATTGTAAATGATTTGAATTTTACTGACTTGCCGCGTCATCTATTAGCATCAATTGTTGCTGGTAGAGTACCTGTGTAAATTCTTCTTTTGACTATGGTTTTTTGTAAAGTTTTAAGCGATTCACATTCACTATCATGGGTAACTCCTCTTCATCAATTGTAATAATTTTCATAGCCCCATTTTCATAAATTTGCTGTATAATGTAAGGTCCAAGCTATCTAGTGGTTAGTTTTCTCTTGAATGTGTGAAATCTGGAGTCGTAAAGTAGTGCCCAATCACCTTCATTGAACTTTTTATCCTTCAGATGTTGGTCATGCCATTTCTTTCTTTGTTGTTGGATGATTTCAGTATATGTAAGTGCTTGTTAGTGGTGTTCATCTAGCTGATTTAGCTGTAGCATGCGTTCTTTTTGAATTTCTGATAGGTCCATCTGTAAATCTGCTGCAATTCTTAATTTCTTTATTTCAATTTCGATTGGCAGCATGAATTTTTTCCCATAGACTAGTTCATAAGGTGTGAATCCTATAGTTGTTTTCCATGTAGTATTGTAAGCCCAAACTACCTCACTAAGTCTGTCATCCCAATCCCTTTTGTGAAGTTAGACAGTTTTTCTCAAGATTCTCTCTAATTCCCTGTTGGTTACCTTAGCTTGACCATTTGCTTGAGGTTGATAGGAGGATGATTGTCTGTGCTTTACATTGTTTCTTTTCATCAAGTCCTCAATTAAATTTGATGTGAATTGTGGGCCCTGATCAGAAACTACTTCTCTTGGCACCCCAAACCTGTGAAAGATCTGCTCAGTAAAGAATTTGGCCACATTGGTTTCATTTGCAGCAACCAATGCTGCTACCTCTGTCCATTTTCTGAGGTAATCAGTGCATACGAGGATGTAGCTTTTCTGATTTGACTGTGGGTTGAATGGGCCAACAAAATCAAATCCCCACTTTTCAATTACCTCCAAGGAGATTTGTGGATGGAGTGGCATTTCTTGTTTTTGTGTTGGTTTTCCCATTCTCTGGAAATCATCACAGTGGGACACATACTCATAAGCATCTTTGTGGAGTGTTGGCCAATAATACCATGTTTGCAAGATATTGTAGGCTGTCCTTTTTGCAGCATAGTGTCCTCCATAGGGTTCATTGTGGGTGGCATGCATTATGTCATGTACTTCATCTTCCCTAATGCACCTTCTAAGTACTTGATCTGGTCCCTGTTTAAAAAGCATGCCCTCTATCCATGTATATGTGGCACTTTGCCTTATTACTTTTGTCCTTTCTTTGTAATTGTAATGTTCTGGAAACTTTCCTGATACTAAATAGTTTTCTATGTCAACAAACCATGGGCTTCTTATTGATATGGAAAAAAGGTGCTCATGAGGGAAGTTATCGTGAACCAATTCGTTATCTTTTCCATGTGTGACTCTTGACAAAAAGTCGGCTACCACATTATGCTTTCCTAGTTTATCTATTATAGTAATGTCAAATTCTTGTAGAAGTAGCATCCATCGAATAATTCTTGCACTGGTATTAGGCTTGTTCATAAGATATCTGATTGTTGAGTGTTCAGTATGGATAAAACTTTGGTATCCTGTGATGTAATGCCTGAATTTATCGATTGCATGTATGACTACCAAAAATTCCTTCTCTCTGACTATGTAGTTGAGTTATGCCCCATCCAAATTTTTGCTTATATAATATATGGCATACGGTTTCTTGTCTTGTTCTTGTCCAAGCATAGATCCAATGGCTTTATCTGATGCATCTGTGTGGATGTGAAATGGAATTTCCCAGTTTGGTCCTTAGAGTATCGGTGTTGTGATGGTTTTCTGCTTAATACTTTCAAAGGTTGTCATGCAGTTGCTTGTCCATATGAACTCATTGTCTTTTGTGAGAAGTGCAAACATGGGGTCAGCAATTCTGCTATAATTTTCAATAAACCTTCTGTAGTACCCTGTCTGTCCAAGGAAGATTCTCACATCCCTTTGTTTGATAGGTGGGGGCAGCGTTCTGATTACTGAGACTTTGGCTTGATCAACCTCTATACCTCTTTGTGATATATGATGTCCTAGAACGATGCCTTCTTCCATTAACATCCTGCATTTGTCATTGCTTAGGCACAAACTCATTTCAATATATTTTTTCAATAATAATTCAAGATTGTTCAATGCCTGGTCAAAGCTTTGTCCATATGGTGTGAAATCATCCATGAAGACTTCCATTTTGTCATTCAAAAAATTAGAGAAAATACTCAATATGGCTCTTTGAAATGTTGCTGGGGTGTTACATAAACCAAAGGGTAGGACCCTATAGGCATAAGTTCCCCATGGGCATGTAAAGGTCATCTTATCTTGATCAGCTGGGTGTATTAAAATTTGGTTGTACCCACTGAAACCGTCTAAGAATGAAAAGTACTTGTTTCCAGATAATGTATCCAGCACCTGGTCTATAAATGGAAGTGGAAAATTATCTTTCTTGGTTGCTTTATTCAGCTCCCTGTAGTCCACACAAATTCTCCATTTGCCTCCTTTTTTGGGCACCATGACTAGTGGTGAGACCCACTCACTATTAGATATTGGATAGATGAACCCTGCATCTAATAACTTTTGTAATTCCACTTTGACTATGTCTTTTAGTGCAGGGTTCAGCCTTCTTTGTGGTTTCCTGATAGGAGTAGAACCTTCTTTGATATAAATGTAGTGTTTGCAGATATCAGGATGTATTCCTTTCATATCTACATATGTCCATGCAAATGCTTTACTTTGTTCTTCTAGTATCTTCATCAATTTCTTTTCTTGCTCTGTTTGTAATTTGGAATTTATGTTGACTGATTTGCGAGGGTGAATTTCCATGACTTTTACCTTTTCAATCTGTTCTTCCAGTACTTATGTCCATAAGTCATCCATGTTCTGTTTTGAACTGTCACCTGTTTCTATGGAAAAAAATTCTTGAATAACATGATTGTTAGGAGATACATTTTTTATAAATATATCTATATGGCCATCTTCATCTATTTCTTTTAGTGATATTGCAACATCAATTGTTAGGATAGGTCGGAGGTTGTGATTTGGTGTGTTCTGGTAATCATCAGTCCAATTTTGATATTCTAACTCTGAAGATTTCATTGCTGGTGGGTAGATTGTGATTTTCTTCCTGGTATGTCCACTGGTGATTGTCATATTTCCTGATCGGCAACCTATGTAAACGTCCACAGTTGCTAACCAAGGTCTACCTAGGATAATTGGATAGCCACTAAGTTTGATTTTGATTTCGATTATTATAAAATCAGCTAGGTATTCCTAGGATTCAATATTGATCATAATGTCTTCTAGCATTCCTTTGGGTTTCACAGTGGACGTGTCTGCTAGTTGGAGTATTGTTGTGGTTGGTCTGACCATTGATTGGAGTCCCAGGTATAACATGGTTTCCTTAGTCATGACATTGATCGCAGCTCCCAAATCTATTAAGGTTTTATTCATTTTCTTGTTATTTATGGTGACGTTTACTACAGGACTACCAGGATCAAGATATTTTGGGTTTATTACGACACCCAGCATCAAATCGGCCAATTGTCCCACTACACTAATAGTTGGTGGATCATGCTTCCTCCTTCCTGGTTTCTTTAGGCAATTTTCTCTAATAAATTTGTTGTAGATGGGCACATCCCTTATGGCTTGTAAAATCAGGATTTGGATGTTTAAGTGGTTGAATTCGTTTAAAATTGTATTCTCTTCCTCTTCTTTTGTACTTCAGACTAGTTTTTCTTGAAATGAAGGCTTTCTGTTGCATGGGAGTGGTTGGGTTTCATCCTCAGGAGGTTCTGGTTCATCAGGATGCTAAACATAGGGTTCTGATGTTTGGTCTTGAGCTTCAGGTACGGGTTGTTGGATGTTGTGTGGGGATGTATTCTGCAATGTTTTTCCAGACCGCAGGTTTATTTCGTTTATTTCTATGGTGTCTACAACATAGGTAGGGAATTGTGTGATATCAGCATTATAGGCCTGTTGCTGTTGTGGGTGTTTGTTATTATTAGGATTTGGAATTGGTTGGGATGGAATGGGTGGAGGTCTGGGGGGTGGTTGAGGTTGTGGGGGTGGCATAATAAGTGGCTATTGTAATGGTGCTCTCCAATTTGATGGATGGGGGTATTGATTTGCATAATTTGTGGTGGATGGAAAAGGTGGGGGGTATTGAGGATAAGACGGTGGATAATACGGTTGTTGATAGGATGGTTGATATGTTTGATGATTCTGTTTCCATTGGTTTTTATTTGGATGTGCTTGCCATGGAGTTGGTGCAGAGTTCCAATTTGGGTGTCCTTGATTATAATAGGTTTGATTGCTCTACTGATATGGTCTAACAAAATTATTCCACCTCTGATTTATAAAATAGAGTTGTTCTATTGCTCCTTCAGTTGCTAGGTCTTGAATAGCTGCCTTACATGAGGGTAAGAGGGGACATTTATCAGTGGAATGGTCATCAGTGCAGAGACCACATACTTCTATTGTGTCCAAGGTGCACTGCCCCTTCTCATGCTTCTTTCTACAATGAGGACAGAATACTGCCAAGGCTTGGTTAATTTCATCCTATTTCTTTTTTATTTGAAGAGCATCAAGTTGCATGGCCAGAGATTGCAGTATGTCAATCTTCATGTCATCCAGCAGGTTTCCTAAATTAGATTTTGTAAGTGTTGGTCCTGAAGATGATGATCCACCAATGGATGTATGTGTATCCCTTGTCCCATTCTTAGTTTTCCTAGATCTAGAGTAGTTTTTAAAGATTTGTAGGATCTGATCAAAAGATTTCTGGAATATATCTCCATATCCTAGAAGATTTAAGACTTCAAAATTCTCCTCTTTTACACCTATAAGAAGGACAAGTTTTAGTGATTTAGGATCCAAGGTGCAATGACTGGCTCATTTGTAGCTGAGTTGAAATCTTTGGGCATAATCTTCTAATGACTCTCTTTCTCCTTGTTGCATCCTAAATATTTCATCCCTAGTATCTTTGGCCTTGCAGTAATCCCTATATTTTTCTAAGAATTCCTGTTTCATTTGATCCTAGCTAAAAATACTATTCCCTTCAAGGTTCATGAACCACCGAAGTGATAGGTGTTTCAGTGTGGAAGGAAAAAGCCCTAGCTTTTGTGCATCAGTAGTGTAATCAAATGATCTGCAAACTAACTCAAATTCAAATAGGAATGTGTTAGGATCTTTTGAAGTCAAACCATGAAATTTTGGTAGATTATTAGGATTGATGTTCTTCATTCTTGCATCTCCAAGAGGTATGCTAATGGGAAAGGTGAAAAGCTCCCTAGGATCCTCTTCTTCGTTTTCCATTGAGGTGTTTGAGCTAGAACTGAGAGTGTCGTTTTCTCTGTTTGAATCATATGTGGGGTTAGTTTCGTCTTCAGAGTGTATCAATTCAAACTGAGAGTGGTCAGAACTGTTATTACCGTTGTTGCTCATGGGGTGCTTGGGTAGAAAGCAGCCAAATCTATCCCTTTGCCAACAAGGCATTCATTGGTAAAAATATTTATGTTTTTGTTTTATGTAATTTTTGTTCTCATTTCGATTTTAGGTGATGTCTCCTAAAAGATTTAGCACCTCCTCGACAACGGCCCCAAAAAATGGTGAGTTCCCAATAAAGATGCCTAATGAGGGCAACTATACTAAGAGCCTACTTTAAATGTCAACCCGGGGGACGTACAAACTTTAGAGGTGCAGGAACTATCTGTGCTCTTATAGGATAATCTTTGTCATAGTTGAATGTCGGTATCAATGTTCTAAGGGTTGCCTACTTAATATGTAAAGCTGGTTATATTACGGAATTAAATACTGGAAAGCAATAAATCTATTTTAAAGAATTAAAGTACTGAAAGCAGTAAATCTGTTTTTAAAGAATGAAGATACTAAAAGCAGTAAATCTATTTTAAATAATTAAAATGCTAAAAGTAGAAGAGATAATCTTATGAAGTTACCTAAGTGCAGAATGGTAAACCTAGGATGTGAAATGCCATAACAGATCTATTCTAATATTGGAGAAAACAAGGTCTGTAATTTACTTTATGCATATAATTGGAGTTCTAATCTAAATCGTTTAAATACTAAACTAAAATTGAAGTGCGATCATTCATGCTACACATCTATTTACTAAGAAGTCAGATTAATTAATCATGCTGGGAAACATTCATAAATCTCAGATCTAAACCCTGACTTTAAAAAGAAAAGCTAATACAGATTTAATCATTTGTTAAAATGTGCGTTGAAAGAAAGCAGCTACAAGACTACTGAAAACCGTTTTGTTGTACTACAGAACGTATTATAAACTACTACAAAAATAATAAATCATTCAAGCGCTTCCATATGCGATATAACTTTTCATCAATGTAAAACACATAATTGGAAAATACCTGAAAATGAAAATCCCTGACTTACGTGTTGGAGGGGCCCTCTCCAACCCATACTCAGGAGAGAAAAAGACTTATAAACGCTGGCTGGAATTTAACATCAATCTCTTATTTAAAATATAAAATCCATGTCTTCAGAAAGGTATGTACTTCACAGTATCTCAATAGTGCAGAAAACTTAAAACAATGTTTCTCCAAAATGTCAACAGAGTCCTCTCGCTATCTGAGAGGTCCATATTTATATAATTCGTAATGCAGAACTTAACTAAATGTCTAAATGTCGATTTCGCTTAAACAGGAGTGTGTTCTCTATAAATCAGTAAACAGGGTGCTGAGCTTGGTGATCCCTCAGTCTTCTACGCGTTCATCCTTTAATGCTCCTGAACCTACTCAATCACGCTTGGTTTCCACAAAATTAGTTTATCGAATATGCATTTTAACATACAAGAATAATCATCAAAAACAATTTCATTAAATAATTAAAGTAAAACATTTTTCCCACAATTGAGTGTGTTTCTTCGCCATTGCTTGAGCTTGACTATGGGAAAAAGGTTTATCAAATACCTGAAAATTTGACTCATCATTCTCTCCCATACTTGAAGGATTCACCCATGCTTGGGTGACTTATTCAATTCGTCGATGACCTCCATGATATCCCATGATACCACCGTAGGTATCCCTTCCTGCCTGTGATATCCAAAATTCTGATTCTCCGTGGCCCATGCCTTCCTCTCTTCCACCTTATTAATGTGTTCCTTGATGACTGGGGAAAGAAAGAATGGGGGATTCAGCCTCATCCCGATCCATCTGAGTTGATTTCTTGCCAGGGATTCTTTGTAGAGTGTGGTTTTGAAAAGAGCATCATCAAGCCTGAGGGGAGAGTGGAGTTCTCTTCTTTTCAGATTGTTTTCCACCCTGCTCCACCTTTCCTTAATGGACTCGTTAACTTTCTTCTGTGTGCTTCGAAGTGTAATGTCAAAATGAGTCACAGCCTCCTATTGTTTTGCAAGGAGAATGGGTATCAGTTCCTCGTCCTGGGTGAGGATCCCGTGGCTATAGATTATCCCTTCAGGGTGAGTTGGCTCTCGTTTGATCATTAATGGGATTTTCCATTTGGATGCAACATAGAGATGGTAGTCCTGGGATCACTCAATTTCGTGGTTCATCCACAAACATAATGCCCTTAACTAGAAATCGCCCACATATGGGTTTGGTGACCAGTTGGGCAAGCCAGAAACTATGAAATTATGCAAGAAGAACTCACTTAATTGGTCTTTCTCCAGCTCTGTGGAGTTCAAAGATGCATCTATAAACTCTTTGGGAGTGCTTACCTCTATAGGGAGTCCTTTCTTCAACCTCTGGAGCTGGAATTCACCCCATTTCTCCTATATATAAACTGCATATATTTCCGACGATGGTTTGAGGTCCCGTAGTCTATCATATATGCCGATAGTAGTGGCCAAAACGTCCTTTAATTTGGCAATCTCTTGGTCTTTCTTTGATAATTCATTTTGTGCCTCGGCCAACTTTTATTGAAGTGTTGAATTCTTCTGCTTAGCCAGCCGCAGCTCTTCTGCATGATGCATCTTCAGGATTTGTGTCTTCTCGGCTAAGAATGGGGGAGGTGTGGGATGGCTTCCTAGCCCAATTCTCAACATTCCCAACTCAATTCTGAGCCTTTCCAATTCTTCGCGAGCCTTAGCAAGTTGGGTAACGACCTCAGGGTTTTCATTATGTTCTGGAGAATTCCCCTGGAGGTTTCCTTGCTCTTGTAAGCTTTGCTCTTCTTCTTTTTCCATTTCTTCTTCTTCATCCCGTTCTTCTTCGTCATTCTTTTCCTATTCTTCTTCTTCTTCTTCTTCTTCGTCTGCAGTGGGATCCTTCTGGTCTATAAAAGGATCAATGTCATCATCAGACACATTGGTAACCAGGGGATAGGGTTCCCTTTCTTCCTCCTTGGAGACTTGGATTTTAGATACCTGCGTGAATCTCTTGCTGCGCCTCTTCGACCCCTGACTACTGGTAGGAATACCTAGGTCTGATTTGGGGGAGTCCTCTTTTGAGTGTTTTATCTTTACCAAGGTGTTGGCCACACTGTCCAAGTCAATTTTTCTTTTTGCCCCTGATACAGAGGTGGTCTTACTTTTTGATTCTAGTGGCAAGGGCGTAGTCTGCATTCTCTGAACGTCCTCAACAGATACCATGATGAAATCCTCCCAAGAGATCTCTAGAATCTGTGCTTTTAGTTCCTCACCAACTATTAGTTTGATCATCCCATGATGGGCCAAAGCATCCTCTTTTCCCTTAGCCACCTTCCTGCTCATTTCTGCTAGGGATTGGAGCAGGTAAAACGGAATGCTAATGTTGTTGTTTGATGAAATGTGACTCCTGTGCCTGAGAAGTTCCAAAATACGAAAATGGATAATGGGAACATAACTAAACCTCCTAGTGCATGTAATGTACCTCTGGACAATTGCAGCCATTTCATCCCATGGTGCTGGCATGGAGAGTCTTTTGACTCCATTTTTTTCTTCATCATAAGCCTCTCCCTGCTCAAAGAATGTTGCTTTTGCTATGTGGTTTGCCTCCCGGTCATTGCTTATCCAATGTAGGCCCATTGGTAGACCAGTGTGTTGGGCAATCATGTCCTCATCCAATTTTATACGTAACCCTTTTACTTAGGTGACGTATTGTTCATCTTTGATATGTTTGAGGTTTCTTGCGAACTCGTGAGCTACCCCTGAATCGTATCCTCTTAGTCCAAGGATGAAAGGCATCCATCCTAAATTATGAATGATTTACATGACTCTCGGGCTCTGATAAATGGCTCTGTGATCTTCCAGTTCACTTTTCTTGAAACCCTTTGTCATTTTAGAATCTTCTTTTTAATGAGACAAAAACCAGAACTTTGGAATGTGGTTTATACCTTCAACTAGTCGGGGCTCTGCCTACAGGATCAAGGATTGCAATGCTGGAAGAGTGAGCGCATTAGCTTTGTTCTGTTGCTTCTCGGGAATTCTGAGATGTTCCTTATATGCAAAATTGTGGAATATTATGCAACCTTACTTGCCATCTTTCCGCACCTATCCTTTCCATCATTCCTATACTTGCCTCTTTTAATCCTCTTTTTCCATGATCAATCTCTGTATTCCCATGATCGATCTATGTACTTCATATGGTGAAGGTTGCGATCATGATTTGTTGAGGGTGACGGGACTTAGGTAGCGATCATGAGTTATTAGTGGGGAGCTCCCAATATGGATGCCTAATGAGGGAAGCTATACTAAGAGCCTACTTTAAATGTCAACCCGGGGGACATGCACTATCTGTGCTCTTATAGGATAATCTTTGTCACAGTTGGATGTCGGTATCAATGTTCTAAGGGTTTCCTACTTAATATGTAAAGCTGATTGTACTAGGGAATCAAATACTGGAAAGCAATAAATCTATTTTAAAGAATTAAAGTACTGAAAGCAGTAAATCTATTTTTAAAGAATGAAGATACTAAAAGCAGTAAATCTATTTTAAATAATTAAAATGCCTAAAGTAGAAGAGATAATCTTATGAAGTTACCTAAGTGCAGAATGATAAACCTAGGATTTGAAATGCCATAACAGATCTATTCTAATATTGGAGAAAACAAGGTCTGTAATTTACTTTATGCATATAACTGGAGTTCTGATCTAAATCGTTTAAATACTAAACTAAAATTGAAGTGAGATCGTTCATGCTACACATCTATTTACTAAGAAGTCAGAGTAATTAATCACAATGGGAAACATTCATAAATCTCAGATCTAAACCCTGACTTTCGAAAGCAAAGCTAATATAGATGTAATTGTTTGTTAAAATGTGTGTTGGAAGAAAGCAACTATAGGACTACTAAAACCATTTTGATGTACTACAGAATGTATTATAAACTACTACAAAAATAATAAATCATTCAAGCGCTTCCATATGCGATATAACTTTTCATCAATGTAAAACACATAATTGGAAAATACCTGAAAATGGAAATCCCCTGACTTATGTGTTGGAGGGGCCCTTTCCAACCAGTACTCAAGAGAGAAAAAGACTTATAAATGCTGGCTGGAATTGAACATCAATCTCTTATTTAAAATATAAAATCCATGTCTTCACAAAGGTCTGTACTTCGCAGTATCTCAATAGTGCAGAAAACTTAAAACAATGTTTCTCCAAAATGTGGTGAGCTCCCAATATGGATGCCTAATGAGGGCAGCTATACTAAGAGCCTACTTTAAATGTCAACCCGGGGGAGGTACAAACTTTAGAGGTGCAGGCACTATCTGTGCTCTTATAGGATAATCTTTGTCACAGTTGGATGTTGGTATATATGTTCTAAGGGTTGCCTACTTAATATGTAATGCTGGTTATACTAGGGAATTAAATGATGGAAAGCAATAAATCTGTTTCAAAGTATTAAAGTACTTAAAGCAGTAAATCTGTTTTTAAAGAATGAAGATACTAAAAGCAGTAAATCTATTTTAAATAATTAAAATGCTGAAAGTAGAAGAGATAATCTTATGAAGTTACCTAAGTGCAGAATGGTAAACCTAGAATGTGAAATGCCATAACAGATCTATTCTAATATTGGAGAAAACAAGGTCTGTAATTTACTTGATGCATATAACTAGAGTTCTGATCTAAATCGTTTAAATACTAAACTAAATGTGAAGTGCGATCGTTCATGCTACACATCTATTTACTAAGAATTAAGAGTAATTAATCACGATGGAAAACATTCATAAATCTCAGATCTAAACCCTGACTTTCGAAAGTAAAGCTAATACAGATGTAATCATTTGTTAAAATGTGCGTTGGAAGAAAGCAACTACAGGACTACTGAAACTGTTTTGCTATACTACAGAACATATTATAAACTACTACAGAAATAATAAATCATTCAAGCACTTCCATATGCGACAGAACTTTTCATCAATATAAAACACATAATTGGAAAATACCTGAAAATGGAAATCCCCTGACTTACATGTTGGAGGGGCCCTCTCCAACCGGTACTCGGGAGAGAAAAAGACTTATAAACGCTAGCTAGAATTTAACATCAATCTCTTATTTAAAATATAAAATCCATGTCTTCACAAAGGTCTGTACTTTGCAGTATCTCAATAGTGCAGAAAACTTAAAACAATGTTTCTCCAAAATGTCAAGAGAGACCTCTCGCTATCCGATAGGTCCATATTTATATAATTCGTAATGCAGAACTTAACTAAATGTCTAAATGCCGATTTCCCTTAAACAGGAGTGTGTTCTCTATAAATCAGGAAACAGGGTTCCAAGCTTGGTGATCCCTCAGTCTTCTACGCGTTCATCCTTTAATGCTCCTGAATCTACTCAATCACACTTGGTTTCCACAGAATTAGTTTATCGAATATGCATTTTAACATACAAGAATAATCATCAAAAACAATTTCATTAAATAATTAAAGTAAAACATTTTTCCCACAATTAAGTGTGTTTCTTTGCCATTGCTTCAGCTTGACTGTGGGAAAAAGGTTTATCAAATACCTTAAAATTGGACTCGTCATGCCCTATAACTTTCCAGAGGGTAGTTATGAGTATTTTTCTTGAATTTATTCATGAGAGCATGTAAATTTATGTGGATAATTTCACCCCTTATGGGGATGAATTTAAAGAATCTCTAACAAATCTTTAAAATGTACATAAGAAATGTATTGAAATGATCCTTTGTATTAGAAATGAAAAGTGTGAAATGCTAATGGATGAAGAGGTAGTGTTAGGAAATTATGTTTCTGTAAAGGAATTACACTTGATCCCTCAAAATTCCAACTCATAATCAACCTACCTCCACCATAGAAATTGTTATCACCTCTATCAATGTTCCTACCAAAGAAGGAAAGGGAACCCCCCTACCTAAACCCCAAGCGTTCCCATTGACCTCTCGCACTAAAGGAAGAAGTAGAAAACCCAAAAAAAGCTAAGTATCAACGAATTCCGAGCCAAATTATCGAGCCGTAGTGAGAAAAATGGGAAAGACAAGGAAGTGAAATTCTTCCGCAATCTACAGAGGTTGAATGGTCAGGATTGAATAAGCAAAGGTAGATCTATGGCTGGGAAGCAATCCACAATGCATCTAATCAAGAGGTTTTTTGTTTTTTCACTTTCCCGCACGTTTGAATTTTTGACTTTTTGCATCCGCATTGTGGATTGCAGAAGTCAGAACGATATTTTTCAAGAGCGTAAAGATGGGTTTCTAATTTCTGCATCCCGCATTGTGGGATGCGGATTATGGAGGAACATTTTTCTGGGGGCACAGGTTCGAGTTTCTGATTTACGCAACCTGCATTGAGGAATGCAGATTATGGAGGCATAATTTTTCGGGGGCATAGATTGAAGTTTCCAATTTCCGCAACCTGCATTGCCGAATGCAAACTGTGGAAGTGATTTCCGTGAGGCTGTGTAATGGCCTTCCGATTTTTGAAACCCTCATTGCGGGATGCTGATTGCATAAGTTATTTTTGATAGGCTCTGTTTAGTAGCCCCAACTTCTTATACCTAAAACCCGCATTATAGAATACGGATTGCGAAAGTGATATTTTTCTAGAGGCATAAAGTTGGATTTCCGATTCCTGAAACATGCATTGCGGAATGCAGATTGCAGGAGGTTAATTGCGGATCTGAGATGTTTTACAGGGTAAATTGTAGCCACGGAAAATGAAGGATTTCACAGGGAAATGACACGATTGGGAGCCAATTTGGAAGCAAAAGAGAAGCGCAGCCTGGTTATTGTCCAAATCAACCTAAAATCGCCCAATCCAAAGGACAAACAGGTGGTTTCCAAGGCCCAAATGCACATTGACAGTGCACAGAGTTTTCGACTGGTGTGTCTAATAGACTTAGAGGTAGTTGGTTCGAGCAGTTCAGCGTGAACAGACTCATCCTTTCCAGTTCAGGACTGTTGTCAGTAAACAACTATTTATGGTTGAATTAGTTAGAAGTTGTTTGATATTTTGTAAGCCTATAAAGGAAAATTCTGAATTAAACCTAAGGGTTGGAAGTTTTTGGATGCTAAGAGATTAAAAGCTCTGTGTATGTGTTGAACTCATCCTTTCAATTCATGAGAAGACTCGATTCTGGAGCAGATATTCTTGTGATGAGTGTTTTGATGTTTGTTACTTCCTGTGCATGTGTTCTTCATCCATATTTTCATTTATTGTTTGCTTCTACAGTATCTAGATCAAGACTACATGGTCTGAAATTCATATTTTATGCTTAAGATGCATATGACTAGGTAGTCCACGCTTTCTTCTTGAAGTTGCAAGTTAGAATTCATTTGCAAATGATCTAGCTTTGTGATGGAATTTGTTTCCTTTTATGCCTTCATCTATTAATATCTTTGACTTGAAGAAACCTCATTTACCTCGCCTCTTCCTCTTAAATTATGGTTTAAATCAGTCATTTGTGACTATAAATTCACTGAATTTTGACTCCATGCCCAATGGTTCTCCTGTCCTTAACACCAACCAGCTGAAAAATCCCTATAAATCCTTACCTAAAGGTCTAGCCACCACTTTTACCTATGACCAACTTGTGCAAATAATATTCTAAGTGTTGAGTGAATTGTGAAAGAGAGAGACCTCTATGTGGTCGGAAAGGCTAGTTTCCATCCACCAAAGCTTGGTTTGAAACAGTTACCTCATGATCCCTTGTGCTGCAACCTAGGAGAATCTTGAGTGATAAAGGAAACAAAGAGATGTTAGAAGTTTCATAGGTTAGGAAAGATACTATAAAAGATTTATTAACAATTTCTGTAAAATAACTACCGCTATGTTTCTCCTACTAACCAAATATGAAAAATTTCATTGGCACAATGACTATTAAGAAGCATTTGAGTGCATTAAGGAAAAGATAATGTAGACCCATATGTTGCAACGAACAAATTGGGAAATCGCTTTCCATACCCACTTAGATACATAAGAAAAAGAAATCAACGTAGTCTTACAAAAAATCAAGACAAATATATTTATGCAATCTAGTACATTAGAAAGAACCTAGCAAGTGCAGAGTTGAACTACATTGTTGTAGAGAAGGATTTCCTAGTAGTTTTCTATTCAATCAACAAGTTCAGGCATTACATCACAGGATATCAGGTATTTTTCCACACTGACCACTCAACAATTAAATATTTAATGAATAAATCATATGTGAGTTCTATGGTGATTAAATGACTATAATTATTGCAAAAATTTGATATAGCAATCCTTGATAGGCTTGGAAAGCACAATGTAGTAGTATATTTCTTGTCTAGACTGACTCATGTTGCAAATGAAGAGCTTGTGGATGCCGTGAGATTCTTCAAATCATAGAACTAAGCTGCATGTATGAATTTAATTTCATGAATAATATTTTATGTGTTTCAACGGATTCATTATAAGACCCAATAACAAATAATGCACTACTTTAGTTTTTGTGGCATCTTATTCTTCCCATCAATGAAATACATTAGTTTTTAATGCAGGAATCAAAGTAGGGAAGAAAAGGAAGCATGTAAATGAGTGTGGATAATGAAGCTTTATCTCCATTGTACTTTTGGTGATAGTATTGGAGTAGAGATTTAGATTCCTCAACAATGACTTCCCATAGAACTACTATTAAAATTAAACTAATAAGCTCCCCCATTTCGCACTATTTAGGTCAATACTTGAAATAAGAAAATGAAGTCAAATCATGGTTTTACTTATTTAATCCCCAACATGCATCCACTATTTCTCTAGTTTACTTATGTACTAAGTAGAATTCCCCAACATTCTTAAATCAACATATATCCATCTTAAACCTGGACAAGCATCCCAGATCTATCAATCAACGAGATGGATCCAATTTCTTTAGGTGTAATTTTTTCTTTTATCTTAAACTTTTTACATGTAAAAAAAAATGCACACCTTAAGAAATTTGATCCCTCCCTTAAGATGGATTTGTGTTGGTTTAAATTCTTCTATTTTATGAGCTCACATGAATTTTTTTAATGACTTTATATTTCAGGTAACTTAGGAGTTAAGATGAATTTTTTAATTACTTTTTTTTTTTAATGTTACAATATATCCCCCATACTGGACTACAAAACATAGTCCATGTATTGTTGAACCTTCACACCTAAACCATAAAAATAGTCATGAGAAATCTCTATATCATTTTTTGACCCTTTATATAATGGAAAGTAGTGAATTTATCATATGTTGTAAGTAACAAAATTTTACAATGTGCCACAACTTATGGATGATAGAGGAAAGGGAATATGAAAAAAAAAATGTATACGACATTAGAATTTAACGTAACCTATTGGAAAATTGGCAATATTTGAGGACTCCACTCTTGTCTCTCTAGTCAACAAATATTATCTTCACTTAGACATGATTAGTTCGTTGAAATTCAATGAAATCTAGGGGGATATACTCTAGACTTCTTTCTTCAACATTCAACCACATTAAATTTGAAAAATGATAGAAAAAAAATGGATCTTGAAACAATAAGAAAGGAAATTAGTTCTCTTGAAATAGAGTTTTCCAATAAATAGTTCTAAGAATTGATTAGTTTCATGAGAAATGGTTTATTGATTCTAGAAATAGGAAGGACACTATAAAATGGTAGTCTTCATATCCTCCCCATATCTACACTATTTTGTCCCCAAAACGTGAACCATCATTTTGTCTCTAGTAATGGAGTTTTGGAGTGGGGATATTTTCGTAGTTTTCCACATGTGGATGGTAGTGAAGAGTTGAGAATTTTCCACACATGATATCCCAGGGTGGGGATGATTTCAAATTTTTCCATACATGATAACCCCTTAAATTGATGATGTGCATTGAATTGAGAGCTACCGATGTAAGGGTAATGGTAGCTTGATCACAATCTTGCAAGGATATTCCAACGTTGGGGGAAATATGTAGTCGGTGCAATTAACTACTCTCTAGTAACCAAAATGACCAGGCGTGTAAGTGGGTTTCAATGTGTGCACATTGTAAATATATTTTGGTTATGAAAATCTTAATTTTTCTTTTATAATGTTTACAATGTGTTTATATGGTTTCATGAATTGTTAGTTTTGTGAGTTTTAGGCCATTCTTTACAATGTTGTTTGAAAATTGTTGTTTTAAGTATAATTTTTTATATTAAGTTTGATCCACTAATGAATTTATGTGTAGATATATTTACATATGCAATAATGAATTTATGTATAGATATATTTACATATACAATAAGGTGAATTGAAATTCTATGAATAATGTGTGTACTTTTTGAATCATATAAACCCTTAGCATAAGATTAAACCACTTTGAAAAAAGCTTTTATTATGCTTTACCATTACATTATGTGAAAAATATTTTAATCGTAAAACAAGCTTTAGTCTGAGACCTAAATAACCGGATGAGATATAATCCTTCTATCAATTAAGAGAGATGAAATTTAAATTGAAAAACAATTTTTATGAATTTTATTGTCTTTTTCGCATTTAAAAGGTTAATTCAAATAATAGTTTATGAGAGTTTTATATGGCGCACTGTTCTTTCCTATTTAGTAGGGCAAACTCATTTTTTTTACTAATAAGAAGCTTGGATTCAACAAATCTTTAAAAAAATAATAATAATAAAAACGGGGACTCAACAAATCTTATAAAAGAATACTAATAAAAACGGCTATAACGTTTTGGGGAGCGTGCATTGAAAAAGCACAGCTAAACCGTTGAGGACATACAAAAAAATATGAAAAAGAAAATAGATTGAAAAAGCACAGCTAAGCCGCTGAGGATATAAAAAACTTGAAAAAGACTTTAAAAAACTAACGACTATGTACACCGTAGTGAAAACATGAAAAATACTTTAAGAAAATAACGGCTATATATACCGTAATGGTAAGCCTGGACTAAAAACGTCCCGAGGAAAGATGGAACCATTTCAGTTCCAAATGGTTTCTTGGTTCTCCAAAACGACGAATCATGGTTTTCCACCTGACATGGGGTTTGTTGTGCACTGCTCAGATTTAAGCTCACAGATCTCATCTGTGGAGATCGTGCTCGTTGAGATGAATCCATAGCGTTTCCACAATCCTTCCCCATTATTTGTGCACGCCGATCTTAAGTAACTCAGAATTGATCTCTGTATTTAAAGAATTGATCTCTGTATTTAATGGAATCCCATTCGCAGTGGCTAAGGACTGCACCGCCGAAATGGTGACAGGGAATGAGTCGTAGAAGGTGTTTATAAGGGCTTCCCAGCTCTTGAGATTCAAGAGCCTGTTCTCTCGCATGAACCCCGACATGGGATCGAATCTCTGGAACATCCGTGTAGTTCGAGAAATCTGTCTCCGGCTAAATGCGATCTGCAGAGCAACGTCGGGCAGGTGTTCGATATGACTGAGCTCGAAGTCGTAAAAGGTGTTTACAACGGCGCCCCAGCTCTTCAGATTCAGGAGCCTGTTCTCTCGCATGAAATCCGACACGGGATCGACTCCCGGGAACATCCATGCGGTTCGAGAAATCTGGGTGCAGCTAAATGCGATCTGCAGAGGAATGTCGGGCATTATAAAACTCTTCTGTATACCGATAATTTTTTCTGTATTCAAACTGAGCAGGCCATTGGTGCAGAGCAAGCAAAAAGGCTGATGGGTTGTTAAGCTGCGTACAGTTGCAACACCGATTTGTGTTTTGTTATTTTCGTATTTTTATGATTGATATTTCTACTTTTGTGCATGCTCATGCTATTGTATAGTCTGTGCTTGTAATATGTTATAGTTTTTTTGGCGTGGGATAACTGGCATTTAAATTGTCCAGTTTTTCTGGTAATTTGTTTTTTAGATCTGGTTATAAAAACTGGTGGAATCATAGTTTCACTCATTTACTGCGAAACTATGTCATGGAACTGTGATTCGGAGGGTTTTGGCACATTTTAAAAACAACCCAGATAATCCAAATTCCCAAACTAACTTGAAACAGTGAAACTATGCCTAGCCTGAAAAGTTCCCATCCCCAATAGCCAGAATACCGGGGCTATTTGAGGACTCACTGAGGAGCATTGGTGAAGACTAATACAAGCTTCTGTTTCCAGGTAATTATCATTTCCTCTATACTCAATAATATTGTGATATACTTTTTATTCTGTTGGCTTTTTTCTTTCTTAATGAAAACAAATAATTGTGAGATTTTTTTTTCTAAAAATAGAATAGTTAAAGAAATTAAAAAAGAAATAAATGGTTTTTAAAATTTGATAACATTCACATATATGGTTAAATATAGAGTGTTATAACAAAATTCTTATTAATTTTTATGTTGTTTTTTTTTTTTTTCTTTTTTAATGAAAACAAAATAATTGTGAGATTTTTTTTCTAAAAATAGAATAGTTAAAGAAATAAATAGTTCTTTAAATTTGATAACATTCACATATATATAGATAAATATAAAATGTTATAACAAAATTTTTATTAATTTTAGAGAAAAATTAGATAATAAATAAATAAAAATTGTTAAATTTTTCGCCGATAGACGCTTCAATGAGCTTTTCTGTGTATATGGAGGGTGATCGCAACTTTTTAATAAAGATTAAGGATGGGCGTCATTGATTAATTAAATTAACATATTCTTCGTGGAGCACATACATCCAACCAAAGAGAGTCTATGATTAATTAAATTAACATATTCTTCGTGGAGCACATACATCCAACCAAAGAGATTTAGGGTTGGCTGAAAAGTTACCCAAAGGTTTTATTGGATTAGCACTAATCAGCGGTTAATCGAAAGGTTGAGCCTGCCACGCGGGAGTAAGTTTGTTTAAATGAAAGGGTGAATCATTTCTGAATCGCCACGGATCCCACGGAGGTGGGGAAGCCAATGAATGGTCATAGGGTAATGAATCATTAAGAAGAACAATAGAGTCTCGGAGTTGAGTTTCACGCATGCATCAATGCATTATGGTACTATGTTTGCATCTTTCTTTCGATTTGCAGGTCCAAGCAATGGATGAGGAGGCTTAATCGTGGAGTACGTAAACCCTAAATTATTCAGTATATAAGACCATTGGTATCTGATATGAATCTACTAGAAATTAGACCGACCTACAGGAATTTTAATGGAGGTGGGAGCCATGCAGATTCATAAACAGTAAGTCTCCGCAGTATTTCACTGTTGTTCCTTTGACTATGAAATCTTTGATATTAATCGTTGTGCTCCTGTTGTTTTTTGCATTAATCGCAATGCCTTCTGTTATTCACTCAAAAACATCAAAGCCAAGCCAGTTAATAACTCAATCTGTAGTCAAACAGCGAATTACAATCTCAGATTGGGCTTTGGAAGAAACTCGTGGCCTAAGGATGCCAAACTGGTATGGAAGCTTTGATTCTACCTCTTCGTATCTTATTCTACACTGCATTGTGGTCTATGATGTTCCCGTATTTTGCTTTTGGTTTTTTCAAGACATGGCCATGATCAAGATCCGATATATAAAACGAAACATTCATTTCAATGGAAGGTTCAAAAGGGTGCCATACATTTTTTTAATCAGGGTGGCTATATTTAGGTTGAGTGAGTGGAGGTAATAGGTGCCATAAGTCTTCAGATGATCCATACCTCATTTATATAATTGAGAAGATTTTAATTTTCTTAGGTACATCAAGAAAATGCCCACATTCAAATTTCATATATAGATTCTGGCAAACAGGCTTCTTAACTGAATGATCAATAGGGTTAAATGAATCGTTGATCGTTTCAATTTCAATAGCCTCTCTTTGCACTGCTGGATCGGGATTAACAGGTTGTTCCAGACTGGTATTTCCATTTGCAATGTTGCTACCTATATATAAATTCCAGAAATTTAATGGATCCCTTCAATGTCTAACCTCGTTGCTGCTATGCTGCATTCACAGTACAATGGCGGTGGCGTTGCTGGCGAAATCCTTCAACGTATTCATTCCCTGCTTAATAGTCCTTGTGTTCTTCACTTTGGCGAATCGTCTGAAACAACAATCCAGTCCAAGGTCTCGGCTCTGTTTGTGTTCGGAGATTCGACCATTGATGTAGGAAACAAAGACTATATTCTCACACCAACAAAGGGAGACCATGCTCTTTACGGGAGGGATTTTATCGACCATAAAGCCACGGGAAGGTTTTCCAACGGCAAATTAGCAATGGATTTTCTCTGTAAGTCTATTTATGAATTCTGAAAACTGAAAACTCAAATCTAAGGCTCTATGAATCACCATTTCTCCAATCTCTAATTGGTGTACTTGTTAGTATTTATACAGCTGAGGCATTGGGATTGAAGAAGACATTGCGAGCATATTTAGACCCTGTGGTGGCTTCCCAAGACCTAATCAGGGGCGTATGCTTTGCTCTCCATATACAGTTAGGAATTTCTGCTCTCCGTGTACAGTTTGGTCATTTACATTTGACGCTGCTATTGTACCGCAACCATATTATTGCAAATGATAATGGACATCAAGAGGTTGTGGTTGGATACTCTGATTCAGGAAAAGATTTAGGGCATTTTACTGCTGCATGGGAATTATATAAAGCACAGGAATATGTTAATCAAATTGAGGGAGCACTGAAGGTTGTATACAAAGAGAGATCGACAGCTCTTAATACATTCCGCACCATCCACATGCTCGGGAGATAGGAGAATCAGTGGTTGCGGAATACAAACCACCATCACACGCGTCATTTTTTTTATACATGAGCATGTGGAAGAGATGGTATTGGAAACCATCCAAAGGCCATGCGGAACCACCTTTTGCATGTACGAAAAGGTGCACGCAAAATGAGAAAGTTAAGCTCAGTCGGAGTTGTAGGGGTTACCATCGGCTGTATTGGCACCATAACCATTCTCATCCTTGGGATGATATACATGTTAAAAACTTCGAGGGCAAAGAATGAAAGCTATATCGAGGAGGATGCTAGATCGGATATTTCTTCAGGAGATGAACAAAGGAGATGAACAATGTATGATAAAATATAGAGATATAAGTAGAAGCTACTGAGAACTTCAGCGGTAATTACATCATCGGCTCTTGCATGTCGAGCATGGTCTACAAAGTGGTTCTTGTAGGACTGGACAAAATCGTTGCAGTGAAGTGCTTAAAACTAGCAAATCATCATCACGACGATAATCGATATCGCAGTCTGAGGCGTGAGATCGAAACATTGAAGAATGCCCGTCATAGAAACATCCTGCATCATCGGGACCTGATAACTGCACGGGATGAGATGAATTATGTAACAGTTCTTTTGTGTGACTACATGGTTAATGGATCGCTGTGGGAATATATGGGCGGCACTATCAAACGAAATCAGAAGCTGGACTGGACGAGTCGGAATAGCATTGCGGTGGGCGTGGCCGAGGGGCTCAAATATCTGCACCACGACTGCGAACCCCCGATCATCCACTGCGACATAAAGTCTGGCAACATATTGCTGGACCATGAATATGTAGCACACGTCGCAGACTTCGGACTTGCCAGGCAAGTGAAAAGTCCATCGGTAGATTCTGAATCGAGTTCTCTTTTTGGAGGGACTCTTGGTTACATTGCTCCGGGTACTAAATCTTTCAAACGTTTTCTCTCTATCAAGCTTAATCATCTCGACCCATTTATTGTTGCTATGGATTGTAGTTGTATATTAGATCATTATAATATATACCATGTGGTGCTTATAATAAGTAATGTTATATGCAGAATGTGGCTATGGAGTGAAGGCGTCGACGAAGCAAGACGTGTACAGCTTCGGAGTGGTGTTATTAGAGCTGGTAAGCGGAAAGGGCCCCGTGGTAGAAGAAGGCGATCAAGAATTTGTACATCTGACTACATGGGCTGCGAGGATGGCCAATGAAGGAAGAATGGATGAAATAATTGATGAGGATCTGAGAAGCAGCAATGACTACAATGAGATGAAGGATGAAATAGTGAAAATGATCGAGATTGCCACATTTTGCACTAGAATTGCTCAGGCCGTCGATGAAGGTAGTCCTTGACATGTTTCATAAGCTACGATCTGACTATAACTCATTTCTCCCTTCAGAAACTAAGGTACCCATCTCTCAGGTTTCAAGAAGTCTGGTTCACGGTAATGAAAGTATGTTCTAGATATATCTAGTTCTACAATTCCTCTTCTTTGCTTCTCACTTCTTCAATAAATACCCCAATCATTTCATTGCATAGATCTATTAAACGCGTGGATTCTGTTTTATCTCTTCTACCCGAATTTTGCACACCTCACGATGCAATGTACTTCTAGTTACCAGTTTGTAATAACTAGCATGGATAATGCCACTCCTGTCATCTTTGACCGATTCTTATTAAGTAGGCTGGAGCCTGGGTGTTAGTACAGTAACCTGCCCTGTTTAATGATTAGTTATTATTAGGTTAAATAATGCATTGTTTTTGTTATTTGCTCGATCGTTACAAATATTGAGGAACATGATGGGAAGATAGAAATCTTTGCATAAATTGATGTTATATTTCGAAAATGGTGAAAATTGATGTTAATAAAAGATGTTTTTGGGATGCCACTTAAGGCAGTTCCATATTGCCATTTGTGCGGTTTGCAATACCATTTTTCCATATGCGGATGTATAAAAAAAATGACGCCTGTGACAGTGGTTTCATACCGCAACCACCCATCGTCCTTATCTTTATAGACGATGCGGGATGAATCGAGAACCGTCGATCCCTTCTTTATGGCTCTTGCAAACACCCTAAACAATGCATTTTGCTCCATGATATGTGGTACGACAGGTTAGATGCCAAATTTCAGTAGACTAAATCGATCGGACCATATGACATGGATAGAGTATCATTGTTTCCTTTCATAATATGCAGGTGCCTGAGTACAGTGCAATGTAATTCAATAAATACGTAAGAGCAGATAGAGTGATACCCCATACGGCGAGTTGAGAGATTGTATGACAGCATCGTCCCAGACATTTCCGTGATGATTGGCAGTGCATCGAGGGATGGAAGATTCATTCTTCAAAATGGTGGAAACATATTCAGAATTCTCAGCCATAACTTCAACTCGCTTTTTGTTTATTATAAAACTACGCTTTGCAATGTTATTTCTATGATGAATGGAAACAAGCAGCTTGCCTCTATATATATAGAGAGAGCCTAAGACTACCATTGGTGATAGGTGTATGAGATAAGATGCATTGTTAACATATGTATTATAGTGTAATCATATATTCATCGTGGTTAAATTGTTCGAAGTACCACATTAAACCGTCCTAACGTCATCCATATATATGCGTATAGACGGAGCAGTTTTTTACTATGAGGTTTTGTATGATATTGTCATTTTAGAGTTGATAATGTGGAAGGAAAAATTGAATAGCATTAGGGTCTTCCAAGGTAAAAGGACAAAGATAGGAATAATTGAAGTCACTTGATATGAATTTATTTTGAATGTGCCAAATTCATATTTTTATTTTTTCTTAATTTAAGTCACCTAACATAAATTTGTTTTCAATGTCTCAACTTTAATTCATATTTTCAATGTTTTCAATTTGCTTTAACTTAGGTCACTTGGCTGAATTTATTTTCAATGTTTCAATATTTATTCATATTTTTAATGTTTTCAATTTACTTAATTTTTTTTTTCAATGTTTTCTATTAGTCAACTTCATTCTAGAAACATATTGAAACATATTTTTAAAGTATTGTCCATAAAACAGAATAAATATTATAAAATTAAAAGATAAGCATATTGTATATAATATAGTATTGAATTTGTTTCCATGTTTTCAATTTGTCAACTTCCTTCCTTCTGGAAACTTTCTCTTTTAAGTATTATTTATAGAATATTTGAAATATTATAATATATATATATATCTATATATATCTTGTATGCTTCTGTGTAGTACGACTTTTTGTTGAGATTCAATTATTTTCATTTCTTTATTTGCAGCAATCCAAAATAGTAGTACAACTAGATGAAAAACCAAAATATAAGTACAATTAGATACAAGAGTGATCTGTATTTAGAAATATTACATATAAGATTACACCAAAGAAGGAATCCAGAAAACAATTTTTTACAACCCTTAAGCAAACTTCTTCTTTGCTGGAGGGAACTTGCTTATCTATTGAAGCATCAAGAATTGTTATTGCATTCACTAAACCGTTTTTCCAATTTGTAGCCAAATTGGACTTCAATATAATGCAATGCATATATCATAAAGAGATATAGTTTATTACAAGGTAGTAATCTAGACTTGCCATTTTCATAGTTTAGTTATTGTGTATAGGTTTTTAACATATATATATGGAGTTGAAGGATTCAAGTCTCTTAATCTTCTGAGCGAAGATCTCAGCAAAGCTGTTTAGTGGACAAATAGATATATCCATACTATAGATACAGATAAAAGTCCAAATTGCCCAACTAAATTATAAAAACAATTTACTATAATATATGGCAAAACAATTTACTATATGGCAAAAAAATCCTTTAATATTTAATGTTTAAGATTATGAAACTCTTATTTAAATTATAAAACAATTTATTATAATATAATAAAACAAAAAAGTATGGCAAAGTTATAAATAACTAAAATATTTTGGATATTATTTCCACTTCAATGAAAATTACTTATATTATTTAATTATAAATTGAAAAATTAAAATTATTAAAGGTATGTTTGATTAAAAGGAAAATCCTTTACTATTTTAGATTATAAAGTGTGATTTAATCTTTTAATGGAGTATCTAAATTATTGAATAAATTAGGGTTTAGTATTAAGAATAAAGAACATATTTTCTTTTAGTCAAAACAAATAAAATTTTTATTTTTTGTTACTTCGAAATTTACCATAATATAATACCACAAAAGAAACATGGCAATGTTATAAATAAGTAAAATATTTTGGAAAAACATGGCAAAACTATAAATAACTAAGATATTTATGTATTTTGTATTGAAAGGATTTCAACTATTTTATTTTGTTTTTAGTAAAATAAATATTTTAAAATTAGTACAATTATTTAATTTTGGGTTTGTGAGACATATATGATCAAACAAATTGTTACAAAATATTTAAAGTAATTATATATTGAATTTATTAAAAGTAGGTTTAACTATAAATATTTTTTAAAAGAAAACATTATATAAATATTATTAGTATCACTTATACAGATATTATAAAATCATATAAATAAATTATATAAATAATTTAAATATAACTCTTTAAACATTATAAAAATAAAATTATGTAAATAGTTATTGTTTATAAAAAGATAAATATAAATAAGAAATAAAATAACTTGATATAATCATTTAAAGTTATGTAATTAAAATTATGTATTTTTTTTAAATTTATATTAATCTAAATTATAGTAAAAATAATTTAAATTTACATTGCAATATTTAATATAACATTTAGATAAAAATTATAATGTCACATTTTTAATATGGTTTATATTTATGAAAGTATATGAATTTGGAATGATTTAGTTTGAAAATATTAAAAATGAATTTTTATTTTTAATACAAAATTTATATTGTAATGTGATGTAGAAAAATTTTCAAATTTACATTGCAACATCCATTATAACATGTAAATTATAAAAGTATATTAAGTTACTTTTGAATATGAACTATATTTAGTGCTAAAGTATTAAAAGATAATTTCTATTTACTTCAAATATAATATTTTAACATGGTTTAGAAATTAATACAGTGTATACATTCATAAATAATAATTGTAAACATTATAAGAAATTCTTGTTTAGTTTTTTTTTAAATCATATCATTTTCACTTTTTGATCAATTTTAGCTATGAACCAAGTCAATTAATTCAAGATCATCCATTGTAAAAATATATGTACACATAATAAAAAATATATAAATATGTGTGCTTTTTAAATGATATCAATTTAAATTATATTAAGAGTAATTCAAATTTACATTGAAACATGCAATATGACATTTAAAATTATAGAAAAGTATATTGTCACATTTCAATATGCCTATATGTATTTAAACTAGGAATCATTTAATTTGATAGTACTAAAATACATGAGTAAATATAAAACATTCAATATTTTGATTTAATGTAATTTTAATACTAAACAATATAAAGAAACCTAAACATAATTCTACATGACCATGCAAATGTGATATAACCATTGAGGTATATAACAATTCACCATACTCAAACATAGTAAACCCTTAACAACAATTAATGGTCAACCAAAGTCAATTATGTCCAACCAAAAGTTGACCAAATTCAACCATGGAAAACCAAATTTAACAATAGTCAACCATGGTCAACCATAATCAACCAAAAGTCATCCATGGTCAACCAAAGTTGACCATAGAAAACCAAAAGTCAACCGTGATAAACCAAAAGTCAATTGTGGTTAGCCAAAGTCAGACATGGTCATCCAAAGTCAACCATTCTCAACCAAAGTTGACCATGAACAACGAAAGTCAACAATGGACAATTAAATGACCAAATTCAACGATGGCCCAGCATGGTCGACCATGGTGCACTTTTGTTGTCCATGGTGGACCAAATTTAACCGTGTTTAAACCAAGTCAACTAATCTCAACAATACTCAAATATAGTCACCAAAGTGAAATAAAGTCAACCATGGTCAAACTAAAGTCACCCATGGTTAGCCATCAGTGTTCAACCAAAGTCAACCATCGTAAAATATGGTTAACCATCGTTAACGATAGTCAACCAAAGCCATTCAAAAGTCAACCATGCTCAACTAAAGTCTACCATAGTCAACCATGGTCAACCAAAGGCAACCATGTTCAAACATAAGCCACCCAAATTCATTCATGTTAAACTAAAGTCAACCATGGTCACCAAAACGTAAGCCATCAGAAAGCATACTTGATAAATCCAAACAAAGGTCAACCCTAGCTAACCATAGTAACCCATGGTCAGCTTAAGTTAACCATGGTAAATCTAAGTCAACCATGGTCACTCATAGTCAACCATGAGTAACCATGGTCAACCATAGCCAACCATTGTAACGCATGGTCAACTAAAGTCAACCATGGTAAATCTCAGTCAACCATGGTCAACCAAAGTCACCCATGGTCAACCATCATCAACCATAGACAAGTGAGCCAAATGCAATCATGGCTAATCAAAGTCAACCATGGTCAACAAAACACAATAATGGTTAACCATAGTTAACCAAAGGTCTACCAAAGTCAACCATGATAAACCAATAGTCAACCATTATCAACCATATTCAACCATGGTTAACCATAGTCAACCAATGGTCAATCACAGTGAGATACAAAGAGTGATTAGTTAACCATAGTAAAACCATGGTTGACCATGTGTGTGAATAATGGTTGCATGGTTGACCATGGTCAACCATATAAATAATCTTAATTTCTTTCCAATTTGTTCATGGTTGAACATGGTCAACCATGGTGGACCATAGGAAACCGTGCTCAACCATAGATAACCATAGTAAACCAAAAGTCAACGAAACTTGCCACGTTGCATTGTGACAAAACCTACCATATTGCATTCAACCATTCTCAACCATAGTCAACCAATGGTTGGCCATGATCAATCAAATTCAAACCATGGTTAACCATTGTTAAACATAGTTAGCCATGAGCAACCATGGTCAACCATAGCCAACCATAGTAACCCATGGTCAATTAAGTCAACCATGGTAAATCTAAGTCAACCATGGTCAACCAAAGTCCCCCATGGTAAACCATAGACAAGTCAACCAAATCCAAGCATGTCCAAGCAAAGTCAACCATGGTCAACAAAGCACAACAATGGTCAACCATAGTTAACCACAGGTCTACCAAAGTCAACCATTATCAACCATAGTCAACCATGGTCAACCAATCTCAACCATAGTGAGATCCAAAGAGAGATTAGTCAACCATAGTGAGATCCAAAGAGAGATTAGTCAACCATAGTTGACCACGGTGAACCATGGTTGCATGGTCAACCATATAAATAATCTTAATTCCTTTCTAATTTGTTCATGGTTGACCATGGTCAACCATGGTGGACCATAGTCAACTATGCTCAAACATAGTTAACCATGGTCAACATAGTAAGCCAAAAGTCAACAAAACTTGCCACGTCGCATTGTCACAAAACCTGCCATGTCCCATTCTAGTATGTTTCACCATGGTTAAGGATACTACCTAATCCTTCCACTAATGCTAGAATTTGACATTTTTACAAGACTACTTCATAATGTTGCAATGTCACATAACCATTCATCTACTTATTACGCTCACATAGACATTATAATATCTTTTATTATTATTATTGTAATTGTTATTATTATTGTTATTTTTATTATTAAAATAAAATATTATTATTATTAACCTCATTATCAATTATTTTTATTTATTATTGTTATAATTATATTTTCTTATTTTCATTTACAATTCAACATAACCATTCAAGTGCATAAACTATCATATATAATTTAGTCGAGACAAACATTGCAATGAGACATATTCATAGTGGAAAGATTGAAACCAATTAAAGACAACCAAAAGTCAAGCACAATCAACCAAAAGTCAACCAAAGTCAACCATGGTAAACCAAAATTCAAGCATTGTTCAACCATGGTTATTCATAGTCAACCAAAAGTAAAGTAAAGTAAACCAAATGCAACCATGATCAACCAAAATCCAACCAATGTCAACCATGGTCAACTAATGTCAAACATTGTTAAGCAAAAGTCAACCACGGTCAACAAAAGTCAACCATAGTAAACCAAACTCTACCATGGTCAACCAAAGTCGAGTTTGGTCAACCAAAGTTAACCATGGTCAACCGTGGTTAACCAAAGTTAACCATGGCCAACTATGTTCAACTAATGTCAACCATAGTTAAACAAAGTCGACCATATTCAACTATGTGTCAACCATCATCAACCATGGTCAAACATATTAATCCATAATCATCAAAAGTTAACTATGTTAAGCCTTGGACAACCAAAATCATGCATGTTCAACCATAGTAAACTGAAGTCAACGTGGGTGGTGAACGATAATCAACCATGGTAAACCATTGTCGACCATTTTCAACAATAATCAACCGTCACTAACCATGGTCAACTAAATTCAACCATGGTCAACCAGAGTCAACCATGGTAAACCATAGTTAACCGCCATTACCCATGGTTAACCATGTTCATCCAAAGTCACCCATGGTCAACCAAAGTCAACTATCATCAACCATACTCACCCATGGTCAACCATGTCCACCCATTTTCAATCATAGTCAACCATGGATTGACATCAACCGTGGATTGATGTGAACCATGCCTAAAAGTTAACTATGGATTGAAGTTATGGTTATATTGACTAAAGTAAACCTTGTAGTTGGGTAAAACTTACTTAAAAGTCAAGTATTGCTTGAAGTCAACGATGGATTAAAGCCAACGTTACTTAAAAGTCAATTGTGGACTGAAATCAACTACCGATTGAAGTCAACCATGGATTGAACTCAACCTTAGATTGAAGTCAACCATGGTCAACATAAGTCAACCATAGTAAACCAATGTTTACCATCGTCAACCAAAGTTAACCATGGTCAACCTTGGTCAACCAAAGCTAACCATGACCAACTATGTTCAACTAAATTCAACCATAGTTAAACAAAGTTGACCATATTCAACTATGGTCAACCATCATCAACCATGGTCAAACATATTAATCCATAGTCATCAAAAGTCAACCATGTTAAACCTTGGACAACCAAAGTCAAGCGTGTTGAACCATAATAAACTAAATTCAACGTGGGTGAACAATAATCAAACCATGGTCAAGCATCGTTGACCATTTTCAACAATAGTCAACCGTTACTAACCATGGTCAACTAAACTCAACCATAGTCAACCATATTCAACCACGGTCAACCATAGTCAACCATAGTCAACCATGGTCAACCGCTATTACTCATGGTAAACCATGTTCATCCAAAGTCACCCATGGTCAACCAAAGTCAACTATCATCAACCATACTCGCCCATGGTCAACCATGTCCACTCATTTTCGAATCAAAGTCAACCATGGATTGAAGTGAACCATGCCTGAAAGTTAACTATGGATTGAAGTCAAGGCTATATTGAATTCAACTATGGATTGAAGTAAACCATGGATAGATGTTAATGGTTGATTGAAGGCAACCTTGGATTTAACTTGACCATGGACTAAAGTAAACCTTGTACTGGAGTGAAACTTACTTAAAAGTCAATAATTGCTTGAAGTCAACTATAGATTGAATTCAACGATGGATTGAACCCAACCTTACTTAAAAGTCAACTGTGGATTGAAGTCAACCATGGATTGAATTTAACCTTGGATTGAATTCAATCTATATTGGATTCAACCTTTCTTAAAAGTCAACTATACATTGAACTCAACACTTCCTAAAAGGCACTTATGTTTTGAAGTCAACCTTGCTTAAGAATCAACCATGGTTCAAAGTTAACCTTAGCTGAAGTCAATTTTGGAGTGAAGCCAAGCATGGATTGAGGTCAACCTTGGGCTGATGGAAACCTTAGAATGAAGTCAACCTCTTAGTCAACATTAGATTGAAGTCATCCTTGAAGTTATGCTCAACCATGCTTCAAGGTCACCCTTGCTTAAAATTCCACTATTGATTGAAGTTAGTCGTGGTTCAAAGTCAACCCTGCTTGAAAGGAAACTATTAGCTAAAGTCAACTATTGAATGAAGTCCCTCATGGTTCAAAGTCAAGTTTGCTTAAAAGTCAACTATGTATTAAACTCAACCTTTCTTTAAAGTCAACTATGGACTCAAGTCACCTACGGGTTCAGGTCAACCATTGTTAATCAAAATTCAGCGAAGCTCAACCAAAGTTAACCTTAAGAAGCCAAGGTCAACCAGAAGTCAAATATGGTTGATCAAATGTCAACCATGTTCAACCAACGAAAAGCATGGTCAACTAAATTCAACCATGGTCAACCAAATTCAGCTGTGATCAACCAAAGTCAACCATGGTCAACCAAAATTCAAGCACAATCAACCAAACTCAACCATGGTCAACTAAAAGTCAAGCATGTTCAACCACGGTTATTCATGGTCAACCATTGTCAACCAAAACTAAAGTAAAGTAAACCAAATGCAACCATGATCAACAAAAATCTAACCAATGTCAACCATGGGCAGCTGATGTCAAGCATTGTTAAGCAAAAGTAAACCATGGTCAACAAAAGTCAACCATAGTAAACCAAAGTATACCATGGTCAACCAAAGTCAAGTGTGGTCAACCAAAGTTAACCATGGTCAACCTTGGTCAACCAAAGTCAACCATGGTCAAGCATCGTTGACCATTTTCAACAATAATCAACTGTCACTAACCATGGTCAACTAAATTTAACCATGGTCAACCAGATTAAAGTCAACTACCGACTAAAGTCAACCTTGGATTGAAGTCAACTTTAGATTAGATTCGACCTTTCTTAAAAGTCAACTATAAATTGAACTCAACATTTCCTGAAAGGCACCTATGGTTTGAAGTAAACCTTGCTTAAAAGTCAACTATGGTTCAAAGTCCACATTTGATTAGAGTCAACAATGGATTGAAGTTGACCATGTTTCAAATTCAACCTTGCATTAAAGTCAACCTTAACTGAAGTCAATTTTGGAGTCAAGTCAAGCATGGATTGAGGTCAACCTTGTCCTGAAGGAAACCTTAGAATGAAGTCAACCTCTTAGTCAACATTGGATTGAAGTCATCCTTGAAGTTATGCTCAATCATGCTTCAAAGTCAACCTTACTTAAAATTCCACTATGGATTGAAGTTAGCTGTGGTTCAAAGTCAACCCTGCTTGAAAGGAAACTATTGGCTAAAGTCAACTATTGAATGAAGTCACTCATGGTTCAAAGTCAAGTTTGCTTAAAAGTCAACTATGTATTAAACTCAACCTTTCTTAAAAGTCAATTATGGAATCAAGTCACCTATGGGTTCAAGTCAACCATTGTTAATCAAAATTTATGGAAGCTCAACCAAAGTTAACCTTAGGAAGCCAAGGTCAACGTGAAGTCAAATATGGTTGATCAAAACGTCAACCATGTTCAACCAACAAAAAACATGGTCAACTAAATTCAACCACGGTCAACCAAATTCAGTTGTGATCAACCAAAATCAACCATGGTCAACCAAAATATAAAGCACAATCAACCAAAGTCAACCATGGGTTTTCATGGTCAACCAAAGTCAACCAAAAGTCGAGCATGTTCAACCATGGTTATTCATGGTCAGCCATTGTCAACCAAAACTAAAGTAAAGTAAACCAAATGCAACCATGATCAACCAAAATCCAACCAATGTCAACCCATGGTCATCTAATGTTAAGCAAAACTTAGGCGAAAAGTCAACCATAGAAAACCAAAGTCTACCATGGTCAATCAAAGTTAAGTGTGGTCAACTAATGTGAACCATAGTCAACCTTTGTCAACTAAAGTCAACCATATTTAACCATGGCCAACGATGTTCAACTAAAGTCAACCATAGTTAAATAAAGTTGACCATATTCAACTATGGTCAACCATCATTAACCATGGTCAGCCATGTTAATCCATAGTCATCAAAAGTCAACCATGTATTTATTTCATTTATTTACTTATATTTATGTCTTTTCATATTTTTTCATTTATTTTTTCATTTATTTAATTTCAACTTTTTTATGCTTTTATTTATCTATCTATTTTATTAAATATTATTGGTTAATAAATTAATATATATTGATGAAGAATAATAAATATTAATATTAAATAATAATCACAACTATTAATATTAATATTAAATCATAATTATTAATATTAACATATTTTATTTACTATTTTTTTATTTAATTATAATTTATTTTATTAGATAATATTTATTAACATAATAATATATATATATAAAAATAATAATATTATTATTATTATTATTATTATTAAATAAAAATAATGTTACCTTTAAATAAACAAAATATTATTAAATAAATATTTATATATAATAAATAAATTTTAATATTTCTAATAAACATAAATGCCATATTAAAATATTTTTTTATGAATATTAACATATCTTATTTAATAATATTAATTAAAATCATTATTTCATAATAATAATAATTATAAAAATAATAAATATTATAAATATTAATAGATAAGGATAAATAATAATATTATTATTAAATCAAACATAGCACTCATCATTATTTAATTTAATTTAATGTAATTAATTTAATTTAATTTAATTTAATGTAATTAATTTAATTTAATTTAATTTAATTTATGTTATTAAATTAACTTAATTTAATTTAATTTAACTTTAATTAATTTAATTTAAATTTATTTTTTAATATGTTTTATTTAATTTAATTCAAATCGTATTATTATTATTAAACAAAAAATTATTATTAACAAAATATTCATATTTAATAAATAAATTTTAATATTTCTAATAAACATAAATGCCATATAAAATATTTTTTTTTATAAATATTAACATATCTTATTTACTAATATTAATTAAAATCATTATTTCATAATAATAATGCTTTTATTTCTTCATTATTTAATTTCAACTTTTTTATGCTTTTATTTATCTATCTATTTTATTAAATATTATTAGTTAATAAATTAATATACATTGATGAAGAATAATAAATCTTAATACTAAATAACAATTATAACTATTAATATTAACATATTTTATTTACTATTTTTTATTTAATTATAATTTATTCGTGCTCAGTTATTTATTTATTTTATTAAATAATATTTATTAATATAATAATATATATTAATAAATATTAAATAATAATAATAATAATAAATTTAATATTAGTATTATTATTAAATAAAAACTAATGTTACATTTAAATAAAAATAAATGTCATATAAAAATATTTGCTTATAATATTAACATATCTTATTTACTAATATTAATTTAAATCATTATTTCATAATAATAATTATTATAAAACAAACATAACACTCGTCATAATTTAATAAATTATTATTATAAATATTAATAAATAAGGTTAAGTAATATTATTATTATTCAATCAAACATAGCACTTATCATAATTTAATAATAATTATTATAAATATTAATAAATAAGGTTAAATATTATTATTATTATTAAATCAAACGTAGAACTCATCATAATTTAATTAATTTAATTTAATTTAATTTAATTAATTTAATTAATATAATTTCATTTCATTAATATAATTTAATTTAATTTAACTTAAGTTAATTTAAATTTAATTTTAAATATGTCTTATTTAATTTTATTTAATCTAATTTAAATTTATTTAATTTTATTTTTTAAATTAAATTAAATTTATTTTATTTTATTTAATTCAATTTAATTTTTAATATGCTTTAATATTTTTATTTAATTTTTTTAAACTTAATATATTTCTTTAATTTTTATTTTCAAATAACATTTTCATTAATTTTTTTAATTTAGTTATTTCTTCGGTGGTGCGGTTGTCCACTAGCAACAACCACATTTTTAAATGTGGTTGATATTCGCGGATCCACCTATATCAACCAGTTTCTAAATGTGTGGCCATGGCTGATATAGGCTGATCGGTGAATATCAACCACATTTAAAAATGTGGTTGTTGCTAGTTAATTTATTATATACATCCAATTTCTTCTTATATAATCAAAATATTATTTATTTATTAAAAAATCTTCTTCTAAGTCTTTTTTCATATAACTAAATATAAAGTGTTATCACAGAATTCTCAGTATTATCACATAATTTTTATTAATTATAAATAAATAAACTTTATTAAACTTTTAATTTATTATATACATTAAATTGCTTTTTATATAATCACAACATATATTATTTATTAAGAAATCTCCTCCTTCAGTTTTTTTCATATTAATATGATCTACAAAATGAGGAATAGTGCATTGCTCTATTTAAATCCGTCATTCCAATTTTGTTCCTCATTGTCTCTATCTTACTCATATATGTCGTTCCAATTTTGTTCCTATCTTGCCCGTATCTTTTCTGGCACTTCCGTTATGGCATAAACAAAATCCTAAAATTCATATTAAAAATATGCCTAATATCTTTGCATATTGTCCTGATTCATCCAACGTCCTTGTGTAACCTACTCGTTTACGACACCTTTACCATGTTTGTTGCAATGGGAAAAAAAAGATGACTCGACCGCCAAAGGTTTTGGATGTTTTTTTCAATAGCGTTCTTTTTATTAAATAAAGATGACATGCTCGTTGTATCTACCATACCCATGTATATTAGCATGAATATCCACTTAAGTGTGATGTGTGGTGTTACGAATGTAAACTGAAATTTGTTAATCTCAAATGAGATAATCTAATTCCTAAATAGTTAGTGCATTAGTGAATGAGTCATAAGTTATTGATTTTGTTTTTGAATTTATATTAGATTTATTATTTTTAATTTATCTAAACTTTTTAATATTAACAATATATGAAGCTTAATTTGTTTTCTCCATAGCACTATAGAGGTTTTTCTATGTATAGTTTCAACCCATAGTCTATTACAAAGTGAGAGTATGGCAGTTTCTTTGTAAGATGATATAACACTAAATTGGTAAGGGGAATTGAAATAGTTATAATATTATATTGGTAAGAATTTTTTTTTTTTCCATAATCTCATGCAAAGGAGGAAGTATAATATATTTTTGTACTTATAAAGGGCTATTCCATAAGAGAGATTGAAATAGTTATAACGTTATAGTGCTAAAATATTTTCCTTTTTCCATAATCTACAACAATGTGGAGGAGGAAAAGGTGGGGGTGGGGGGGGGGTGTGCGGGATGGGAGGGGGGGAGTGGGATGTGAGGGGAAAAAGGAAGGGGGAGAGTTGGGAGGAAGGAGTGAAGGGGGGAAGGGGATGCGGAGGAAGTTGAGTGGGATGGAGGGGAAGAGGGGGAATGGGAGAGGGTCGACAAGGGAGGCATGTGGGAGGTGTAGGACGATGGGGAGAGGGGAGAGTGGAGGGCGACAAAGGAGGAGGTGGGGGGAGGGTGATGAAGGAGGCCAAAGTAGAGGAGGAGGTGGAGGAGGAGGAGGCAAGAGAGGAGGGAGAGTAGGGGGATGGAAGGAGGATTAAGGGGGGAGGTTGGAAGTAGTGGAGAAGGAAGTTGGGTTGGGAGGGAGGAGGCAGAGGTGGAGGAGGGCGGAAATAGGAGGGTGGAAGGGGGGAAGTAGTAGGGGGGGAGTGGGATGGGAGGGGAAAAGGGGTGGGGGTGGAGGAGGTGCAAAGGGGGTAGAGTTTAGGAAAGGTAGGAGGGGGGAGTCCGATGGGAGGGGTAGAGTGGCATGGGGAAAGGGTCGAGGAGGGGGAGAGGTGGGTGGGGGGATGGGGAGGAGTGGGGGTGGGAGGGGAGGGGGAGAGGAGTGGGGGTGGGGGGATGTGGGAGGGAGGATGAAAAGGACGATGAGGGATTCGAATGGGAGGGATGAGGGAAAGGGGGATAGGGCAATGAGGTCGTGAGGAGGCAAGGGAGGAGAGGGTGAGGGGCATGGGGAAGAGGGGAGTGGGATGGGAGGGGGTAAATGGGGAGGGGTGGAGGGGCAATGAGGTGGGGAGGTGGGATGGAAATGGGAATGGGAGAGGGAGGAGGTATAGTTGGAGGGGAGGGGGATGGGGAGTGGAAGGAGGATGGGAAAGGGGGTTGGAGAAGGATTATGGGGCAGGAGGAGGTAGAGTTGGATATGTGGTTGGGGAGTTGTAGGAGGTGGTGGAGAAGGAAATTGGGTTGGAGGGAGGAGGAAAAGGTGGAGGAGGAGGAGGGGGAGAGGGAGTGGGAGGGGGGATGGGAGAAGAGGAAGTGGGATGGGAGAAGGGGAAGTGGGGGGGAGGATGAGGAGGAGAAGATGGGTAGGGGGGGAAGGAGAGGGGGGTGTGGGGGGAGGAAGGGAATGGATGAAGGAGGGAAGGGGGGATGGGGTGGAAGAGGGGAAGGAGTGGTGTGAGGTGAGGAGGGGGAGGAGGGAAAATAAGGGTAAGGGGAAGAAGGGAAAGGGCCATGACGAAGAAGAAGGCAAAGGGGTAGGAGGGAGAAGAAGGGGAAGGGGAATAAGGGAATAGGGGAAGGAGGGGAGGGGGAGGAGGGGGGGGAGAAAAGGAGGCAGGGAGGAGGGAAAGTGGGGGTAGGGGGAAGAAGGGAAGCGGGTGAAGAAGGGGAGAGGGATGATGGGGAAGGGGGTGAGGAGGGGGAGGAGGGGGAGAAGGGAAGTTGAAGGAGTGAATGGGTGGGATGGGGGATTTTTAAGCAGAGGGGGGACAAAGTGAAGAGGTGGAGAAGGAGGGGGAGGATGGCTGGAATGGGGAGGAGGGGGAGGTAGGAGGAAAAGGTGGAGGAGGAGGAGGGGAGAGAGGGAGTGGGAGGGGGGATGGGAGAAGAGGAAGTGGGATGGGAGACGGGGAAGTGGGGGGAGGATGAGGAGGAGAAGATGGGTAGGGGGGGAAGGAGAGGGGGGTGTGGGGGGAGGAAGGGAATGGATGAAGGAGGGAAGGGGGGATGGGGTGGAAGAGGGGAAGGAGTGGTGTGAGGTGAGGAGGGGGGAGGAGGGAAAATAAGGGTAAGGGGAAGAAGGGAAAGGGCCATGATGAAGAAGAAGGCAAAGGGGTAGGAGGGAGAAGAAGGGGAAGGGGAATAAGGGAATAGGGGAAGGAGGGGAGGGGGAGGAGGGGGGGAGAAAAGGAGGCAGGGAGGAGGGAAAGTGGGGTAGGGGGAAGAAGGGAAGGGGGTGAAGAAGGGGAGAGGGATGATGGGGAAGGGGGTGAGGAGGGGGAGGAGGGGAGAAGGGAAGTTGAAGGAGTGAATGGGTGGGATGGGGGATTTTTAGGCAGAGGGGGGACAAAGTGAAGAGGTGGAGAAGGAGGGGGAGGATGGCTGGAATGGGGAGGAGGGGGAGGGAAGGGGGGAAGAAGGGAAGGGGAAGGGGAAAAAGGAGGGGAAAGGGGAGGAGGGGGAGGGAAGGGGGGAAGAAGGGAAGGGGAAGAGAAAAAAGGAGGGGAAAGGGGAGGAGTAGAATGGGGGGGAGGAGTGGGAAGAGGGCAATGAAGGGAAGCATAAGAAGTGAAGAGGGGAATAAGGGAAGGGGAGAAGGTGGGAAGGGGACATGAGGAGGATTTTGGGGGGAGCATAGGAGGGGAAGAGGGAGGATGGGGGAGCATGGGAGGGGGAAAGGAAGGGGAATATGGGAAGAGGTGGGAGAAGGGAAAAGGTGGAATGAGGGATTTTGAGGTAGAGGGGGAGGAGAGAAGTGGGGGAGGGGAGAAAGGGGAGGAGGGGGAAGAAGGGAAGGGGGATATTTTGATGCAAATGGGGAGGAGAGGAGCTAGGAACAAGAGTATTAAGGAGGAGGGGAATGATTCGAAGGAGGAGGATTGGAAGGTGGAGGGTATGAGGAGAAGGAGAGGAAAGAGGTGGGATGCAGTGGAGGAGGGTGGGGAGGAGGAGGAGGAGGATATCGGTTGGGGGATTTATGAGAGGGGTATGTGGGGGAAAGAAGGGAAAGGGTGGAGGAGGGAAGGGGTGAAGGGGAGGAGTGGGAGGAGGGATAAGAATGGTAAGGGGAAGAAGGGTAAGGGGGAGGATGCAAAAGAAGGGAAAAGGGAAGAAGGAAAGAGGGAGAGGAGGAGAGGGGGAGGATGGAAAGGGGGGTACGGGGAAGAAGGGAATGGGTCAAAGAAGGGGAGGAGGGAAAGGGGGGTACATGGAAGAAGGGAATGGGTCGAAGAAGGGGAGGAGGGGATGGGGAGGATGGGGAAAGGTGTAAGGAGGAGTGGGGGAGGAAGGGGAGAAAGGAAGGTAAAGGAGGGAAGGTGGAGAAGAAGGGAAGTGGTGGAAGTCAGGATTTTGAAGTAGTGCGGGAGGAGAGGAGGGGGAAGAATGGGAGGGGAGATTTTAAGGCAGAGGGGGAGGAGAGGAGGGGGGATAGGAATATGGAGGAGGAGGAGGAGGATGTGGAGGGCATGAGGAGGAGGAGGGGAAGGAGGGTGGGAGGTGGTGGAGGAGGAGAAGGAGGATGATGGGGAGGTGGAGGGTATAAGGAGAAGGAGGGAAAGGAGAGGGGAGGCAGTGTTGGGGGGAAAGGAGGGGGTAAGGTGGTGGATAAGGAGAAGGGAAACTAGGATGAAGTGAAGAGGTGAAGGAGGAGGAGGGTGGCCGGGGAAGGGGAGGATGTGGGAGAGTGGAGGAGCAGGGGAAAGGAAGGAGGGGAAGGAGGAGGATGGGTAGGTGGAGGGCTTGAGGATCAGGAGGGGAAGGATGGGGGGATGCGATGGAGGAGGAGAAGGGAAGGGGGGATTAAGTGAAGAGGGGGAGGAGGACAAGAACGAGGGAGAGGGTGGGTGGGGAGGAGAAGGATAGGGGGGATCGAGGGAGGAAGGAAGGGAAGGGAGGGGGGCAGAATGGAAGGCAGGTGGGAAGGTGGGAGGATTTAAAGAGGGTGGGATGGGGGAAGGGGAGGAGTGGGAGGAGTGCGAAGAAGGGAAGCAAAAGAATGGGAGAGGGGAAGAAGGAAAGGAGGGGAGGGGTACGTGAGGGGGAGTTGGTGGGGGGAGTGGAGGAGGGGAAGAGAGAGGAGGGGAGAGAAGGGAAGAGTGAAAGGAATATAAGTAGGTGAATAAGGGGAGGGGAGGAGGGGGACAACGAGTGGGAGTTGAGGGGGCGATGAGGGAGGAGGGGGAGAAAGGAAGGGGATAAGGAAGGGAAGGGGGTGAAGAATGGAAGGTGATGAAGAAGGGATGGTGTTAATAAAGGGAAGGGTAGTGATTAGTGAAGGGGAGGAGAAGTGAAGGGGAAGGGTGGGGTTGGAGGGGGAGGAGTGGGAGGGTGTGGGGTAGGGGTAGGAGGAGGAGTGGGAGGGTTGGGGTGGGGGAGGAGGAGTGGGAGGGTTGGGGTGGGGGAGGAGGAGTGGGAGGGTTGGGCTGGGGGAGGAGGAGGGAGTGGAGTTGAAGGGGGAAGAGGGGGAAGAAGGAAAGGTGAACGAGGGAAGGGGGGAAGTGGGTGGAGGGGGGAGAGAGGGAGGGAGAGGAGGGATGAAAATGAAATTTGAAGGGAGTGGTTGATGGGAGAAGGGGGAAAAAGGGAAGGAGAGGGGAGGTTGAGGGTAGATGGAGGATGGGAGTAGGGCAGAGTAGAAGGTGGGGGAGGAGTAGGAGGAGGTAGTGGAGGAGGGTGGGGGATGAGGAGAGAAGGAGAAGGAGGATGGTGGGAAGGGGAGAGGATGATGGGGCAATGTGGAAGATGGGGATGTGGAGGGTATGAGGAGAAGGAGGGGAGGATGTGGTCGAGGAGGAGAAGGGAAGGCAGGACAAAGTGAAGAGGGGGAGGAGGAGGAGAAGGATTGGGAAGGTGGGAGGGGAGGGGAAGGATGGGGGAGATTGGGGAAGGAGGGGGAGTGAAGGGGGGTAATAAGGGTAGGGAGGGGGGAAGAAGTATTTTTAAGGAGGATTGGGGGAGGAACCGAAGGAAGAGGTAAATTAGGAGAGGGAGGAGGGGTATCTGGAGGATGGGGAGGGGGAGGAGGATTTGGAGGAGTGGAAAAGTAGGGGAAAGGGGAGGAGAGGGAATAAGGGAAGGGGGAGAATAAGGGGAGGGGTGGAGGGGGAGGAGGATTGGGGAGTGTTGGGGGAGTGGAAGGCATGGGGAGTGGGGTGGGGGAGGATGAGGAGGGGTAGGTTGGGGACAAGAAGGAATTGAAGAAGGAGGCAGGGGGTGGGGTGGGAGGACTGGAAGGGGGAGGAGGGGGAAGAAGGGAAGGGGGGAGTAATGGAAGGGGAATGGGTTAAGGGGGGGAGGTGAACACGGATGGGGTGGAAGAAGGGAATGGGAAGGGAGGAAGGGGGGATGGGTTTAGGGGGGGAGGGGAAATAAGGTAGGAGATGGGAAGGCAGGTAGAGTGGGGGGAAGGGGGCCAGAGGGGGAGGGGAAGGGAAGGGGAAGTGGGAGGAGGAGCAAGAGGAGGAGCAGGAGGAGGGGGAGGGGAGGGGGAGGTGAAGGGGACGGAAGGACGGGGGGTGTTAAATGTACAACACCATAAGTCATTCTCCAATCCAACCTTGTGTAGCCAGGATTGGGCCTCAGGTGTTGAGGTAGGGAGGCTTGGACTCAGGAACTTGGAGTAGATTCTTGAGTTGGACTCAAGAAAGATTAAGCCTCGAGTTGCAAAAGGTTATTCCTCATGTGTTGAGGTGAATGTTTTGATGTATCAAAGTGATGATATTGTAAAGTCTTGTTGGACAAGGCTCAAGACTTGTGTGTCAAGTCGGATTATCATGTGGACCTCTAGTTATAGTAGATACCCATGGCGTGGACCTCCGTTTATAGAGGTAGATGCTTTGCATGCAGAAGCATTAATGTTGTGTGATGTATTACTAACTATGGTCAGTGATTGCTATTAAGTCTCCTCTAGAGACTGTCCACCTCTAGAGTGGATTACTTTAGCATATGATCATTTGCTTCGAGAGTAATATAATATGATCACAACATCTGACAAATATTTTGAGTATAATATGATATGATAGATAACTAAATTTAACACATATTGATGATGCAATAAAGATAAGAGATAAAGATAAATGCATAGAGAAAAAGAGAATTCGAATTGCTAATGAGATGAGTAAGTGAACTTGGATTGTTAAGCTTCAGTTAAAGCCACAATGTATGCCTCAATTAATAAGAGAAATCGGATTGATCACTACAATGATGCTAACAAGAAAGAATCAGGTAAAGAGAGTTAACTAAGTGATAACAAATAATATCTAGTTAACTAAGTGTTATTGCATGATGACACTTATGTTAAACTAGAAGATGACACTTATGTTAAAATAAAATATAACACTTCAGTTGCGACACTTGCATGACGACACTTAAGTTAGCCACCCAACTAAGTGGGAAAGCTTTCATTTAAGGGGCGAGTTCATCCTAAGAATTAGTTCAGTGAGTTTATGCACCTCATGATAAGTGGGATGCAATTCTTCATGCAAGATTGATACATCCAGATGGAGCACGTGTTCATCATGAAGTGATAAGATAAAAATAGAAGCCTATGTATGTGAAGAATATATAAATATGTTATACACGATTGTTGAATTCAATGTGAACCAAATTATCTTCTCCCTTGAAGGAAACGCACTTCTATGTGTGAATGATATTATTTTGAGTCTCTCTTCTTTATCTTTCTTTTTCTTTGCAATTACACTGGGGGTGCTTGATGTAAAGGACATTATCTACTATCTATCATAATTATACTCTAAATATTTGCTCGGGTTTTTTATCCTCATTATTTTGAGGGTTTCCCCCAGGGTACATATTGTGTCTTCGTTGAATGTTTGATATGATTTAATGGTTCATTGATTCAAGTATTCAATATTTCTGCACATAAATTTTTTAAGTTCAAAGATTATCATATTTTCTCAAAAATTAACATGGTGCCATAACTCAAGGCATGAAGGAGGTAATATTTTTCAAGAAAACTTCATCCTACATAGATATTGAGGAGTTGACCATAATACTTGAGATCCATGGCATCGATCTCTATTTGGTCGGAAGACTATCTTAAGAAAAATTCGAATTTAAACACATGGAAGGTGAGGGTGTTGAACATCTTGGAGGAACATGACTTGGATGGCTACGTACCCACTGTGGTGGAGGATCCTACATCTAATGTAGAGCGCATCAACTTCAAGAAGAACCAAGCTAAAGAAAAATGGATCACCTGTGATTCGGTAAAGGACAATTTGATGTCTGTGATCACTCCATTGAAGACTGCAAAGGATTGTTTTGATACACTGAAAAATCTATATGAGAAGAAGGCCCCTAGTCAAAAGAGTGCATTGAAGAATAAGCTTCAAAACCTAAATATGGAGAAGGATGATACAGTGGCCTCCTTCACCAAGATATCTCAGGTAATAGATCAACTTGTTAGTACTGGAGTAGTGGCGGATGAATATGATCTTTTCCAAACCGCTATTAATGGTATCCCATCCTCATTGGAGACATTCTTGGCTGTGGTAAACGGTCGAGAGGTAAAAACTAAATTTTAAAGGTTGTGGCATGACTTCATCCAAGATGAGAGGTGAATCAAGATCAATTTAGTGTGCATCAAAGAAGAAAACCTTGCCCCCATGGCAAGGAAGAAAAGCAAGAAGAAAGCCTCTCAAAAGAAGTTTTCCCATTGAAAGAAGAAGGTATACAACAAGGAATTTCATAATTCGAAGCTTAGATGCTACAACTGTGACAAGAAGGGCCATTATGCACGGGAGTGCAAAGCAAAGAAAAAGGGGAAAGGAACATTTCATGCTTCTACTGCTATAGAAGATGAAACTACTCATAAGAATACACCCAAAGAAAAGGAAACAAGGAGGGAGTATCACTTAGTCTCGACACTTTCCAGATCCGTTATCATAAGTGAGGACACATGGTTTATTTATAGTGGTACATCCAAACATATGACTGGTTATAAGATCTCCATCACCAATCTCAAGGAAAAAAAATTTGCATGCAAGGTAGATTTGGGAGACAACACAACCTATTTGATACAAGGAGTTGGATCCACCTCCTTTCAACTGAGTTCAAGAGATATTTTACATGTGGAGGACATTATTTATGTTCCAAGATTGAAGAAGAACCTTCTATAAAAAGGATTTGTTGAATATAAGGGATTTTGATTTACCTTCATGGATAATCAAGCACCATTATGGCCGAAGAACAAAGAATTTGTAATATCCCGAATTTTGGACTAACTATTTTGTTGTTATATTGGGCCACGGCCCCAACACCTATGTTTATTTTGAGTATTGGGCATGAACCCTAACACCTATGATTTATTCTTTTATATATATATCAACATATCGGGCATGGACCTTGACTGACTTCTTTATTTGAGTATATACTGGGTGAAAAGCCCCCAATGTTTTAATGATGTTCTTCAGCTTTGATAAGGGTACAAACCCTAATATACTAAGATGATCTTTCGTTAATTACTATGTAGAGCTATGATTTTACATGATTTGACTTATGAGTGTGTTGAGCGTGGACTCAAAAACACACATGTAACCTACGTACTGGGCATAAGCACCAATGTACCTAGAAGAATGTTTATGTACTGGGAGTAAGCCCTAAAGTCCATTGAGTGTTGGGCCTAATCCCTGGAGCACAGCAAGCTTGATAAACGAATATTGGATCCGAGGAAACTTAAATACTCTAGATGTGCCTCACAACCACATTCTAACACTAGTGTTGAGCAGAGGCTCTGGAATTGCACTAGCATAACACCCATGTGAGAGTGTTGAGTTAAAAGGCTCTGAAGAGCACTCAGGGTTACTGGATCTCAAAGTGTTGAGTCGGAAGGACTTTGAATAGCACTTTTACTTTCATCACACTTATTTTATTTGATTAAATGATTCATATTTTATCTATCATCAAGTACTGTGGGAACTAGCATGTTAAACGAGCGAATCCAACATGCAAAGAGAGAGACTAGAGGTGCCTATCCAAGCTTACCGAGACCATCCAAAGACTTGGACCTTTTCCTTAAAATTTTAAAAAAAGAAGTATCATGTGAGGATACATAACTAAATAAAAGATAACTACCAGTAGTCTTTTATGACTAACATATATAAAGGGCTCAAGGCTAATATTATTATTAAGAGCTTTAATAATAATGGTGACATTATTTAATTATGGAATATAAGTAGTATATATGATGTATGCATTATTTAATATTATAAATAATGTATTAATAGTTAAAGTGAAATATAATTATTGTTATTTTAATTTTTTTGTTATAATAATTATTCTTATTATAATTATTATTGAGAGCATAAATCAAAATCACTCATAGTTCAATAGTTGGAAAAAAAAGTCATAGTTCAAAAGGACTAGGTATTTAGTAAATAATATCTTCTAAATATTAAATTTATTAATTTAAAGAAACAAATTATTCCAACAGTCCTAATTAAAGAATCCCCTACTTAAAGAGGGCAGATCCCAAGTTGGAGGGAATCTATCTTTTGATTATCATTCTCTGATGGTAACTAAAGGAAAAAATTTTGCTCCAAGAAACTGAACCAGCAGTAACCTTAGGTCCTCTATATATTTTTCATGTTGGAATCTAGCTCAAGGGGATCCATACAGAACCAGGAACGGTTGTAGGATCATGGTTGGGAGGAACACAGTAACCCCAAAGTCATCTAGCTAAAGGATCACCCTAATAGGTAAGATAGGTACAAAAGGAGCTGCATTAACTATTGTTGAGTGTGCATGTTTCTATAGGTAGGAATCAAGTGCCAAGTAGATAGGTTTCCACAGGAAGGGACCAAGTACTCAAGCAGCTAGGTATGGAGTATTTAATGTTTCAAATTTAAGTTATACTAAAGTTCGGCTTTTAAAATTAGAATAGATACTGCAACATTGTTTTCATTACCAATAGTATCAAATTCGAGGTTCTGCCCAGAACCCAGTGGAGGGTCTAGCAGGTCTATCCAAGCTAGCCTTTGCTAGACAACTTATATTGTCTTCTAGGTTAGGGTTATTATAATTTCTTGTTTATATGTATAGGTTTTATGTTTAAATCATATTTCCTTATTCATAGTGCATTATCTTATCTATGCCTGCTAGTTACTTTTAATTATTATTCTGTCTATGTTGGAAAAACACCAAGTAGAAATACAATGAAGATTGCAAACTAGACATCAAAACTTTCAGCTACACTACACAGTTCAATTATCAAACACCTCTACGAATTCAACCATTAGTCAAAATTTACATCTAAACGCATCAAGTATTGCAAAGAGATTCGTATTCAAAACATAGAATCACATATAACACAAATAATATTCTGCATTTTAATATGGGTTCCAATCCCAAGTTTCAGGGATTGAACACCATCCCCAATCAAAAATATCATCATAAAAAGACCAACTTATTGAACCTACAACAATTAGATAAACGTATCGATTACACAGATTTAGTTACCTATCCAAATAAACGCTTCCCATTATCATTTAACAAAACACCTATAGTCTATTTATCTCCCAACATAAAAACACGAAAGGAAGGGATCGAATCCCTCTAGGTTCACAGGTAAAGTCAATACTGGTCAGACGATTCTCATAACCAAAGAAGAAAAATAAACACAACAAGTCAATACTGGTCAGATGATTCTCATAACCAAAGAAGAAAAATAAACACAACAACTACGACATCATACATTTATTAACGCATATCTTTTAGAATACATATCAAATATTTGAAAACCCTATAGGTCATGATTTACCCATCCATTGATCGGGTCTCATAGTCCAAACAGTTAGGATTCAACCTTTGTAGAGAATTTCTAACCACGGGTTGGGGTATCAACCCCTGGAGCAGCTCACTTATCCTAGAGCGATCACTACAAGCTAATCAACTGACAGAAATAACCCAGACATCAACGAATATAGAGTTTCTATTTAGCAAAACAAATCGACTAGATACGGGATAGAAGCACCAATAACCAACACATCTTTATAAACTTCTCATACGCCATAGGAAAGAAAAAAAACGCAGAACAGAGCAAAGATAATACGTATACATTCGGTAGGGGAAAAGAGGTAAACGATTTTCCATCAAAACTCATAGACTAACAAAGCACTTTTACAGTGGCCAAAGTTTCTTCTTACGGCCCTTTAAACTTCATAGAAATAGAAAACGCAGAAGTCCGTTCCTCCATTACAAAACCCTAAAAATGAGCTCCATGAATACATACAGAGAAATCTAATCTTTCAAAACCTATATTTACATAGGCACGTTTAAGCTGAAAGCAACCAAGACCAAAACCCTTAGTAGATTCACCCATCACAATATTATTACAACAATGTACCAGACATCGGGTCGAGCCAAAGGCGACCTCCCTGGAGATTCCAAGTCTGAGTGATCCAAAGGCATCACAAATCTCCCCATTATCAAACTTATTAAACCCTTCTTCAAACACCGAGACAGATAGGGTGGACGGTTGAAAGAGCCCAAGACTTACCAGTCCAAGATAAGTGGTACAGCCGTAATTTCTTCTCATTCTGTTCTACGCAGAGGGTCACCATACCTGTAAGAAAATGAAAGAAAGAAGAAGTTAGGTCCTGGGCAGTTCTTAAAACTACAATGAAGCAAATGAATAATATCATCATTTACAAATAGGGACATGATCTTACCTGTAGGGTCATTTCTTCCTCACCTTCGTGTCTTCCACAACCCTGCCCTGGCCATGAGCGTAGCTCAGGCCAGGCGTAGCTACAACACAGTCAGAGATAAAACCCTCACAACCAAAAGACCAAATGAAGTCACGATTTGGAAAAAACTTGGAGTAACCCTCGCTCAAAGCATTAATCCAGCTGGCCAAAGCCACGTAACTATCACGTGTGGTATTAACACTTACAACTACCACGATAACACTTAAAATTTGAATTCTTTATCAAACTATGTATATAGTTGTGTGGGTGCAATACACTTAAGCTATTAATACTAAGACAAGGTTCTCAACTCCTTCACGATTGCATAAGGGGGGGTTCCACTTTTAGAGTTTTACATAGGATAGTTTCCAACCATATGGCCACCAAGGGACACCTGCATAGAAGACATAATTGCTAAGTAAGTCCATAGGTATTCCCCTATTCACACCTTAACTCTCGGCGATTCTGCTAGAAGTGTTTAATCAAACCCAAAAGATTCAGGGTGTTTCAACTTCCTTCATCAGATGCATCATGCCTATGAATTGACATTAGACAATTGACATTTCAAACATATATTTGGATCAAGTAAGAAGAATAGAGATAGCTAGTAGTATTGCATGACAAAACTTTACACCCACATGTTCATCCTAAATACTTCCGCATAAGAACTTTACACCTTGCTAGAAGCTTTCTTAACATTTTGAAATGGAAAATGCAAGTACCAATACTTTTCACATCACTATAAAAAAATATCATAAATGTATAACCTATGTTAGGCAATTTAGCAAGAAGAAGAATTTTTTTTTTTATCTTACTATTTTAGGGACATTACAAGTGCTATCAGAGCTCAGTTACAAAACTAAGTGACCTATTGGGCTCATTAAAAATATATGCTACAAATACACAGTAAACAGAAACATACCTTCAGAAATTTTATTTTATTTATGTAAAAATGAACTAATAGATTTTTCTGCTCTTGACGCTTATATAAACACTGCAGGTATAGTCAATGTCTGAAAATGAATGCAGAAGGGGGCAACAACATATATGGAAATCTAAACTCCCCACCATGAGAGCAAGAAATTGTGGTGGAACTAAACTCAAAATTAATGAAATCCATGCAAAATATACAAGCCGAATTCCAAATTTTCCAAGATGAAAACATGCATGAAAGAAGAGAGCAACAAGCCATAAATGAGGCACTGCTTCAGAATTTAACAAAGGAAAAACCTCACGGACAATCCACACTCTCATTCAACACTTTTAAAAAGGGAAGCAATCACACAAAAAGTACTGCCAGCCCTAAGGGGGAACAACAAGGAGAAAACATACCTGAATCAATGGAAGAAGACTGTAAGAGCTCTTCCAACGATAAAGGTTCACCACCTCCTTGGAAGAAAGGGAGGAAAAGTGATGACAGCCTGCAAGGGGAATTTAGAAAGATAAAAGCCCCAACCTATGACAGAGAAATTAACTCCGAGGAAAAGGCTGAGGAGTGGGTGCTAGGGATGAATAAGTACTTGAAAGTCCATAATTACTCCAGTGAAATGCAAGCCCGACTAGCCATATACAACCTGAATGGTAAAGCTTCCAGATGGTGGTAGGACTTGAAACACACCAAAGGACAAGAACTGAGAGACATAACCTGGGATACTTTAAGTAGAATATTCCAAGATAAATATATGCCCCAAAGATTGTTTGATAAGAAAATTAAAGAATTTCATGAGTTAAAAATGGGCTCCCTAACTATGGAAGCATTCTAAAACCGATTCTTAGACTTGTTGCACTATGTACCATACATTAAAGACCAGAAGGTCAAAATATAGCAATTCTTGGGGGGCTGCCACCAAACTTTAGAGAAAAGATAGAGTTTGACATGACCAAAACCCTTGATGTGACCTTACATAAAGAAAGACTTTGTTATGAACACAGACAGCCAAGGAATGACAACATCAATGGAAATAGAGATTGGTTCAGAACCTTCTCGGACAACCGCAAACCAGGTTTTAGACCTCCACCTTAATGGAAGCATAACAGTAGTTTTCCGCCCAATAGAGGCTTCAACTGAACTCAAGCATGGCCAAGTGCACCACCACCATCAACCAATAGAACAAATTTCAACAAAGGGACCAAAGCTGTCCCACCAACCATTTCTTACTGGAAATGCCAAGGGCCCCACTACTGAAGAGATTGCCCTGGCAAAACGGATGGAGTTTTACACAACGTACAAGCAGAACCTACCATAGGGGACATGGCAAAGACACTTAGGATTTACGCCGCTCTTGATGGCTGGCAGGCGAATCACCAAGCCACCATGGTGGAAATAGAGGGTAAGATCTATAACACTGCCATTTCAGTTTTAATAGATCTCGGCACTTGTCAAAGGTATATATCCCCTAAGTTAGTGGAAATTTGTAAGTTGAACCGAGAACCTCATGAGAAACTGTGGCTGGTACAACTAGCCACCGGTACCAAGCAAAAGGTCTCCGAGTTAGTTAAGACCTGTGAGATAGACTTAAACGGGTTCCAAACGAGGTTAGATTTAAACATTCTACCCCTAGTGTCGTATTATGTACTCATCGGCATGGATTGGTTAGAAGAACACCATGTCCTACTAGACTGCTTAAACAAATCCTTACTCTACAGGGATGACCAAGGGAATCAAAAGACGATTCAGGGTATCACTGAGAAAGCGTTGGTATGATAGATCTCCACCTTACAAGCAAATAAATGTATCAAAAAAGGTTGCAAACTCTTTGTCGTCAATATCCAAAACATAGAAACTGATAGGGAACAAAAGATCAAAGACTTCCTAGTCCTCGTGGAATTCAAGGATGTATTTCTTGAGGAAATACCGGGATTACCACCCAAACGAGACTTAGATTTTTCCATCGAGCTAGCACGTGGGTCAGTACCAGCTTCTAAAGCCCCGTAATGCATGAGTACACCAGAATTGGTGGAGGTCAAGCTTTAGTTACAAGAATTAATAGACAAAGGGTACATTCAACCAAGTGTGTCCCCTTGGGGCACACTGATACTCTTCATCAAAAAGAAATAAAGAACGATGTGGATGTGCATTGATTACTACCAACTCAACAAGATGAGCATTAAGAACCGCTACCCACTCCCTAGGATCGATGACTTGTTTGAACAAGTCGGAGGGGAAAATATCTTCTCGAAGATCGACTTACAATCCGGATACCATCAGGTGAGGATCTGTGATGAGGATATCAATAAAACTACATTTTGAACCCGTTACAGCCACTACGAATTCATAGTGATGCCCTTTGGGTTGACGAACTCACCGACCAACTTTATGTGCATGATGAATAGTATCTTTAGTAAATACCTCGATAAATTCGTTCTAGTCTTTATTGACGACATTTTGATCTACTCCAAGAACGAAGTAGAACATGAAGAGGACCTCCGAATTGTTTTATGGATACTAAGGGAACATCAGCTTTACGCCAAGTTTAGTAAGTGCGATTTCTACAAACCCCAGATTCAATACTTAGGACATAAAATTTTCGAGAGGGGAATAGTCGTCGACCCCGAAAAGGTCAAAGCTATCGAAGAATGTCCCACACCTACTTGCATATTCGATATAAGATCGTTCTTAGGATTAGCCGTCTACTACTCAAAGTTCATTGCGAACTTTTCACAGATTGCATGTCCCATGATCGCCTTATAGAAAAAGGAAAACAAGTTTATCTAGATGGATAAGTGCGAAGAAAGATTTCAAAAGCTGAAGCAACTACTGATTAGTGCACCAATTCTGAGTATTGCGGATCCCAATGGGGACTTCATCATTTGCACAGATGCAAGAAAGGAAGGACTCGGGGGAGTCCTTATGCAAGACAATTTTGCCATATGCTAGGAATCAAGGAAACTAAAAGAACATGAGCAGAATTACGCTACGCTTGACCTCAAACTAGCTGCCATCATCCATGCTCTGAAGATGTGGTGACATTATCTCATGGGAAATAAATTCCTATTGATGACTGATAACATGAGCTTGAAATACCTTTTCGACCAACCCTACCTAAATTCCAGGCAGGCCAGGTGGTTAGCCTTCCTTAGTGAATACCATTTCGAACTAAAGCATATAAAAGGAAAGGAAAACAAGATTGCGGATGCCTTGAGCCGTCAAGCACATATGCTTTACGAGGTCATGGTGAGCCAAACCGACTCAGACTTACACCATAGAATTTGAATGGCATGTAAGAGGGATCGTTATTATACGGAAATCCTCGGAAAGATCCAGGAAGACAAACTTTTCAAACAACAGAAAGAATATAAGATAGATGAATCGGGACTATTGTGGTCAAAAGACCGAGTTTACATCCCAGGGAGTAGAGATATTAGATCAAACATTCCCACCGAATTTCACCAGAAACCCTATTCAGGGCACCTTGGATATCAAAAGATGATATCGACCATAAAGAAACATTACTTTTAGCCTAAGTTGAAAGCTAACATTGCATGTCAGGAGTGCCAATTGCTCAAAGCAAAACACCAACACCCCTCCAGAATGGAAATGGGAGGTAATAAGTATGGACATCATTACAGGCTTACCCAAGAGTAAAAAACTGAACGACTCCATCTTTGTAGTGGTAGACAAGCTGTCTAAAGCAGCACACCTTATACCAGTGAAATCTACCTACAAAGCAGTTCGCATCGTGGAAATATTCTTAAAAGAGATCTTTCGATTGCATGGGATACCCAAAGCAATCATTTCCGATCGAGACATGAAGTTCACTAGTAACTTCTGGAGAGCATTGTTCTCCAGTTTGGAGACCCAGTTACAAGTCAGTACTGCGTACCATCCACAGACCGACGGACAAATAGAATGAGTAAGCAGATCCTCGAGGACATGTTGAGGATGTATGTCATGAACAACCCACCAAGTGGGAATATTATTTGCACCTCGCGGACTTTGCATACAACAACGGTTATCAAACCTCAACCAAAATGAGTCCTTTCGAAGTACTTTATGGCAGGAAATGTTGGACCCCCATGACTTGGGATAGTCCAGTAGACAGACTTATGTTAGGACCTGACCTATTAAAGGACTTGGAACAGCTAGTCTCCAAGGTACAACTGAACTTAAAAGAAGCACAAGACCGCCAAAAGAGCTATGCAGACAAGAAAAGAAAATACAAAGACTACCAAGTCGGTGAACATGTGTTTCTAAAAATAAAGACGAATCGAAGCTCATTGAGCTTGGGGCGTTGTGGGAAACTAGCCCCAATATTTTGTGGACCTTTTGAAATATTGGCCAAGAAGGGCCCAGTAGCTTATGAGTTAGCCTTACTAGCTCATATAAAATTTCATAATGTTTTTCATGCTTCACTATTAAATAAATATGTATACGATACTAAACATGTTATTGATTGGTCCTTATTATAGGTGGAGCCCGAAGGGGAGTTTACGCCAGAATCACTCCACATTCTAGACAAGAGAGAGGTCTAGCTTAGGAGGAGGACCATTACTTAGCTGAAAGTGCAATGGAGGCACTTTGGACCAGATGAGGCTACTTGGGAGAATGAGGCCACCATGAAAGAGGCGTACCCTGCCTTATTTCATGATTTCATTCCTAGTCCCTAGAAACATCAGGGCGGTGTTGTTCTCAGCGGGGAGGGATGTAATATCCCGAATTTTGGACTAACTATTTTGTTGTTATATTGGGCCACGGCCCCATCACATATGTTTATTTTGAGTATTGGGCATGAGCCCTAGCACCTATGATTTATTCTTTTATATATATATCGACATATTGGGCATGGACCCTGACTAACTTCTTCATTTGAGTATATACTGGGCAAGAAGGTCCCAATGTTTTAATGATGATCTTCAGCTTTTATAAGGGTACAAACCCTAATATATTGAGATGATCTTTTGTTACTTACTGTGCAAAGCTATGATTTTACATGATTTGACTTATGAGTGTGTTGAGCGTGGACTCAGAAACACACATGTAACCTAAGTACTGGGCATAAGCCTCGATGTACCTAGAAGAATGTTTATGTACTGGGATTAAGCCCTGAGGTACATTGAGTGTTGGGCCTAAGCCCTGGAGCACTCCAAGCTTGATAAATGAATACCGGATCCGAGGCAACTCAAATACTCTAGCTGTGCCTCACAACCACATTCTAGCACCAGTGTTGAGCAAAGGATCTAGAATTGCACTAGCGTAACGCCCATGTGAGAGTGTTGAGTTAAAAGGCTCTGAAGAGCACTCAGGGTTACTGGATCTCAAAGTGTTGAGTCGGAAGGACTATGAATAGAACTTTTACTTTCATCACACTTAATTTATTTGATTAAATGATTCATCTTTTATCTATCATCAAGTACTGTGGGAACTACCGTGTTAAACGAGGGAATCCAACATGCAAAGAGAGAGACTAGAGGTGCCTATCCAAGCTTACGGAGACCATCCAAAGAATTGGACCTTGTCCTTAAAAGTTAAAAAAAAAGAAGTATCATGTGAGGATACATAACTAAATAAAAGATAACTACCAGTAGTCTTTTGTGACTAACATGTATAAAGGCCTCAAGGCTAATATTATTATTAAGAGCTTTAATAATAATGGTGTCATTATTTAGATATGGAATATAAGTAGTATATATGATGTATGCATTATTTAATATTATAAATAATGTATTAATAGTTAAAGTGAAATATAATTATTGTTATTATAATTAGTTTTATTATATTTTTTTTGTTATAATAATTATTCTTATTATAATTATTATTGAGAGCATAAATCAAAATCACTTATAGTTAAACAGTTGGAAAAAATAGTCCTAGTTCAAAAGGACTAGATATTTAGTAAATAATATCTTCTAAATATTAAATTTATTAATTTAAAGAAACAAATTATTCCAACAGTCCTAATTAAAGAATCCCCTACTTAAAGAGGGCAGATCCCAAGTTGGAGGGAATCTATGTTTTGATTATCATTCTTTGATGGTAACTAAAGGAAAAACTTCTACTCCAAGAAACTGAACCAGCAGTAACCTTAGGTCCTCTATCTCTTTTGCATGTTGGAATCCAACTCGGGGGGATCCATACAGAACCAGGAACGGTTGTAGGATCATGGTTGGGAGGAACACGGTAACCCCAAAGTCATCCAGCTAAAGGAAAATCGCCGTAATAGGTTAGCTAGGTACAACGTGCTCTGCATTAACTAATGTTAAGTGTGCAGGTTTCTACATGAAGGAATCAAGTGCCAAGCAACTAGGTTTCCATAGGAAGGGACCAAGTACTCAAGCAGCTAGGTATGGAGTATTTAATGTTTCAAATTTCAGTTATACTAAAGTTAGGATTTTAAAATTAGAATAGATACTACAACATTGTTTTCATTACCAATAGTATCAAATTCGAGGTTCTGCCCAAAACCCAGTGGAGGGTCTAGCAGGTCTAGCCAAGCTAGCCATTGCTAGACAACTTATATTGTCTTCTAGGTTAGGGTTATTATAATTTCTTATTTATAGGTATAGGTTTTCTATTTAAATCATATTTTCTTATTCGTAGTGCATTGTCTTATCTATGCCTACTAGTTGATTTTAATTATTATTCTTTCTATGTTGGAAAAACACCAAGTAGAAATACAACAAAGATTGCAAACCAAACATAAAAACTTTTAGCTACACTACAGAGTTCAATTATCAAACGCCTCTACGAATTCAACCATTAGTCAAACTTTACATCTAAACACATAAAGTATTGCAAAGAGATTCGTATTCAAAACATAGAATCACATATAACTCAAATAATATTCTGCACTTTAATATGGGTTCCAATCCCAAGTTTCATGCATCGAACTCCATCCCCAATCAAAAAGCTCATCATAAACAGACCAAATTATTGAACCTACAACAATTTGATAAACGTATCGATTACATAGATTTCGTTACCTATCCAAACAGACGCTTCCCATTATCATTTAACAAAACGCCTACAGTCTATTTATCTCCCAACATAAAAATGCCAAAGGAAAGGATCGAATCCCTCTAGGTTCACAGGTAAAGTCAGTACTGGTCAGATGCTTCTCATAAGCAAAGAAGAAAAATAAACACAAGAACTACGACATCATACATTTATAAATGCATATCTTTTAGAATACATTTCAAAGATTCGAAAACCCTATAGGTCATGATTTCCCCATCCATTGATCGGGTCTCATAGTACAAATAGTTAGGATTCAACCTTTGTAGAGAATTTCTATCCACGGGTTGGGATATCAACCCCTAGAGCAGCTCACTTAGCCCAGAGTGATCACTACAAGCTAATGAGCTGACATAAATACCCCAGAACTCAATGAATATAGAGTTTCTATTTAACAAAACAAATCGACTAGCTACAAGATAGAAGCACCAACAACCAATACATCTTTATAAACTTCTCATACGCCATAGGAAAGAAAAAAATGTAGAACAGAGTAAAGATAATACGTATACATTCGGCAGGGGAAAAGAGAAACGATTTTCCATCAAAACTCATAGACTAATAGAGCACTTTTACAGTGGCCAAAGTTTATTCTTACGACCCTTTAAACTTCATAGAAACAGAAAACCAAAAAGTTCGTTCCTCCATTACAAAACCCTAAAAACGAGCTCCATGAATACATACAGATAAATCTAATCTTTCAAAACCTATATTTACATAGGCACGTTTAAGATGAAAGAAACCAAGACCAAAACCCTTAGTAGATTCACCCATCACAATATTATTACAACAATGTACTAGACACCGGGTCAACCCAAAGGCAACCTCCCTGGAGATTCCAAGTTTGAGTGAGCCAAAGGCATCACAAATATCCCCATTATCAAACTTATTAAACCCTTCTTCAACCACCGAGACAAATAGGGTGGAGGGTTGAAACAACCCAGGACTTACCAGTCCAAGATAAATGGTGCAGTCGTAATTGCTTCGCATTCTGGTACATGCAGAGGGTCACCATACCTTTAAGAAAATGAAAGCAAGAATAAGTTAGGGCCTGGGAAGTTCTTAAAACTACAATGAAGCAAATGAAGAATCTCAACATTTACAAATAGGGACATGATATTACATGTAGGGTCACTTCTTCCTCGCCTTCGCGTCTTCCAAAACCATGCCCTTGCCATAAGCATAGCTCAGGATAGGTGCAACTACATCACAGTCAGAGCTACAACCCTCGCAGCCAAAAGACCAAATAAAGACACGATTTGGAAAAAATTTGGAGTAACCCTCGCTCAAAGCCTTAATCCAGCTGGCCAAAGCCACGTGACTATCATGTGTCGTATTAACACTTACAACTACCATGATAACACTTACAATTCAAATTCTTTATCAAACTATGTATATAGTTGTGTGGGTGCAATACCCTTAAGCTATTAATACAAAGACAAGGTTCTCAACTCCTTTATGATTGCATAAGGGGGGGTTCCGCTTTTAGAGTTTTACATAGGGTAGTTTCCAACCATATGGCCATCAAGGGACACCTGCGTAGAAGACAACCATTAAATAGGAATTAGCATAATCACTAAGTAAGTCTATAGGTATTCCCCTATTGAGACCTTACCTCTCGGCGATTCTGCCAGAAGTGTTTAATCAAACCCCAAAGATTCAGGGTGTTTCAACTTCCCTCATCAGATGCATCATGCCTGAGAATTGACATTAGAAAATTGACATTTCAAACATACGTTTAGATCAAGTAAGAATAATAGAGACAGCTAGTAGTATTGCATGACAAAACTTTACACCCAGATGTTCATCCTAAATACTTCTGCACAAGAACTTGACCAATAAAAGCTACCTTGCTAGAAGTTTTCTTAACACTTTGAAATGGAAAATGCAAGTACCAATACTTTTCACATCATTGTAGGAAAATCTCATAAATGTATAACCTATGTTAGGCAATTTATCAAGAAGAAGATTTTTTTTTTATCTAACCATTTTAGGGACATTATAGACTTGAAATATTCAGTAGTGATTGGAGTTATGGAGTTAGGTCTCTACAAGGTACCCAAGAAGTACATTCAAGCTATGGTTCACAACACTATCATTCCATGTGAGGTATGGAATAGGAGGATTGGTCACCTCCACTACAAAGCACTACCAGGATTACAATAAATGGTGAAAGGTATCTCTGTATTTGATTTTCATCATGCTACTGTATGTAGGGTTTGTGCACTTGGGAAGAATGTTAAAAAGAGTTTCTCTAGCAGTACTACTAGATCTAAAGGGATTTATATTTAATACATTTTGATGTATGCGGTCCAATGGCATCCCCTTCATTGAGTGGATATTTATATTATGTATTATTTATAAATGAATTATCTCGAAAGTTATGGATTTCTTTCCTAAAGGCTAAGAGTGAAACCTTTAGCAAGTTTTAGGAATTCAAAGCCCTCGTTGAGAATCAGATAGGAAAGAAAATCCATGCTTTGAGATTTGACAATGGAGGTGAATTTGATTCACATGCGTTTAATGTGTTCTGTAGTGATGCATGAATTTGTAGGCAGTTAACTATACCCTACAACCTGTTGATGTATATGTAACTTTGGAATGTATTCATATATGTATATTGTAATCCTATAGAGATGGTATTATTCCTCTATACAGAAGTGGTTGTATTCTTATAGAGATGTTATTATTCCTCTATACGGAAGTGTCGTCATTTATATTGTAAGTGTCGTAACTTATACTTGATGGGTTATTAGATCACCTTGTTGGGGTCAGCCCTGTATAAGTCATGTGGGTCAAAGAGTTATTAGACCACCCTAGTGGGGGTCGGCCCAATCAGCATTATGTTATGTGGTTAAGTTAAGGCCCACCTAGTAAAGGTTATTAGGCAAGTCAAGTCTAGTATAAATAGAGATCGAGAGATCTCTATTTCATCATTCTGTTCTCTCTCACACTCTTGGGAGAGTGGCGCACTTGTGGAGGAGGAGAAGCTGCTGCTAGGAGATGTGTATCTCTTATTCTTGGGGTGTATCATTGCTCTATCTATCTCTGAGGAAGTTATTGGGGTTTTTCACCTTTATGGTTTTCCCTAAGTAAACTCTGTGTCTCTTGTGTGCTTGCATTATTGTGTCCATGATTGATATGTTGTACATGTTATTCTCTCAGCTAAGATCCTAGATCAGATTGAAATTCTGAAAATCTAACATGGTATCAGAGCTAGCCTAAAAGAAGGCATGGTATGGCATGTATGACACTTGTTGCACTTGCGATGCTAGGGCTTGATATAGCAAAAACCAGTCAACGTAGAACTTTCGCTATGAATAATTTTAGGCGAGGTTTCAGGGTCTAAAAATCATACATGGAGAAGCTAATATCCCCATGTACCTGGTGTCCAAAGTACAACCTCTAATTCGTTGTAGTTTGTGATTTATGATCTGTACAATATAGGGTTTCTGCCTCTTCTAGATCTCAGTCATAATCAGGTGACCTTGGAAAAAAGGTCATAACTTGGGATAGGAAGCTCCAAATGAAATTTCGTAAAAAGTGACAGGTAGTTCATGGACTTTAATTTATTAGGTAACTTTTTTAGAGGATGAAATTGAACTAGTGACACGTGGCACGCCGTACAAGTTCGCTCTCCTCTTTTATCCCATAAACAGGTCACGTTGTGACACTTGGCATAACTCTCTCTCAGAGAATCCATTTGAGGTAAAAACTATGGGGTTGGAAAGATGATAGGTTGGGATATCACAGGAAAAGTGTTCAGACCCTGTGGATCGAAAAGTTCGGAGTTACACCAGAAACAATCAGGTACATATTTCTGTCAAAACAGAATTATTTTTTAGCACCTTCATTCATGGCTTCAAGAATTTAAGGTTTCGGAGAAAATTGGAATTTTTGTAATCAGAGACTACGGCTGAATGCTACTAATCAAAATCAAAATTTAGAGACCAATATCAGAATTTTTGGTCGGGTAGAAGGCCGGGCTTGATCAGACCCTAGTTCGGGACTTTGATTGGAAAAGTGGAAAATTAGGGCTTCTGCAAAAATGGGAATTTTTGAAATCTGTGACCACGGCTGGAATCTCCTCAGAAAAATAGAAGCTTTGAGATTTGGATCGAACCTTTTGATTGGGAAGAAGGGTGGGATTTATCAAAACCTAGTTCGGGGTGATGTCCAGTGAATCCAGAAGTTTCAAAGGCAAATTTGAGGGGTGAAACTTTGCAGTTTTCAAATTATGAGTATACTAGCTTGATCAGCTCATCAAGGCGCATATTTCTATCCTTTCGAAAGTTTGAAATTCAAAGTTTGAATTTTTAGGGTTTCTCTAACAAACCCTAATCTACCTCCAGATCTAGTTCCTGCAAATCAAGTGGATTGGGTTAATCCTAGAAGAGAATGGATTGGTCATCTGCATAAGTGAAGAAGTTCCTGTTTCGGAGGGAGATGAGGCTAAGGCCTTACATAAGAAGATTACAAGCAATCTCGACAGGTATGACTCATCCAGGTATGTTTCGAGATTTTTTCATGATTAAGTTTATGGTATGTTTGTCATCATATTATTACGGTTAGTACAATCTTGATTAAATTTAGACTTGTCGTATCACCTTAATAAAATTATGAATGCATGATAGAAGATATTAATTGATTAGGGTGTTGACACTTACGATTGTACTAATGCATTATGGTGTTGTATGAGGTTTATGTTGTCTACTAACATGAAAGGTGAACCAAGAAAAACAAATCATGTTCTAGTTCAAGAACATATGATCATGATGACATGAAGAAAAAGATTCATCCATTGTCATGGATCACTTAGAAGATCTATTTACGAGGTATGTATAACTTGGTTCTATAATGGTTAACCTATGAGATATGCAGGTTACTAGAACAAGTCATTGAAGAGAACAAGAAGACATCATGTGGGTATGTTAGACATAACTAGCTAACATACCAATCCAGGTATGTTTTTCCTATATCAAGTTAGAATCCTACCCTGTGTTAGGATCCCTTATATAAGTATACTTGGTATGATTGGTTATGTTTATTCATAAAGTTAGAAATGTAAGTAATCAAGGGTTTATTCATTTTATGTCTCTTATCTTGATTGATGATTTAACTAACCAGAAGAGTCCTATGATCAAATAAGAACATGCATGAGTAAAAGAAGACTTCCCTGAAACCTTGAATAGTAATGTTGATTATCTATGTTTGAAATGATCACGACTATACATGTTTAAGATTATTGTGTTTTGATAGTATTAAGATTATACTAATGAATGTGTGATTATGTATGAGACCTCGAGGATAACACAATGATGATACTAATAAGCATGCATAGTGATGGATATAAGTTCAAGGATAGGTAATCAAGGAAGCAAAAGATCAAGAGGGAGCACACTCCAGTTGTTCCTGCAAGGAAGCAAAGATCAAGAAGGAGCACACTTCAATAGTTTCTGCAAGGATGCATATATTTAGAGGGAGTTGACCACTTCTCACAATCCACATCAGAATGGAGTTGCAGAAAAGAAGCAAAGAATGAGAGGGAGTCAACCCAACAAACAAACAAAGATAAGTATTTGAATTATCATTCCTTGTATATTTTATTGTTTAAATAATACTGTTCAATAATGTATATACTCATGTTCCTAGAATTAGGTTGTGTATTATGCATAGTTGCATGGATGAACAATATACTACTAATATACATGGGTAAGTGGCCTATGGCACTGTACAACATTCCATTTCTACTTATCTAGAATGAAACCTCTTTGCTGACACGTTGGGAGTTGTGCACACTCTTAACAATGTTCTGGTAGAGATTGGAAGGCATCTAGAAAGTTACGAGATATGGATAAATGTTGTATTGAAGCATTGGATAAGATAATTGCATGATCGTATGACATATTTCTTTATGTGTAAGAATTTGTTCTGAAAACTATGAGATGTTTTCTAATCATGCGATTTAACTTGTTGTGTAGGAAAAATCATATACCATCACCTAAAAAAGAAGGACTACAACATTTGTTTAGCAACAAAGTTATCTATTGAAAATATTGAAGATATTGAAGTTCCTAGGATCTGGGAAGAATGCCATGATCGAGGAGTACCAATCGATCATGAAGATGTTTGGGATGCAGTCCCAAGACCTGAAGGGGAGTCTGTAGTGACTTACAAGAGGATCTACAAGATCAAGCATGTTGCAGGTGGTAGCATAGATACTTTTGCTCCTGTAGTCAGATACACTTCCATTAGATCCGTACTTGCTCTAGCTGTAGTGATGAAATGAAAGATACACCAGATGGATTTCAAGACAGCTTTCTTGAATGGTGTAGTTGAAGAAGAAGTGTATGTGGAGCAGCCACTTGGTTCTAAGACACATGACAGGGAGTCATATATGTGTAGAACTTGATATGGTTGGATATACAGCTTTCTATCTAGTTTGGGATTTACCAAGAGTAAAGCATATTCCAACCTTTACTACAAGGTTGAGGAAGGAAATCCAATGATACTACTTTTGTATATGGATGACCTGTTTATTACAGGTGAAGATAGATTGATTGCCGACACGCAGCGAAAGCTTGCTACCGAGTTCGATATGAAGAACTTGTGGATGATGCACTATTTTCCAGGCTTGGAGGCATGGTAGAGTACAGATGGAATCTTCATTGGACAAGGGAAGCATGCAGTGGAGATCCTGAAGAGGTTCGGGATGATGGATTGCAAGGCCATGACCACACCTATGGCATCGAACCTGAAAATTCTGTGTGATGCTTTATTTGATACGGTTGATGTCACTGTGTATCGTAAGATGATTGGGTCCTTGATGTACTTGACGAACACAAGACCAGATATTTGCTTTGCGGTGAACACATTGATCCAGTTCTTGATGGATCCGAGGAGTGTTCACCTAGTTGCTGTAAATCATATTCTGAGGTACCTGAAGGGTACGGTTGATTATGGGCTCAAGTATGATGCAAATCAAAAGTTTAACCTGCAGGGTTATGTTGATTTAGATTGGGCAGGTAGTGCTGTAGACACGAAGAGCACATCTGGGTGCTGCTTCAATATGGGATCAGGTGTGATCTCTTGGTTTAGTAGGAAGCAGTCCTGCGTAGCACTGAGTACAGCCGAAACAGAGTATGTTGCGACGGATGAGTAGGTTGCAGATATATTGACCAAGCCATTGGATAGAGTGCAGTTTGAGTACTTCAGAGAGAGGCTTGGTGCACTTCATATCGAGGTTCCTTCCAAAGGGAAGTGATGAGTCCGGAAGATGCAGATGCACATGATATTTTCTGACATGGTTGATGTGTTCTCCCATGGTCATGATGTAATTGCTAAGCCATTCTCACATGGTGGTAGATGTGTTCTCCCATGGTATAGATGCAAGGGATGAATCCATTTTTCACATGGTGGTAGATGTGTTCTCCCATGGTGAAAAAGTAAGGGATGAATCCTTCCCCGAATGGTGGTATATGTGTTCTTCCATGTCGGTGGTGTAAGTGCTGGATGATGTGCAACTGGGTTGTGCTTCGTGGACGATGAGATGATCTGAAGAGGACGATGCTATGATGATTAGGAGGATCATGGATGATGAGCATCAGGACGATGCTCCAGTTACTACTCTATATATGTATATGCATCATGTTGGATGCTGGATATGATCACTTGGATCATTTATGTATGTATGCATCATGTTGGATACTGGATATGATCAGTTGGATCATTTGTATGTATTTTGTATATGCATCATGTTGGATGCTTGGACCATGTATCTGTATATGTATCAGGTGGATACCTTGTATGATCAGGTAGATCATGTATGTTGATATGTATCAGGTAGATACGTTGTGTGATCAGGTGGATCATGTATCTATGTATGTATCAGGAGGATACATTGTATGATCAAGTGGATCATGTATGATCATATGTATCAGGTTTGGTATGCATCAGGTAGATGCATTGTATGATCAGGATGATCATGGATGACGAGCTTCAGGATGTTGCTCCGCATGACATGCATCAGGACGATGCAGTGATGATGATTAGGATGATCATGTGTACATTAGGATGATGTATGGTGAGTATCAGGTTGATACCTTATGGCCGTGGAACATGTTGTGCAGATAAGAATATAATTTGGCCCTAGGAGATTTGCAGATAATATTTCAAGATTTTTCCTATGGCATGTAATCTGGCCCTGGGATATCTGGCAAATGCTCTTGCGAGTTTTTTCTTTAGGAGGACATATAATTTGGCCTTGGGAGATCTGCAATAATCTTTCGAGGTTTTTCCTATGGCATATAATTTGGCTCTGGGATATCTGGCACATGCTCTTTCGAGGTTTTGTCCTATCACATATAATATGTCCCTGGGAGATTCGATAGGTTGGGCTGTGTGCCCGTAATAAGTCTTGGGATGCTCTTGCGAGGTTTTTCCATGACCACATGTAATTTGGCCCTGGGAGATCCTATAGGTAGAGCTGTGTGCTCGTAACAACCTGGGATGCTCTTGCGAGGTTTTCTGGTGACCACATGTAATATGTCCTTGGGAGATCCTATAGGTTGAGCTGTGTGCTCGTAACAGCCTGGGATGCTCTTGCAAGGTTTTTTGGTGAGGTCACATATAATATGGCTTTGGGAGATCCTACAGGTAGAGCCGTGTGCTCGTAACAGCCTGGGATGCTCTTGCGAGGTTTTGTGATGCACGTAATAAGTCCTGAGGATTCCACAGTATGGCCAGTGATGATGAAGACCTGCAGGTGGTGGGCCTACATCCAGTATGAAAAAGGGCTGGCTCTGTAGAACTTCCTATGGTGAGTAGATTCAGATATTGATTGAGATAGCAGCAGTAGTGATGATGATGATTCGAGGACGATACATCGATGACGATGATCCAGAGAAGAAGACTTGTGCTAGAAGACCTGTGTCAAGAAATACCTTCCTAGTTAAGAGGGAGTGTTAATGTATATGTAACTTCAGAATGTATTTCATATATGTATATTGTACTCCTATAGAGATGGTATTATTCCTCTATACGGAAGTGGTTGTATTCCTATAGAGATGTTATTATTCCTCTATACGGAAGTGTCGTCATTTATATTGTAAGTGTCGTAACTTTTACTTGATGGGTTATTAGACCAACTTGTTGGGGTCGGCCTTGTATAAGTCATGTGGGTCAAAGGGTTATTAGACCACCCTATTGGGGGTCGTCCATGTGGGTCAAAGGGTTATTAGACCACCCTAGTGGGGGTCATCCCAGTCAGCATTATGTTATGTGGTTAAGTTAAGGCCGACCTAGTAAAGGTTATTAGGCAAGTCAAGTCTAGTATAAATAGAGATTGGGAGATCTCTATTTCATCATTCTACTCTCTCTCACACTCTTGGGAGAGTGGTGCACTTGTGGAGGAGGAGAAGCTGCTACTAGGAGATGTCTATCTCTTATGCTTGGGTTGTATCATTGCTCTATCTATCTCTAAGGAAGTTATTGGGGTTTTTCACCTTTATGGTTTTCCCCAAGTAAACTCTATCTCTCTTGTGTGCTTTCATTATTGTGTCCATGATTAATATGCCGTACATGTTATTCTCTCAGTTAAGATCCTAGATTAGATTCAAATTCTAAAAATCTAACACAACCTTCAACAAAATGAGGTTGTTGAAAGGAAGAATAGAACCATATGTGAGACTACAAAAGCCATGATGCATGATGAAGACCTTCCTACCTAATTATGGGAAGAGGCCACCAGTACAGTAGTATATATCCAAAATATAAGTCCTCACACCATTATGGATCAAAAGACACCTAAAGAAGTGTTCACTAGTGAAAAAACAGGTATTTCACACCTTGGGATCTTTGGGAGTCCTATATACATTCATCTGCCAAAAGAAAAGAGGAAAAATATGTAGCCATCAAAAAAGAAGGGAAACTTCATCAGTAAGGCTTGAATGAGATAGAGACTGCACCCATAAATCACAAATTTTAATTTTAACATAGTTAGAATGTAAAAGAGCCCACAAATTTAAGCGACTCGATGGTCATATTTGTATGGTCATATCCTTATTCTATTCCTTCCCATACGCTGAGCATACACCATCACACCTACAAGTTCTATCCAAAGTCCCTTTCGTTGATTGGCTGGCTTACTTCACTATATGGAAAAGGATTGGAATCATGAGCACACTGGATCACTATGGCTATCCCATAGAAAAAACTATCTAATTAAGATAGCATGAATCGACCAAGTTTAGTGTGCACACCTATCTCCTTCTTCAAAAACATGATTCTTTATTGTATCATCATATTGTATTTGAATACAACCGTAAATTAGAATAATGTGTATACCTAGGCCATATTGGGAGGGTATGTGTTGTGGAGTGGGTCAAATAGTGTTGTCTAGTGGGCCTTCTAGATAGGTTTGATATAAACATGTCTGAGGTGCATCCGTTTTCAATTGTATATGAAGAATGGAGATTAAGTTGAGAGCATATGACTGATGAATGAAAATTTTATTGGATGGGATTGTTGTATCAGGTGATGAAAAAAATATTTGTTACTTAAAGACATGTTATTCACGAATATTGATGCAATCCTTACACTCGATATTCCCAAAATTGATATGCTTCCTGATTCATTGTTTCAAACACATTTTCCCTTTAATGTTTTTTTTGGGCTGCAACAATCGATGACAATTTTTCATTAAATAAAGTGAAAAAACATCACAAAGCAATTGCAATTACCTATGAAAACATTCTTCTTAAAAAATGTAATTGAAGATAAATTTCTAGGAATAAACCATCACTACTTTCCCTTGATGGTTCCTCTGAGGAGATTTTACTGATTGTATCATCCCTAGCTACAAATCCTTGGCACAAAATAATGATGAAAAAAATGTGAAATATCTACTATCCTTAGAAAAACATGATAATCTAACTATATACAAATTATGAAGAAAAAGGGAAATAAAATTATCTACAATTATGAACAAAAAGTGAAATAATATTATCTAACTGAGTTGGGTGATTGGATTTGCTGAAGACTTCTCTAAGAGTTAAAGGTTATGGATTTTGCTACTGATATTTACTTACCAATGCTTTTGCAATGGACTTTTGATTTTGTGCTTAAAAAATATCATGGGAACACATAGTGATATTTTGACATTGAAATGATAATGTAAAATCTAATGAGTATTCCTATATTGAAATGGTCTTGTAAAATCTAATTTAAATGGTTTTGTAAAAGATAATTTAACCCATCGCATAGAAATTTTATGTCATAAGAAAATGAATTTACTTGAATTAATAATTTTATTTGTTAGTAAATGTAAATGATAGATAATTTTCTAAAATATAATTTTAATAATTTTTTCAAATAATTTATTTTTAATAGAAATTAATAAATTAAATAATAATTTTATTTATTTGTAAAATATAATTTTTATTATTAATGAAATAACAAGTTTACTAACCGTATATGAAAATTTAAATTAAACAATAATTTTATTATTTATAAAATAATAATTTTAACTATTTTTAAAATAGTAATTTTACTTATAAAATGTTATGGCACCCTAAACAAAACATTGAAATGTTTCTTACTATTAACCAAGTGTATACCAATAAATCCCTGCAGTATCATTTCTTATTTCCATACTCAATTCTCCTCGTATTTTCAAAGCAAATTTCTTGGGCTATCCCACCGATGAACAATATTACCATAGGTGTGCTTTGTTCATTCTCGCGGTATGTTTATTAGCACACTACATAAATCACTCACAACGGTGAAAGGTGATATGGATCAAAACTCTAGGATAACCATACATAGTATTATCCTTCTCTATGCTGATAATATTTTCCCGCCAAGATTATAATGTATTTGGATTAATCCTTGATTTTGATATAACCATGACAATAATCACATAATTGGTGCCTCATTGGAACAAGGGAATTAATGGAGTTGGATTTTCATTTATTAATAGAAAACACCATTATTGTCATCGTGCCAAAATGGAAGTTTGTCTTGATGTTGTTTGTGAGTCCCACTCCTCCTTCCACCACACACTCCAGTTGACCAATTGGACTTGCTGACCAAAAATATTTTTAGTAATCTTCTAGGACTTTTGAAAATTGACTTCCATTCCACAAATTCAAAGAGAATACTACCGATAAACGTTATTCTAATACATATCAACATAATGATATTTATTTTTTCAAATATATATAGAAAATTTTAAAATATTAATATATATAAATTTAATTTTTTTTTATTAAAATAATATTCAAATTGAATATTTTTAATGTTCAATTCTTTGAAAAAAAATTGAACCAAATGGTCCTGGCTATTCCACCAGCCCATAAGTCTATTTTGATCATTCACACAATATATATATATATATATAATTATTAATAAATAAATTTTATTTTATTTTATTAAAATTAGTCAAAATGTTTTAAAGTTATAACCCTATATATATATATAATTATTAATAAATAAACTTTATTTTATTTTATTAAAATTAATCAAAAAGGTTTTAAAGTTATATTTCTCCATGAAAACAAAACAAAGTACGATAGTTTTCATTGGTAATTTATAATAAGAAACAAAAATGGCTAGCTAATAGCTAATATAATATAGTGAAATTTATAACTTAGAATTTTGATATTAAAATTTTTAACCTATATTAAAATTATCAAAAAAATAAATTCACTAAACCAAATGATAATAGCCTCAAAAAGTTTTCTCTTTTTCGATAGGCAAGTTGAATTTCAAAAGTTCTTGGGATGTACATGATTCAAGTGCCATCAATAGAAGAGTTTACAACTATTGGATAATAGAAGTCCCTATACATGAAGAATTTTAAATTGTGTCGTGATAACGATGTCGATTGGGTCAACCAACTTAAAAATGCTAGGTTTTTTTTTTGGGGAGTTTCTGTTATGTATTGTATTGTAACTCATGATAACGTAGAGGGAGGGAGGAAGAATAATACAACTGTATAAAATTTATTTAAAGGACATTATAAAGAGACTTAACACTTTTACTTCAATGTGCATTAGACTATATTTAGTGTGAGCATTAAGAATTATATTGTTACATTATATTTTCAATCAAATTGTTTTGATCTACACTAGAATGGTGTATGCTACATAAACATGCATAGATAGATTTTAAACATTACACCTTAAGACAAATTTTATCTATTGTTTTCAATCAAATGAATGAAAGGTCATGCCCTATGAAGTATATATGTATCCTATACTCTTGAAGGAAAAGACATGTTGGGAATGTATCTTTTATTAATAGAATTATGAAAATAGTAGTTCTTAGGTTTAACTTGTTGGAAAAAAAAATAAAAAAATCTTGCTCATGATGAGAGTCATTACATATTGGTGATGAGCAGGAGCAAGGGCATGATGTGCAACGATATCTCGTTCAAAATTGGTCTCTCATATTGGCGGAGCAGCGGTACATGCATGCATGGTGTGTAGCCATATATTGTTGAGCGTTGCATCGGTGTTGGCTTATTGATGCACCCATAATTTCCTTCATTATTTCTTTCATTTAAATATTGTAATCAATAGTTATTTTATTGTATAAACAATATTTATTTGATTTTGTTGTTCTATTGTATTTGATAACTAAAAAATTTCATTTTTAATAAAACTCTTATTTGGGCATTTATGCATCTTTTCTCCATTTTTATTATTCAACTTTGTTGTCATTTTCACTTTTTTTAATCTTGCAAATCATACAATATCTATATTTCCAATTATAGATATTATTTTTTTGTATTTTTGTTTTACTTGTAAATCTTATCTATATGAGGACTCTAAACTTAATATTGGCTTGCATCCACATCATCTCCTTAACCAACTCTCCAAAGGAAAGTAAAGAAGATTAACCTAAGTTTACCACGTACAAATTACACACACACACACACACACACCCACAAATATATATATATGTGTGTGTGTGTGTGTTTGTTAGATTGCCCTTCACTTGAGGACTCTAAACTTAATATTGACTTGCATCCACATCATCTCCTTAACCAACTCTCCAAAGGAAATTAAAGAAGATTAACCTAAGTTTACCATGTACAAATTACACACACACACACACACACCCACAAATATATATATATGTGTGTGTGTGTGTTTGTTAGATTGCCCTTCACTTGGGGTTGGTTAAGAACTGCAACCTAGGGCCATCTAAGTCGTCAAAGTCACCCTCGGATCACTGATCTCACCCAGCCATGGGCCACACCAACCCTTATGATGGTTGGATTTTTGGGTGTCTCCTCCCAACTAGCTCAACCATAAAGGGAATTGAACTCGGGTGGCCTTATTGATGAGACCCACACCTTAATCTCATGAGCTAGCGAGAATTGACTATATATATATATATATACATATATACATATATATATATATGTATGTATACATATATACATATATATATATATATATCTATATATATATATATATATAGATATATATATATATATGTATATATGTATACATACATATATATATATGTATATATGTATATATATATATATATATATGTATGTATATATATATATATATAATACTTAAATTCAATGTTACTCATTTAATTCAAAAAATAATAATTGAAGTTTACATTATTAATATTCTAAATCCATTTATTTGAAATATTTACAATCGCATAGTTAATTAATAGTTTTTTGAAATGTTTTGACTATATTTTGATAGAAATATGAAATAAGATTACTTATTTATGATTTTAATCATTGATTTTAAGATTATCTATTTGAGGATGTAGAAAGTTAAATTGTCAAACATAATAACATTACAATTATATATTTTGAAACATTATGTTTTTAGGGAGGAAATTGTGTTTACCTTGCCATTTAACTAATAGTTAAAATGTAGAAAATCAACACTCAAATTGTAGCTAATAATTAAAATGTAAAAAATCAACATTCAAATTGTAACTAATAGTTAAAATGTAGAAAATCAACAATCAAATTGTAATGTTTGAAATAATCAATAGTTTCTTTATTTCCCATGTGCTATAATCTAGATGTTGTCAGTAAGAAAACAAGATTTAAAATAAGTTAAACTAATGTAAATCGAGCTTAAACCTAAATCTAATAAACAATAAAAGAGATCAAATTTTAAAAAATTTAATTATTTAATTTCATGTTATGTGTTAACACCCAGATTGACCCCCAGGTCGTAAGGAAGGGTAATTCGGGGTAACCACTAACCAGTCTTTGGACGGATGTTACTGACCCAACACAGTATGAGAGGGCTCTTTCAATAAACTAATGAAAAGTTGGAAATAATCAGGGTCGTCAATTAGGAAAAGGGACACCAGCATTCATTCCTCAAGATGTTCTATTTAAACATAAGAAGAAGGTCATATTTATGTAAGACAAATTTTACACTGGTAAATCATTGGTTGGAGAACAATAGGGATCTATATTGAGCAATGGATTCGATTCAAGTATAACATAAACATTATCATCAAATTCTTAGCAGATACATTCACACAGAGGAAATGTAGCAACCAGCTAGTAGTTAAAGTGATTTAATTGGTGAAAAAGAACAGAGGTGAACAATCCATTGATATAAGGCATACACAGATGAATCCTATATCAACTTTAGCAGAAAGAATTTGTGAAATACTTGGTAAGAAATGAACAAGGAATAATCTCTATGAATCTCATTCAGATGCTACACTGAACAAAGTATGAAGGAATATTAACAATATGGATTAAAAAAGGAAATAAACACATATCACATAGGAAAGGAAAAAAAGACTACCAGACCAATTACACAGGAATATCTGAAAAAATCATGTAAGCTTCTGACAACTTTATTCAAGGAATGTCTCAAAACAACAACAGTGGACAAAATATGTAGAGCATCAAAAGTTCTCCCCCCTTTTTTCATTTGAAATTAAATGAAACTTATAATGGCTTGGAGCCTCATACTCGGCCCATTTGAAATAGAAATTTGTTATAAATTCGGTGACACCTCATCACATTTCAGATGTCACTATCATAAAACAGGAAATATAACAAGATAATCCCAACCGCTTTCTCGTATTTGCTGGTATGCCGTTAAACAATATAAAAAATATTAAAGTATATGTCCAATGGTGAAACTTCATTACATAATGGGAAACCCACTGCCACGTCCTGGAAAATCAAAATCCTAGATATATCGTAAGCTCTTTCTATCAAAAAATAAATTGGTATTTAAAAATGCACAGTTCTGAGACTTAAGGGACAGCATCTGCCAGCGGAGCATGATAGGTATATTTCATCTTCCAATATTTCTATACCGGTGCCCAAAGTTCAGATGTTGGGATGTCATAACTCGTCATCTCTTTCTCCAGGACTCTGATGTTAAGTTGATCAATCGAAGACATAGGTGGGAGCACTTCTCCAATAGAACTCAATTTATACAACATCTCGAAATCTTCATCCAGTTTGTCTATTAGGATTTTTCCTAAAAGCAGCTGGCTCATATGTTTGAACTTGGAATGGTTCATCCGTTTGTTGGTCATCAACTTTTTATGATCACTTTGGGGAATCAACCTTTGCTTTTCATCCCAAAATGCCGGAAAACCTTTTTCCACTAATCCTTCAAATTGTCCTTTGAATTCTGTTAGTTGCTCATCCATTTCACTGGCTTTGGCTTCCACGGCTTCGACCAATGCATATTTTTCGAGGATTCATTTTGCCACTGCAATGGTCATGACTCTGTCTTTGATGTTCAAATCTATGACGTCTTTATCTGTCAAACTGTTCAAAAAGATTATAGGATTATAAGCAGTCTCTTTTGGCCTTTTGTGCAGTTTTTCCTTCATGGCAGTGCAACTTCTAAAGATGTCAATGACTATCTTCTCCTTCATTCTCATGAGATATATATAGGGCCTGAATCTTTCAGCCTCCTGGATAATTAAATCCCAAACCAAATGTTTGCACCCTTGCATAGCTACTCTCCTCGTAATCTGCTAAGAAAATCTGTTATTGATTGCCACTAATTCCTTATATTTTTGCTGTAGTTCACTTGTCCCTTTTTCCTTTGCCTCATTTTCTTCTTTCAATCTTTGATTTTCCTTTTTTAGCTCTCATATCTCACCATCCTTTAGGATGATCTGGGACATAGCTTACACAATGTTGTCTATATTATCCTTCTCTTAATTCGAACATTCGCTTGCGTGTTGTGCACATATGTTTGACAGACTGTTTTTTAACTCTTCGATCTGACTCTTCAAACTTATCCTCTCTTTCTCCCAACATCCTTCTTTCTCTGCGAACCTTAGCAATTTGGCTTTATGATTGCTGATTTCCTTGTTTAAATCTTCCTTTTCTTGTATAACCTTTGTCTCTTCGGGAGCTTGTATTAACTGGGTGTTGGGAATCTTCATTCTCTTCTATAGATTCTCGATCAAATTGTCTTTATCCTTTAACAGCTTATGGCTTGCTTTGCCTCCGCCATCATTCTCAATTAAGTCAAACTGCAGTTTTTTGATATGTTGTTGAAGTGCTTTATTCTCTGATCTTTCATGTTTCAACTGGGAATCCATCTTATTAACATTGACCTCCAAATTAGAAATTCTCAAGGTTGCTTCTACTAGATCGTCATATAGACCTTCTCCGATCTGCCTGTGAAATTGAATCCTATATGGCAAAGGTATCTTCTTCTAGTCTATCTTTGCTTTCGTCATTTTGTCTTTGTCAGATATCATCAGATTGAGAGTGTGAGTTTGAATATCTCTACTTGTTATCAAAGTCGTTCCTGTTTTAGACAAATTCCTCACAGTCGGCATTAGTTCAAAATGTTTCTGTGCAGAGGCCTGCTTATTTTTCCCATGATACTTAAACATGTCCTCTTGGGATTTAAATCTGCTGTCCTCGTCTCCTCCTGTCGCATCTTGGCATTAGTATTCATGGATTTGGATAACTGGGGATGATGACCCTCCTTCCTCCTCATCCATGTCGCTTATCTGGATGGTTAACTCATCTGGTGCTTCCAATTTGAGTGTTTTATTTTCAATTTCTTCTTCTTCCTTTGTTCCAATAACTTCCTATGAATCTCTTTTCCCGCCTAATTCCTGGTTATTGAATAGCTGGTCGGTTTCCATAGGATCATCATCTGTGATTAGTGCTTGTATTTGTAAATCTATATATTCAGCCCCTTCGGGCTCATACTGCAATAAATTTTTCCTCTTCGGTAGCCCTTCAACTTCCTGGTGGTCCCACGCTTTCAGACCATTCTTCTTCTTTCTTTCAGCTATGATGTGCCGAGGATCATATGCAATCGCTATATCCTTTTTGAATCCCATATTTCTCAATAATCTTTCTACTTCATTGGTAGCTTCTTTAAACTCTACAATGAAAGGGTTGACTTGCCAAGGGAGCTTTATATCTGAGCCCTTCTTATATTGCCCAAACTGCTCTTCTTTGGTGATCAACCTCTACCGGATGAACTCAAGGGAAAAAAATATCAGTGTAAAAAATGTTGGCAAAAAGTATGGTTTATGTAAAAAACCATACACCCTTATTACTGTAGCATCCTTCAACAAGAACCAGTCGCCGACGGCTAGTTCATCTTTCAACTGCATCAGGGTCTGCATCTCTGGTAGTACTCTGGGTGGTTCTTCTTCAAACATAACTTTATACATAGCAGTTAGAATAAAATTCATGTAATTGAAAGAATCGTCTTCCCAATTCCCTGTAAAGAGTATTTGAGAGAACCTTAACTCTTCTGTACTGCTATACAAAATCATTTTCGTCAAATATGTCTGGAATCGAAAAAATATGGTATTTTCAAAACAACTTAACTGTGTATGTATTTTTTCTGCCAAAAATTCCTCAAACTTGAGGGACGGAACTGACTCACTTCCCGCCTCCAGGGAACTAACACTAATCCTGAATAACAGGCTTAGTTGTACTTCAGTTATCCATAAGTATGAGTCTAAACCTAAAAATTGAGCTACCAAAGATAAAACCAACTAGGTGTTGTCATTAAAAAGGTTGACGTCCAGTGGGTAGGGGGTGTCTGCAATTTCTACATCAGGTTTTAAACAGGTATCCAGGAAAGCTTTACGGATTTTGGAGCAAATTTTCCTATACAGGGTAACGACTGAATCTTCAGAGGAACTTTTGGGGTCTAGGGATGGGGACTCTGGTACAACAAGGGTATTCCGGATGACGGTAGGGTTAATGCTACAGACGATTTTGGATTTCTTGGTGTTCATTATCACTCGTTGGGGTTCTGAGTAATTTAATGAACACCATGACACAAATTCTGGGAAAGGAATTATTTGTTCTAAGCCGAAAAGGATGAAATAAGACTGGTGGACTCTATGGACATCTATGTTGAATATTGTAACTTCTAAGAATATTATATTTGTATATTATTTATTCCGGAGATGTTCCATACCTCCGATGTGATTATACTATGAATCCGGAGATGATTATTCCTCCGAATTGGTTGTGGTAACTAGGGTTATTAGACCCACCATGTGGGGGTCGGCCCAGTCAGTTATAATAGGGTATTTAACCTAATGGTTAAATACGAGCCTACATGTACTTGTGTAAAATACATGTTATTGTAGTGTATAAATAGAGGAGGTATGTTCCTCATTTGATACACTCACTCACTTGAGAGAGGTGCACTTGTGGAGGAGAGGTCTGCTATGGTGGAGGAGGAGATCATGTCTTTGGTTTGCATCTTTGTATATTGATGGTCATCTATATTGAGGAAGCTTTATTGGGTTTTCTACCCCATGAGGGTTTCCCAGGATAAATTTGTGTCTCTTGTGTTTATGCTGTGCTTGTTGTTTCTTCAGTGATCCTGTATATGCTATTATTGTGAAATGGAATGTAATGCTGCTATTTTCTGTCTTAGCATATTAAATTTTAACATGGTATCAGAGCTAAACTGAAGGAAGGCAAGGTATGGCACTTACGACACTTGCTTTACTTACGACAATTTGAAGGTTAGGGTTTTATATAGCAAAAACCAGTCATCATGGAAATTTCGCTATAAAACCATTTCGGCGAAGGTTCAGGATCTGAAACCTTTACAGGTCGTAGATAACATCTCCAATTATCTTGTGTCCAAAGGGCACCCTCATATTCGTTGTACTTTCTAAGTTATGATTCGTACACATTAGGGTTTCTGCCTCTTCCAGATCTCAATCAAAATCAGGTGACCTAGGAAAAAAGGTCATAACTTGGGCTAGGAAGCTCCAAAAGAAATTTCGTAAAAAAGTGACAGGTAGTACACAGACTATACTATCTCAGGAAACTTTTCCAGAGGCCGAAGTTCAAACAGTGACACGTGGCATGCCGTACAAGTTTGCTCTCCTGTTTTATCCCATAAACAGGTCACGTTGCGACACTTGGCATAACTCTCTCTCAGAGAGTCCAATTGAGGTCAGACCTATCAGGATGGAAATATAACAGGGTGAGCCATCTTAGGAAAAATTTTCAGAGGCCGAAGTTCAAACAGTGACACGTGGCACTCTGTACAAGTTCGCTCTCCTGTATTATCCCAAAATAGGTCACGTTGCGACATTTGGCATAACTCTCTCTCAGAAAATCCAATTGAGGTCAGACCTGTCAGGATGGAAAGATGATAGGTCAGGCTACTGCAGAAAAAGTTTTCAGACCCTATGGAGCGAAAATTTCGGAGTTATAGCAGAAACAATCAGGTACATATTTTTGTCAAAACAGAATTATTTTTGGAGCACCTTTATTCATGGCTTCCGAAATTTAGGGTTTCGGAGAAAGTTAGAATTTTTGGAATTGGAATCCACAGCTGGAAGATCCTTAGAAAAATAAGAGTTTAGAGCCTTGGATCAAACCTTTTGATTGAGCATAAGGGTGGGATTCATCAAACCCTAGTTCGGGATCCTATCCAGAAGATCCAGAAGTTTCAAAGGCAATTTTGAGGGGTCAAATTTTGGAATTGAAGTATGCTAGTTTGATCAGCTCAGCAAGACACATCCTTCCATTCATTCGGAAGTGTGAAAGTCAAAGATTGAATTTTTAGGGTTTCTCTAGAAAACCCTAAACAAGCTCCAGATCAAGTTTCAGGGGGAGTTGAGGCTAAGGCCTTACATAAGAAGACTACAAGAAGTCTCGACAGGTATGACTTAAGGAGGTTCAGGTATGTCTTGAAATCTGATTCTTGATTAAGTTCATGATGTGTTTGTCTTCATATTATTTATTAGTACAATCTTGATTAATGTTAGAATTGTCTTATCACCCTAGTAACAGTATGAATGCATGTGAATGATAGAAGACATTCATTGATTAGGGCTATATGATTGTACTAATGCATTATGGTGTTGTGTGAAGTTGATGTTGTCTGCTAACAAGATACAGGTACATCACAAAAGACAAATCAAGTTCCATGACCATGACAACATGAAGACAAAGACTCACAAGGTATGTATGACTTTGTTATATTATGTTTAACCTATGAGACATGCAGGTTCTAGCTCAAGATCTCTAAATCATTGAAGAGATTGTTTAGGTATGTTGTACATAACTAAGCAGGTATACTAATCCAGGTATGTTTTCCTATGTCATGTTAGAATCTTACCTTGTGTTAGGATCCCTTATGTAAGTATACTTGGTATGATTGGTTAGTAATCAAGGGTTTATGCATATTATGTCTCTTATCTTGGTTGATGATTTAACTAAATAGATCAAACAAGAATATGCATGAGTAAAAGAAGACTTCCTTGAAACCCTGAATACTAATGATCATGACTGTACATATTCAAGATTATTTAGAATTAGAATGTTTTGATAATATTGAGATTATACTAATGAATGTATGTTTGTGTATGAGATCATTAGGATGACACTAGTGTACACTTGAGCATGCACAGTGGTACAGAATGAATAGAAGTTCAGGAGACATACAGAATATCAAGCGGGATGCAACCACACAAACATAAAAGATAAGTATTTGAGTTGTTATTGGTCAAAATAGTTTCATAACTATGTAAATGATATCTGTATGCATACTAGGTTATCATGTCAATATGATTTGATGATTATGAAGTAATACTAATCATGTACTTAATTTTGATTTGTAGGAAGAGAATCATGATGAGATGTTTTGCTCCAAGGGACTAGATAAGACCATTCTCTTAATGATGTAATTAAAGAAGAAGTGTGAATCAGGTTTTGTATGGGTACCCAGGATCGATAGTCAATTGATGAGCTTAATGATCATCATGGGTGATGTGGATCTCAACCTTTGCTACAAGGTTGAATATGGATTCTATACACATATGACATGGATGCAAGAAGGAACTCACCACAGAGTTCAAATGATTTTGAGGCTCATATTAGTAGACCCATCTGACGAGAGATGGCACAGATAGATATGCAGAAATGCAGAGTGTGAATAATGGACAATTGACAGCTTCATGACAAAGCTCGGACTTTACCAGAAGTAAAGTTGTTCCTAACCTTTACCTTAAGGTTGTGGATGATGAACCTATCATACCATTATTGTATGACGATGATCTCTTTCTGACAAGGAATGAGAAACAGGTCATGAAAATGGCTGCAGAAATGAAAATGAAAGATCTCGGATTAATGCACTACTTCTTAGGTCTAGAAGTATGGCAAGATCCAAAAGGAATCTTTTAAATCAAGGTAAGTATGCTGTGAAGTTTCTAAAAAGATTTGATATGTTGGAGTATAAAGCCATGGCCACTCCCATGGACTCCAACTTGAAGTTATTAGTTAATGACTCATCGTATTTAGTGGACCTAACCCTATATAGACAAATCATTGGGTCATTGATGTATTTAACCAATACTAGGCCAGATATATGCTTTGCTGTAAATACCCTAAGTCAGTATCTAGTAGAACCTAGAAAGGTTCACTTAATAGCTACAAAGCATGTAGTGAGGTACCTAAAAGGTACATTAGATTTTTGGTCTATATTATCTTGGAGGTCATGAACTCCGTTTACATGGTTACTCAGATTCTGATTGGGCAGGAAGTGTCTCAGAAAGAAAGAGTACATCAGGTGTATGTTATAGTCTTGAATCTGCCATGATCTCATGGTTAAGCAAGAAACAATCTAGTGTGGCTCTCAGTACTGCTGAAGCAGAATTTATGGCTGTCTGCTCTGCCAGCTGTGAAGCAGTATGGCTTCAGAAGCTTTTATATGGAGTGTTTGACTTAGAAATGGATCCCACTGTGATTATGTGTGACAATCAAAGCTGCATTAAGATGACTGAAAATCCTGTGTTCCACGATAAGTCAAAACACATAGAGATCCGATACTTCTATATACGAGATATGGTACAAAGAGGAGTTATCAAGCTTGAATATATAAGCACTGAGGATTAGATTGCTGTCACGTCCCCTCCCATCCTACCAGCTAGGTGGAGAGGATCGTGACGTTCAATCGAGCAATTAGCCCCATATCCATTAAATTAAACTCATTGATGCAAATACATGTATAAGGGCATGCAATAGAAACACAACAGAAATTAAGAAAATGTTGTTGATATCTAATCATACACTCAAGATTTCTGTTGCAGCAAAATAAAGACCTTTGCAGAATTATAAAAGATCATATGGACATGCATAAACTTGTAAAAGCTCAGCAGAAGTAAATTCAATAGCACATCCAATGATAATTGCCAATTTAACACACAAGAGAATACTTATCTTATACAGAAGTAGTCCCACACAACTGGCTATGCAACTGCAACATTCCACCCAACCGTAGGCCAGTGTGCTCCTCAATCTCTCAGCACCACTGCCACCCCCGAGCTGGGCACGATCTCCACAAGGTAAAGGGGAAACAGGCTCTCACATAGCCAAAGGTATGCCAGAATCAGCCAAGCCAACTAGCAGTTGGGTTTCTCAGGCTGCTAAGAGGTGGGCAGAGGTGAGTTATTAGGCTAGTGGCTCAACCATGGAGCTATGGATACACCATTGGGCTCATCAAGCCAAATCTATCCTCTTTCACTCTTGAAGCCCCTGCTCACAGGTCCAAATCTAAAACGGGATGCACTGAACAACAAAACCACAATTGCTGGGCATGAGGAAAACGATTTCCACAGTGGGATGCATGAGATGGGGTTTCAACTCACTCAAAAAAACGTGAGAACACACAAAAAATGAAAATGGAAAGATGGGGGACAGCCCTGGGAAGCCAATCCGTTTTTAGAAAAACGTCCTTGGACATTCGGGGGCAAAAACGACCTCCATACAGTCCCCAAATCGTGGCTCTCCTCTCCCAGGCTACTGTATATGCAAAAACGAACTCCCAGGCATGGAGAAATGCAGGATTTGGATGAAAAACGTGTAGGGAAAGGCCCATCTAACTCCAGCTGCGTGAATGAGTGAAGACCCCCCCCTTCAGAATGGATTTGGGCACCATTTCGTGGGTGTTTTCTTGCCCAACAAGCAAAAACACGAATTTCCAGGTTGATGGCTTGCTCATGCACGAAAATGGCTTGCCCATACTTCATCATTTCCAAGGCATTAACTGCCTTAACCAATTTCTTGGGAGAATTAAATGAATTGGTCCATAACCCAAAATGGGTAGTTGAGAGTTCATGGCTTTCCTCAATGAAATGGCTTAACACCATGGTTCAAGGGTTTGGGTTATTCCCCCCCCCCCCAATCCTTGTAAAGATCGTGCCCCCATCTCTTTTGTTGCATTGCGTAGCTGGTTGTGGGTTTTTCATTAAAATTGCATATTTACATGATTTCCGATGTTACATTGTGCACCGCTAGCACAAGAACTTGATGCATCTATTCTAATTGCCGATACATAGAACGATTAATCAATGGCGGGGCCTTGGCCTTGAGCTCCTCACCATGACTAAATAACAATATTTACATCATTTACAATATTAATGCAATGGGGTTAAGCTGGGGACGTTACATTCCCCTCCCCTTGGAATAACACCGTCCTCGGTGTTCCAACACTTTGGAAAATAGATACCCACTTTACATATGTCCAAAATTCACAAAAGGTAGTAGGTTTGCCCTGCATTTCACCCTTTACTTGGGTATTTCAGGACTAAGTCCTTTGGTCTTCACGAGCTGCTCCTGCCGATTCGGATCTTCTAGCTCACCCATAAGTCTGAAAACTTTATGGCTGCTACCCTCTTGAGGTTCTCTTGTTGGGCAGTTGCGGAGGTAATGATCCCCCTCACAATTCCAACACTTCACGGGTTGCTTCATCTTAATATGCTCAATTTCCTTTGAGTCTTCCCACCTGGAGCATTTCTTAATCGGACGATTGGATGAATGCTTCTTCACTGATCCACTTTTCTTTCCCTTGCTGATTGCTTTCATAATACTTTTTACCTCTTTCTGCAGACGAATAGAGTCCTGCAAGACCTTGTGGTTCATCTTGTTCTGTTGCTTTTGCATCTTGAGCATCTCTTCAAGATTTTCTTGGGTCTTGGCAATTGTTTGAAGAAGACTTCCAGCCAATTCTAATAGCCCTTGGTCTGCCGCCATGGTCAATGGAACGATTGACCACGCTTCGCTTACTAGCAACACTTGCCTGCACCGGCTGCAACCAATTGATTCAATTTCCACCTGTGAAATTCATCATTACAATTCTCGTTAGGCCAAGCATAACCTAAACATTAAAATCAGTCAATGGTTTTTCCCCAGTTGACATGGATATTCCATGCCTTACTCATGAGACTTCCACACTTTTCATGATAGCCTAACATACACATGAATTTCTTCATGTTCATCCATTCACAAGAAATTCATTAATTAGCATTCACAATTCACTTTAATCAAATAACACACTTTTACTTTCAGTCGTGCATGCATTCAACAACTTTCTAACTCTATAAATGCATCAATAAAAGGAAAGAGAGAGAGATCCGTAAGAGTTTCTCCTCTTAGTTTTGTTCCATTCTGGAATCCCACACACCACTGTGGTTTTCATGCTCCTGTCCTTTTTCACTTCACGTGAATGCTCGACTTTTCCTTCTTCGTTATGACACGTAGTGTCTATGGTCTATTCCAGACCTTTCAACCATGGAGTTCCTCCAATTGGTTGGTCTAACTCTTGGCTGCTAGGACTTACACAGTTCTACTAGCCCCATCTTTCATTACTGCTCATGCTGAGCTCTTCAAGGTGGTTACATGTCTACCTGCATTCTTAAGATGCTTCAAGGTTCTTGCTCCCAACAATATCTGCGTTGGATGTCTTCACTTTATCCCACAAGATCCTTCTTTGCTTTCCAAGCATTGGATTTCCCGTGTGATACAATAATGAATGTTGGGCTAGCACGCAGGATACTCCACAACCATTTGAATAGGCAATGCCAGGCCAGTACGCTGACTGGTTTTATCAATTGTTTAAGGGAATGTTTGGCCAGCACGCCAGCTGCTCCACAACATCAAGTGGTTAATGTTCCCACCGACTACCCTCTGAATCTACCGAGAATTTTATAGTTCCAACCAGATACTCTCTGGCTTTACCAAGCATTTATAGCTCTTTCCAAGGTCCTGGTTTCCTGTAATGGCCAAGGTTTCCAACAAAGAAACAACAGTGTATTAGCTAGGTTACAATAAGATTCGTACCCGAAATCTTCATGATTCCAAACAAGAATTAAATGAAAATGAATACTTATCTGTATTGTGCATTTCCTCGCTACTCCACAGGTTTCCTTCTCTGCTTTACAAGCCTTGGATCACCTGTGGGGTGGATGCTTGGCCAGCACACATGCTTCTCCACAACATCATCCGAATAGGCAATGCCAAGCCAGTGCGCCGACTGGGTTTATCAGGCATCCCACAAATCAGTATGCTAAGCCAGTACGCCGACTGGGTTTATCAAGCATTTCAAAAATCAGTATGCTAAGCCAGTACGCCGACTGGGTTTATCAAGCATTTCAAAAATCAGTATGCTAAGCCAGTACGCCGACTGGGTTTATCAAGCATTTCAAAAATCAGTATGCTAAGCCAGTACGCCGACTAGGTTTATCAAGCATTTCAAAAATCAGTATGCTAAGCCAGTACGCCGACTGGGTTTATCAAGCATTTCAAAAATCAGTATGCTAAGCCAGTACGCCGACTGGGTTTATCAAGCATTTCAAAAATCAGTATGCTAAGCCAGTACGCCGACTGGGTTTATCAAGCATTTCAAAAATCAGTATGCTAAGCCAGTACGCCGACTGGGTTTATCAAGCATTTCAAAAATCAGTATGCTAAGCCAGTACGCCGACTGGGTTTATCAAGCATTTCAAAAATCAGTATGCTAAGCCAGTACGCCGACTGGGTTTATCAAGCATTTCAAAAATCAGTATGCTAAGCCAGTACGCCGACTGGGTTTATCAAGCATACAACAACCATTCGTCACAACTCCCAAATAACCAATGCCAAGCCAGTACGCCGACTGGGTTTATCAGGCATACAACAACCATTCGTCACAACTCCCAAATAACCAATGCCAAGCCAGTACGCCGACTGGGTTTATCAGGCAATATGAACAACATAATATGATTACGTGACTCCTTCCCTTGTGCAACCAGCAGTTCCCTCCAGGAACTCCATAGGTGACTCACTTGACTGCAGGCTAGCATGGCCCCACAATACCCACTCACACTTCACAAGGATGATACCCCTTTTCTGCAGCACAGCTCCCCGGGCCTATCCATCCCTTCTAGTGTCCTTTAGTGTGAGCGTAGAAAGGTTACCACTGCCCATACAGTCCTCTTTGAGCATCCCTCTTCACTTTGCCCCTTACATGCAACACCAAGTTGCATTTGTGTAAGCTGTTAGCACAAGAAGGATAAGCAGGCTCATCAGTATTACTGCCCAAAAATTGTAATCATATTTCATATCATTCACTATCAAGTATTGAAACACCAGGAATGCGTCCATTCCCTTAGGGTGTAGTCAATATTGAAAACCCTACCATGACCCAGCACCAGAAAAGGTGTGCACCCCCTTTCTGATGTGCGCCATGTAGGCCCTAATCATACTCAAGCAGTCTGGAACAATAATGAAATAATAAAACATGCTCTGCATATTAAATCTAATAATTTAGACATGCATGTTCTTGTCTAGGGTCACAGAATACTCATTCATTTTGCATATGTGTCTCACATGCCTTATGGCGTTTCACCCGAAACCCATTTCCAAAGCATGGAATCCTTCCTATCTAGTGTGGCTTCTGCAGGCCATCACACATGATCTTCCTGCAATGTGTCATCCTGGCACACTTTATCAAATAGCCAAACAGTCAGCAACATTTAGCAATAAGCTTCAAATATGATTGTTCCATAACCAATCAATAGCATTAATAATTAAATCCAATATGAATTTACAATTCTGTCTACTACAGAAATTGGTTTTCTTATCCATGAGGCTATCCTCATATTGTTTCGGCTCCTGTAAGTGACACCACTCTGCCCGTTATGGCCTTATGCCCGCTGCCATACGGGAGCATCCCTTTATAGCATGTCCTTCTGACACATTTTCATATAAGCCAAACAGTCATTAGCAATTATTAGCAAAATTTCAAATCCGAAACAATTACAAATCTGATATTTGCAATTGTTCTTGCTAACAGAACTTAGAGCTCTCAACCATGAGATTCCTTCTCATAAGCTCTAGATCAAATTTCACAGTCATATCATTCATACAACTCTATCCTTCCACAGAGCATTCTAGCAGCCCATCGATCATGATTGGGATCTTCATGCACTTACTATTCTGCATTCATAACAGCCCATAAAATGGTCCTAGATTTATCATCAATTCATCATTTCATTCATTACTTATTTTGCAATGACATATGTATCATCCCTATGCATTCATACAATGCATCATAAGATTTATAAAATCTCTTAATGCACATCTACTCAATGCTACCTTGCATTGTTTCACGAGTACTATGCATTCAAGCATATTATGCTCGAAACACGACTATCTCATATAACCTCCATTACCATAATTAGGACCGCCAGTCCTCACTTGCTTGGGTTATTAAGCACATAACCAATCATACGCATGGCATGATATAATTTCACGTGAATGCATTGAGATTTCTAAACAGTCATAGGGTGTAAGGGTCATCCTCTTCACTTACCCACACCTCACCAAGCTTGGTAGGTTAACAGTCCCAGTCGATATTCAATATTACATGCAAATTAGCTCAACATAGTTCAAACATAGTTGAAGAGATCTTACCAAATCCCCTTTCAACATTCCTGCAATTTGGCACCAATAATCATTACCTGCATGGTTACCATTGACATCATCTGATGTCACCTGATCAGTTGGCCTCTTACCAAGGTTGCTCAGTCCTTTTCCAACTTTATGATCACAGATTTGTTGCGCCATCCTTTCTGCATAAGGTTGTTGGCTTCATGCAACACATCCTCAGAACGTTTAGCCATGCTCTTTGTTATCTTTGGTCCTGCAACCAATACCAACATCAATAGTGATTATCGACCACCATATTCTCCATTAGTGGTTTATTGCATATGCCGACTTCATTATTCTTCCAATGTGCAATATCCCATTTATGCACAGGCATTTCTATATGCACTATGCTATTTGTTAAGATGCCACCTAGTGCATATCCATCTATGTAATCCTTTACATTTTTAACATTTTTATGCCATATGACAATTTCATTATTATAAGTATGATAACAAACAGAGGTTTAAGAAATTCTTCCCTTTTCGATCCCTCATCGTGACACGGAATTCCTCTTCCATATCCTGCAATTGTAGAGATTACCCATATTGACAGCAAAATTTGTTTGTCAAAACACCCGCTGGCACTCTTCTGCACTAAATATCTATGATATACGCAGACCTCATTCAAACTCTGGTCATGTATCATTGTTCCCTACTGGACAAGCTTTCCAATGCCTATCTTCATGCCCCATTCTGACATTAGGTGCAGGAACTGCATCCTTTCAAAAATGACAACTTTCACTCCCATTCTGCACATTTTACACACCTGCATTATATTCTCAGAAGTTCACAAATTACTTCATGCACGTGGGAAGAATGCCATACTGACAATTCATCAAATCACAATCAAAGACACAGGAGGGGAAAAAAAAAGAAAAGGGGGTCACGCCTTATCGGGCAGTTCGCGAAGTCCTACCGCAACGGGCAGTTCGCTGAATCCTGCCGCGATGGGCGGTTCACGGATTGCTCCCGCAACTGCGGGGCGGTTAACGGTAAGCTTCCGCAATAAGCGGGCCGGTTGACTGAATCCCTCCACAATTGCGGGGCGTTTGGCTGAACCCTTCCGCAATTGCGGGGCGGTTCGGCAACGGCTTCCGCGCGACGCGGTTCGGCAACGGCTTCCGCAATTGCGGAGCAGTTCGCCGAACGCTTCCGCAATTGCGGAGCAGTTTGCCAAATGCTTTCGCAATGGCGGGGCGAATCGCCTAACGCTCGCGCAATTGCGGAGCCATTCGGCGAAGGCTTCCGCAGCTTCGGAGTCATTCGCGGAATGCTCCCGGGGGTTTTCGGGCAATTTTTGTGAAATGATTTTTGCGGAAAGACTTGCGAAATGCTTCCGCAATTGCGGAACGATTCGCCGAAGTCTTCCGCAATTACGGAATGATTCGGCGAAGTCTTCCGCAGTTGCGGAACGATTCGCCGAAGTCTTCCGCAACTTCGGAACGACTCGCCGAACTCTTCCGTGTTTGCGGAACGATTCGCGGAATCCTTCTAAAATTTTGGAAGAGAATTCCTTCCGCAATTTCGGAAGAGAATTCTTTCCGAAATTTCCGATACTTAGAAAATTTTTCACTTAAAAACATTTTTCTCCGCTGTTTCGGAGCAGTTGGCTGAATTCTTCCGCAATTGCGGGAAGGTTCGCCGAACGCTTCCGCAATTGTGGGAAGGTTCGCGGAACTTTTCCGCAATTGCGGGAAGGTTCGCGGAACCTTTCCGCAGTTTCGGGAGGACTCCCGAAACAGACTCAAAATCAAAATTTCCAGAAATAGGCTTAAACCAAATTTTTTTTTCCCAAACTCTTAAGAAAAACTCAACTTCTTCTCTTCTCTTTTACTATCAGTTTTGGCCCATAGCGGCCCAGTGCTGCAACGCAGCTCTGATACCATTCTGTCACGTCCCCTCCCATCCTACCAGCTAGGTGGAGAGGATCGTGACGTTCAACCGAGCAATTAGCCCCATATCCATTAAATTAAACTCATTGATGCAAATACATGTATAAGGGCATGCAATAGAAACACAACAGAAATTAAGAAAATGTTGTTGATATCTAATCATACACTCAAGATTTCTGTTGCAGCCAAATAAAGACCTTTGCAGAATTATAAAAGATCATATGGACATGCATAAACTTGTAAAAGCTCAGCAGAAGTAAATTCAATAGCACATCCAATGATAATTGCCAATTTAACACACAAGAGAATACTTATCTTATACAGAAGTAGTCCCACACAACTGGCTATGCAACTGCAACGTTCCACCCAACCGTAGGCCAGTGTGCTCCTCAATCTCTCAGCACCACTGCCACCCCCAAGCTAGGCACGATCTCCACAAGGTAAAGGGGAAACAGGCTCTCACATAGCCAAAGGTATGCCAGAATCAGCCAAGCCAACTAGCAGTTGGGTTTCTCAGGCTGCTAAGAGGTGGGCAGAGGTGAGTTATTAGGCTAGTGGCTCAACCATGGAGCTATGGATACACCATTGGGCTCATCAAGCCAAATCTGTCCTCTTTCACTCTTGAAGCCCCTGCTCACAGGTCCAAATCTAAAACGGGATGCACTAAACAACAAAACCACAATTGCTGGGCATGAGGAAAACGATTTCCACAGTGGGATGCATGAGATGGGGTTTCAACTCACTCAGAAAAACGTGAGAACACACAAAAAACGAAAATGGAAAGATGGGGGACAGCCCTGGGAAGCCAATCCGTTTTTAGAAAAACGTCCTTGGACATTCGGGGGCAAAAACGACCTCCATACAGTCCCCAAATCGTGGCTCTCCTCTCCCAGGCTACTGTATATGCAAAAACGAACTCCCAGGCATGGAGAAATGCAGGATTTGGATGAAAAATGTGTAGGGAAAGGCCCATCTAACTCCAGCTGCGTGAATGAGTGAAGACCCCCCCTTCAGAATGGCTTTGGGCACCATTTCGTGGGTGTTTTCTTGCCCAACAAGCAAAAACACGAATTTCCAGGTTGATGGCTTGCTCATGCACGAAAATGGCTTGCCCATACTTCATCATTTCCAAGGCATTAACTGCCTTAACCAATTTCTTGGGAGAATTAAATGAATTGGTCCATAACCCAAAATGGGTAGTTGAGAGTTCATGGCTTTCCTCAATGAAATGGCTTAACACCATGGTTCAAGGGTTTGGGTTATTCCCCCCCCCCCATTCCTTGTAAAGATCGTGCCCCCATCTCTTTTGTTGCATTGCGTAGCTGGTTGTGGGTTTTTCATTAAAATTGCATATTTACATGATTTCCGATGTTACATTGTGCACCGCTAGCACAAGAACTTGATGCATCTATTCTAATTGCCGATACATAGAATGATTAATCAATGGCGGGGCCTTGGCCTTGAGCTCCTCACCATGACTAAATAACAATATTTACATCATTTACAATATTAATGCAATGGGGTTAATCTGGGGACGTTACAATTGCAGATATCTTGACTAAACCTTTGTCTCAAGTGAAGTTTGAATACTTTCGAGACAAGCTTGGTATAGTTCAAAAGAACTCTCCTCGAAAGGGGGAGTAGCATAGTATCTGATAACAAGTTTGTCTCATCAATGATGAGGTTACCTATTTACTGCACTTAGTTACTTAAAATTATTTTTAGGACCCTTATATTTTTTACTTTTGATGATAGATGTATTCGTAAGAATACATGCTTTTGATGATAGATGTATACATGCTTTTGATGATAGATGTATTAGTGAGAATAAATACTTTTGATGATAGATGTATACATGCTTTTGATGATAGATGTATTTGTGAGAATACATGCTTTTGATGATAGATGTATACATGCCTTTAATGATATATGTATTTGATGATATTGATGAGGATACATGTTTTGATATACATGTTTTGATGATGAGGATACATGTTTTGATGATGAGGATACATGTTTTGATATACATGTTTTGATGATGAGGATACATGTTTTGATGATGAGGATACATGATGCCTTGATGTACTTGTATGGATGAAGATACTTGTACCCATGATTGACATATGAGGGGATTGGATCATCCCTGGACTTCAAGTCCTAAAGAGATCCATAGACATATGTCTTCGAGAATGAAGTCCTTGGTGGACATGAGGGGATTGGATCATCCCTGGACTTCAGTCCTAAAGAGAGCCGTAGACGTATGTCTTCGAGAATGAAGTCCTTGGTGGACTTGAGGGGATTGGATCATCCCTGGACTTCAGTCCTAAAGAGAGACGTAGACGTATGTCTTCGAGAATGAAGTCCTTGGTGGACTTGAGGGGATTGGATCATCCCTGGACTTCAGTCCTAAAGAGAGCCATAGATGTATGTCTTCGAGAATGAAGTCCTTGGTGGACTTGAGGGGATTGGATCATCCCTGGAATTCAGTCCTAAAGAGAGCCGTAGACGTATGTCTTCGAGAATGAAGTCCTTGGTGGACTTGAGGGGATTGGATCATCCCTGGACTTCAGTCCTAAAGAGAGCTGTAGACGTATGTCTTCGAGAATGAAGTCCTTGGTGGACTTGAGGGGTTTGGATCATCCCTGGACTTCAGTCCTAAAGAGAGCCGTAGACGTATGTCTTCGAGAATGAAGTCCTTGGTGGACTTGAGGGGATTGGATCATCCCTGGACTTCAGTCCTAAAGAGAGCCGTAGACGTATGTCTCCGAGAACAAAATCCTGAATGAATAGGTAAGGGGATTGGATCGTCCTCGGACTTTAGTCCTTTGAATTGAGCCGTAGACATGATGTCTCCGAGAACTAAATCCTGAATGAACAGGTAAGGGGATTGGATCATCCTCGGACTATGGTCCTTTTAATTGAGCCGTAGACATGAGGTCTCCAAGAATTGAATGATAGGGCTGGATCGTCCCTAGACTTCGGTTCAAAAGGTACATGATAGGACTGGATTGTCCCTAGACTTCGGTTCAAAAGGTACATGATAGGACTGGATCATCCCTGGACTTCGGTTCAAAAGGTACATGATAGGACTGGATCGTCCCTGGACTTCGGTTCAAAAGGTACATGATAGGACTAGATCGTCCCTGGACTTCGGTTCAAAAGGTACATGATAGGACTGGATCGTCCCTGGACTTCGGTTCAAAAGGTACATGATAGGACTGGATCGTCCCTAGACCTCGATTCAAAATGTACGTGACAAATCCTAGAATTGTTCTAGGTTACATCTAGCATGAAACAGGGCTGGCTCTGTAGATGTGATACATCCAGCATGAAACAGGGCTGGCTCTGTAGATGTGATACATCCAGCATGAAACAGGGCTAGCTCTGTATATGTGATACATCCAGCATGAAATAGGGTTGGCTCTGTAGATGTGATACATCCAGCATGAAACAGGGCTGGCTCTGTAGATGTGATACATCCAGCATGAAACAGGGCTGGCTCTGTAGATGTGATACATCCAGCATGAAACAGGGCTGGCTCTGTAGATGTGATACATCCAGCATGAAACAGGGCTGGCTCTATAGATGTGATACATCCAGCATGAAACAGGGCTGGCTCTGTAGATGTGATACATCCAGCATGAAACAGGGCTGGCTCTGTAGATGTGATACATCCAACATGAAACAGGGCTGGATCTGTAGACGTGACACATCCAGTATGAAAGAGGACTGGCTCTGTGGTGGTAAATCCTAGATATGATCTAGGTCACATCCAGTATGAAAAAGGACTGGCACTGTGGTTGGGATTAGATCGTCCCTAGACATGATAATTGTCTTAAAAAGATAAGGATTGATCATCCTGGAACTTGATCTGGATTGTATCATCCATGGACCTATGTCCTAAAGAGAGCAGGATTGATCATCCTGTAATATGATCGTGTGATGACGATGTTGATCGTGTGATGGCGATGCTGATGATCGTGTGATGACGATGTTGATGATCGTATGATGACGATGCTGATGATCATATGATGACGGTGCTGATGATCGATGCTGATGATCGTGTGATGACGATGCTGATGATCGTGTGATGACGATGATGATGATCGTATGATGACGATGCTGATGATCGTGTGATGGCGATGCTGATGATGACGATGTTGATGATCGAGTGATGTTGATGTTCCAGTAACTAGTTGAGTTACTGATGATGATGAACTGAAGAAAGCTTCCGATGATATATAGATGTATCATGTGTGATGTATGACTCGTTGCTCCTGCGGATGTTGTTATAATATCCTTCTCGTTAAGGGGGAGTGTTGAATATTGTAACTTCTAAGAATATTATATTTGTATATTATTTATTCCGGAGATGTTCCATACCTCCGATGTGATTATACTATGAATCCGGAGATGATTATTCCTCCGAATTGGTTGTGGTAACTAGGGTTATTAGACCCACCATGTGGGGGTCGGCCCAGTCAGTTATAATAGGGTATTTAACCTAATGGTTAAATACGAGCCTACATGTACTTCTGTAAAATACATGTCAGTGTAGTGTATAAATAGAGGAGGTATGTTCCTCGTTTGATACACTCACTCACTTGAGAGAGGCGCACTTGTGGAGGAGAGGTCTGCTATGGTGGAGGAGGAGATCATGTCTTTGGTTTGCATCTTTGTATATTGATGGTCATCTATATTGAGGAAGCTTTACTGGGTTTTCTACCCCATGAGGGTTTCCCAGGATAAATTTGTGTCTCTTGTGTTTATGTTGTGCTTGTTGTTTCTTCAGTGATCCTGTATATGCTATTATTGTGAAATGGAATGTAATGCTGCTATTTTTTGTCTTAGCATATTAAATTTTAACAATCTAACCCTTGTTCGAGCAGAACTTTCACTGTTCTTTTAACCTCTAGTATGGGGAGCCGAAGGCTTGGGTCAAACACATCACCACCTTTGTATTCTAGGGTTACTCTGGCTTTAGAACTGGTAGAGACCTGTTCGTCTGCCATTCTATGATTATAAAACACACTACACACTATAAACAAAGGAGTTTGGGACCCTACCTGTTACGGGGAGCTTGAGAGCGACCTTTCACCTATCGTCCTTTCCGGCTTCTGCACTTCCAGAAGCTTCCAACTCCAACAGGTCCAAGGAAGAAATGTTTATTTTCCACATGCCATGTTATATATATAAAAATTTTCCAAATAACTTTTGTTCACCTTTTCTAGATGTCCCTCCTTTCCATCCATTGATCTACTGGGCATTGCTTCCGAGCCGTTGATTTGATTCTTCATTTAACCCTTTTGATTTGACATCTCTTAATCTCCGTCGTAGGATCTCCTACGAGCTTTAAATCTTAGCCATCTATTTTACTTAACCGTACATAGTGGTATCGTGGTATCGCGACTTGACTTTTGGTTTTGGATTACCATTTAATCTCCCTCACGAGGTGTTTAGATGATGACACATGGTAGATGGTATACAACCTCGCGACCACCTTTCATGCTTATCTGGGATGCTTCTTCACCTTGCAACGATCAACGAGGAGCGTTGATCTCGACTTTAATATATACACGGCGAGATGATATCCACATGCTCAGTCTTAGTACTCTCGCAAGTGGAGCCCATTACGTTACCATCCTTGCATCTCCTGCATCCACTTAGCCGTAGATATGACCTTTTTTTGCTGAGAGTCGTTGATCTGCCTGGACCTTTCTGCTGACAGGACAACATATCTTCTGTACCATCAGATCTCTGCCTTTTGCACTCTGTGTCGTTGATCTTTAACTTATTCCTCCACTGCAATGGTATCGCAAGCCCTTTGGTGGTTTTTGCTTACCATCGAAATTCTCTTGCGAGGTCTCTTCCGGCTACCACCTGTCCCGATGGTTTCCCTCTCTCGACCACTTTCTTGTGGTTCTTTTCGCACAAATCCACCATGCGAGGATGATTTGTGGGCCCTAGATCTCTTTTGCACTTCGGATCAACAAATGGAACTTGTCGGAGCCTTATCTTCCATTTTATTTCCTTTCGGACTATAGGTTATATGTATTTCTACCCATTTTTGCTTATTTGCGCTATCTCCTTAGGATTAAAGTGTCCAAAACCTCCATCTTTCTCACTGCTTCCTTTTCAACTGCGGTGTTCTCTTGGTTCTAGTAACCTGGACTTGAATAGAGAGAGGTTTTTGACCATCTTTTCATGGAGCCTATCAATGGGAAATAGTCCTTCTCTTAGGATTTTGTGCAAAAATTTATGGGTTCCAACAACTGGCTCCAGCTGGGGATGCTATCCTCCCTGCGAGGTAGCCAATAACTCCATAGACTAAGTGCCTAATCCATTGGGCGGTTTAAAATTCAAAGCCAACATCTTCTTCTTATTTCTTAGAACTACAACTGTATCTGCCGCACATCTGGGTTGCTCACACATGAAAAGAAAAAGGAACCATGTCTAGCCTTCTAGACCTCATCTTCTTTTCTCTAGGGTTTCAAGGCTTTTCAGGTTTTCCATTAGGGATTATAAAACAACTGTAAAAACAAATGAGAAATATATACAGAGGCTATGGTACATGGAATACCGGCTTCCCTTAGGACAAGTAATGTTTTAAGAATCTCCTGTTGACTGGACCACCTGACCAGGAAAATCCATCCTGATGTTCCAAGACAAAAGAATTTATTCCTTGGATTGCTGCAATAACATATGGTGCTATCCACATATGGTCGAACTTTCCATGTTTTTCTTCTTTAGGGGCGTTCCACTTTAGAACTAGGTCATTAACCTAAAAATAATCTTCCTTGGCCTTTTTGTTGAAAGCTTCCCTCATTTTCTCTTGATGGATTTCTATTTTGTCATATGCCCTATTTCTTAGCTGATTCAGCTCGACTATCTGATTTACTCTTCTTTGCATGGGATTTGGTTCTTCTTCTATCCCTTGTAATAACCTCATGACATGAAAACCCAGGGATGCTGGAAAAATTACTTCTGCTCCATACACCAACTGAAATGGTGACATCCCGATGGATCTTTTCGTGCTGATTATGTCAGCCCACAGAGCATACTTTAGCTTTGTGTGCGAGGACCTCTTATTATCTTCTAACAACATTTTTATGATTATCACTAGGCTCTTATTTGAAGACTCTACTAGTCTGTTTCCTTGGGGGTAATAAGTTGTGGAATGATTTAGGATGATATGGTATTTATGGCAGAAGTTAATCATCTTTTTGGAACAGAAAGCTGGAGCATTATCAGTCACAATTCTTTTGGGGCATCCGAATCTGGACAGGATGTTATCTTCCAGAAAATCCATGATTACTCCTTCAGTCACCCACCTGGTAGGTATGGCTTCTATCCATTTGGTAAAATAATCAGTAGCCGTCAAGATCCATTTGTGTTGTCCAGAGGAGTTTGGGTTTATTTCCCCAATGAAATCTAAACCCCATTGTTGAAAAGGTGCTTCAACTATGATAGGATGTAGGGGGAGGGAAACAACCTCTCTTTTTCCATCGAAAATATGACATTGGCGACAAACCACAGTTTCTTTGTAAACATCGGAAAACATAGTGGGCCAGTAAAACCCTGGTCTCAGGATTCTATTTATTGTCACTTTCCAGGAGTGATGTCCCCCGCAGTCCCCTTTGTGGAATTATTCTTTTATATGTTTAGCCTCTTCTTCAACCAAACAGATTAGCAGCATCCCTCCAGGGTCTTTCCAATACATATATTGGTTCATGATACAGTACTTGGAAGCTTTTAGTTTTACAGACCTGGCCCTAATTTTACTTAACCCTGCAGGTGCTTGTAAATTCTGCAGTACAAAAACAATGTCAGTATACCAAGGAGACTCAGAGAATTTAGGTTTCACCTGTATGTTTGCATCTAGCTGGTTTGGTTGATTCTCCAGAAAATTTAGCCGCAAGGAGTCACAATTTTCTTTGGTCATTAATTTTGCTAACCCCCGGCCTCTCACCAGCTTAGTGGGTTTTATTTCCAAATCATATTCCAATAACAATGCAATCCACTTAGCCCTTCTGCCTTCAGGATCATACTGGGTCAAAATACTTTTCACATCACTATTTGGGATGTAAGCAATGATGTGTGAGTGTATGATATAAACCCTAAAATATTTTAGAGATTTTATGAGAGCATAAGCCTATTTCTCCATGATATCATATTTCAGCTCCCCGTCTCTCAGTACTCTGCTAAAAAAAGCAATAGGTTGCTCAGCATTTTGATCATTTTTTTGCAACAGCACCCCAGCTATTGTATGTTCAGATGCATATGAGAAAACTAGGAAATCCTTAGTAATGTTTGGGCTAGCCAATACTGTAGCTTCGGTGATAGCTATCTTGATCCCTTTGAAAGAATCTCTAGCTTCTTCGGTCCATTTTATTTGGTTCTCTTTCCTTACCATATTTGTAATACTCCTCATTATTTTGGCAAAAATTGGTATGAATCTCCTTAAAAAACCCACTTAGCCAATGGAAGACTGTATTTCCTTTTTGCTTCTAGGCTCGCCTACTTTCTGAATAGCACTAACCCTCTCAGGATCAATTTTTATCCCATCTTTGGTGATGATATGTCCTAAAAGCTTAGATTCACCCAGAGCAAAAAGGGACTTTTTGGGATTCAAGGAAATGCCATATTTCCTGCATTTTATGAAAACTCTTTCCAAATGCTTGAGATGTTCTTCATCTAATTTTGAAGAAACTGTTATATAATCCATGTATACCACTACAAATTTATCTTTTTCTTTAGCAAACACAATATCCATAGCTCTTTGGAAAGTGGCTCCAGCGTTCATCAAACCGAATGGCATCTTAGCATACATGAAGGTTCCCCAAGGAGTTGTGAAAGCAATTTTTTCCTGATCTTCTGGTCGTACTTTAATCTGATTATACCCTGAGAAACCATCCATGGTGGAGATTCTTTCGGCTCCTACCACTTGCTGCAAAATGTGCTCCATTTTAGGTAAAGGGTAATTGTCTTTCATTGATGCTCTGTTCAGGTTCCTGAAATCAATACAGATTCTGATTTCTCCACTTTTCTTTCTGATAGGGACCAGATTTTCTATCCATTGTGAGAACCTTAAGGTAACAATTATCTTAGCATTGAAAATCTTTTTGACTTCTTTCTCTATGATATCTGTTAGCTTAGGATTGATTCTTCTTAATTTTTTCTTAAAAGGTTTCTCACCTGGCTTGAGTGGAATGGTATGCTGTATGATTGATGTATCATACTCCTTCAAGTCTTCATAGGTCTAGGAGAAAGCATCAGTGTGTCTTTTCATCAGCTCTATATAGCGTTTGTTTTTGTCATCTTGTAATCTTTTAGACAACTTCACCATTCGAGGATCTTTCTCTGTACCCAAGTTTTGATCTTCTATTGATTCTTGGGAAGGTTCAAATTTTGGATTTTTGGCTTCATCATCTTAATCAAAGATCTTTTCCAGGGGTATCAAACCTTTAGGTATGTATTTATTCTTCAATTGAATAATATCCTTACCACCTATCATGTTTTTTCGCCCTTGTTTTTTAGCTTCCTCTTCAACATTTTCTCCTTCTACAAAGTTTTCCAGGTTCTCATTTTCAGTATCAATATGCACATTTGCAAACTCATCAGAGAGTTATAAAAATATCCTAAGCTGTAAGTCGTCTTCAAATACCTCCCAATACTTAGAATGATCAGGAATAGAAGGTCTGTTTATTATCTTGACCTCATACTTAGCCTGAGAGAAGATCGGAGTCTTAAATCCTCTAGCAGTAGTCGCCAAAGAATCTGCTACAACATTTTCATGTCTAGGTATTACTCTAATCTTGTGTTCTGGGAAAAAATTCCCAAAGAAATCCCAAGCTTCATTTCTATATGCCCTCATTCTTGGGTGTTTGGCTTGGTAACTATCATTTATCTAGTTCACTACCAACTCAGAGTCTCCAAATACTTCTATCTTCTTAGCTCCCAAGTCTTTTAGAGCTCGCAATCCCAATAGTAATGCTTCGTATTCGGCAACATTATTAGTGCATTCAAAAGTTAGCTTGTATGAAAGTGCCCTAGACTCTCTGTTGGGAGGAATGATCCAAACCCCTGCCCCAACACCATTCTTGCTTACAGAACCATCAAAATAAATTTTCCACTAGCCTTCCTCATTTTTTTCTCTTTCAGAAGCTTCATATCGGGCTGCAAACTCCTTATATTCATCAACTTCCCTATATAAGGGAGGGTTAGGATCACAACGAGGACCATCAACAACAAAAATGGAGCAACCCATGTCTATATCAACTGCATATATAGGGTCATTTTGAGGTTTGCTTTTGCTACTGACGACATACTCCATCCTGCTTTCTCTATACAATCTCCTATTTACTCCAAACATGGGAATTGTGGCATAAGATAAGTCCATCTGCATAGTTCCTTTCAACTTTGAAACCCAGGATCTTGACAAAAGCATCCCAAATTTTGCAGGCACATCAGCCACCACCACATCCATCATGACACTTTTAGCAGGGAGTTGGGTTAGAGTTACTACCATATTCTTGATCAGTCCCAAACATGGTACCTTTCTAGAATCAAAGGAGTAAAGATCTTGGTATGGCCTTGTCACCTCTAATCCTAGCTCTTTTAACACAGATTTTGGCATTAGGTTGTGAGATGCCCCAGAGTCTATTAAGGCATTGTGCAAGATCTGGTCATGGACATTTAGGCTCAAGTAGAAAGGAGGGACTTCTTCATCACCTAGTTCTTCCAACTTAGATCCAAAGATTATGGTAGGAGCATCATCAGACAACTCTAGAATATCATGATGGTGTTCATGTTTTCCTTTAACCATCTTCGTTATCTCTTCCTTGTATTCATTATTTTTCAGTAACTCATTAAGAGGGATGGAGATATTTACTTTTGACAGTTTAGCTCGGAGGCTAAAAGTAGGGGCAGGTTTGATTACCTCTATGATTTCTGGTGGTTTAACCTCTTTTGAAGGTTGACCATCTTCTTCTTTATTTTCAGGTCTTTTGTTTGCAATAGATTTTTGTTGTTTTTCTTTCGGTTCTTCTGCAGCTTGTTGGGTGATTGGAGGTTAGTTCAAAGGAAGCTTTCCTTTACTCATGACAACTTCTCTACTTCTCAATTTTAGCTTTCTTTGAAGATCATCCACAACATTTTGATAGCCCATTAGGTATTGTTTAGATTCTAACTCAGGTTTGTTACTAGTACTTCCTTTGTTAAAGAAGTTGTTATCACTCCAGGAAACTACCTAGGGTTATAAGCTAGGTATGCCTGGTAACTTAAGAAATTATGTTTTTTGTGTTTTTTGAAAAGGTGGATCAATGGGACAACTCAATCCGAGTATGGCATTCAGACATTCAGCATCATAAACAAATGAAACAGTGCTCTCAAGAGTTGATTAATCAGCATATAACTTCAAAGATGGATGAAGAAAAGGAATGTAACCAAACCAGTACAAAGTAGGGTTCGAGAGACATTCAAGAAACTAATACCAGCTATATCCTGAACAGTAAAGCTAAAGGACTAAAAAACAGAATTGTCAAGGAATTGGCAAAAAATAATTATTGCACAGAGCAGTAAATGGAAATTGGAGGAATATTTTCTGCTGAAATCACGTGATGTTGCGGGGCAATTTCGATGGCCTTCCCGAGCTCCAAATCCAAATCTAAAAGCACCAATGGATAGCTTATGTTCTGTAGATCAAAATCGACTATTTAAACATGCAAAACGGACATCGGACGGCTGAGAAAATCGATTTTTGCCAAAGGCAGTTTTTTTTTTTGGAAATCTACAGGCTTTCGGCAGCTTAGGCGGGCCACCACAGCGCTCATTAGCTGCTGAAAAGGCCAGCTTTCGGCAGCTAACACGTGAAACAGGCAGCAGGCTTAGCTGCCGAAAGCCTGTTTTCACAGATTCTCTCAAATTTCGCCCAGATCGCGGATTTATTAGCTGAAGTGGCGAAAGGCCAGTCAAAAGAGATGGATCATGAATTATCTTATCAATATCTTGAGACTTTTGAGCGAGATCTAAGTCAGGGGGGCATTTTAGCTGATTTTAAGCATCTTTTTTAGGAAACAGCTCTAAGTTCAAGTGCCACGTCAGCTAGGTCGAATCTGCATGTACCAAACTCAGCCCCACCGAGCCTTGGGATGCCAAAGTCTCTTCACCAACCACCGAGCTATGAAAGGAGATCCACATCTCATCTTTTCCATGATTTTAGGGATCATTCCCTATCTTTCTGCATTTACTGTTCTAGTTAATCTTTTAGTGTGACAGATCCACGTTTTTGGGATCTGGGAAAAACGATTTTGTAAAGGCTATAAAGCCACAGAACCAAGACTATTAGAGGGTCGATTTCGGATAGAGTAATCTGCTATTACACTCAGTTTTCTTTATGCTAATACAGATCACAGGTTTCTTTCAGTTTTGGTGTCAGCTTTCAATTTTCCTTTCACTATTATCTGTGTTGTCTAGCTTTGAATGGTTTCTTTTCCATTGTTCAGCTCATAGCCTGGTATTAGTTTCTTGAATGTCTCTCGAACCCTACTTTGTACTGGTTTGGTTACATTCCTTTTCTTCATCCATCTTTGAAGTTATATGCTGATTAATCAACTCTTGAGAGCACTGTTTCATTTGTTTATCATGCTGAATGTCTGAATGCCATACTCGGATTGAGTTGTCCCATTGATCCACCTTTTCAAAAAACACAAAAAACATAATTTCTTAAGTTACCAGGCATACCTAGCTTATAACCCTAGGTAGTTTCCTGGAGTGATAACAAATTGGCGCCGTTGCCGGGGAGCAAGGTGAGAAGCTGATCTTCCTGGGAGAACGACACAGATCTGGTCCTTGATGATAGACAAGGATCAGACACTTCACTGGTTATGAATCTTCTATCTGGCGACTCCATGAAGGATGAACTCAGTGGCGACTCCATTGTTCAGAATTCTGTTGGTGATTCCACTGGTATGACATGAACAGAATCTTATCCAAGAGGTATGCATTCTGTGATTTTTCAAGCATTGCTGGTTTTCCTAATCAAGTACCTGCTAGAGATGAATGGGAGAACAGTCTTCCTATATTTCGAGGAGAAGAGGGGGAAGTGCCAGCTGAGCATGTGCTGCACTTTCATGACTACATGCATCAGTTGCAGGTAGTGCATGAGGATGTTCAGATCCGACTCTTTTGTTTTTCATTAGAAGGAATTGCTCGTGATTGGTACCGAGCTTTGCCTATTGCTAGGATCAGCTCTTTGGCTGATTTTCATACTGCCTTCAATTTGTTTTGCAAAACAAAGTTTTCAACTGATCTTCTTTATCCAGAATGTTGTCATGAGTTTAGTTTATTATATAAAGATTTAGACAATCATGAAGAACATGTTGAAGCAGAAGATATTTCTCATCATGATAAGGAGATAAATGATTCACACTATGACAATCTTAGTTATGCTTTTGACATCATATCAGACACATCTACTATTGTTAGTTGTCACAAAGATCAGATTTTTATCTTTGAAAATTTTGAAGATGATGAGCAGACTAACAAGACAACAGCTGACAGTTTCAGATCTGCAGAGGTTGATGAGGGCAGCTTACAAAGTCCAGATTTGCAAGGACTGTCCAATCTTCAGCTAGAACATGAGAATCATGATCAAGAATGGGTTGATGCTGTGGTTGATACTAGTCATGAGTCTCTTGATCCTAATAACAGAGAAGATCCGAATCTTGGAGTTGAATTTGCAGCATATGCCGAGGACAGCCCACATCTTCCAGACTTGCAGACAAAGGTAGATTGCAGCACTTTTGAAGAGAGTGATGGTGGCGAGATCTTGAGCAGTCCAGATCAGCAATCTATTGGATATGCTTCTCTAGCAGATCTTGAGCAGTTTACACACACCATTGAGATCAAGGAAGACAGCCAACCACATTATTTTCATTTACAGGCAGAACAGAAGCTTGAAGAGGTATTCCATTACTTTTTTATTGATCCTATCGCTGCTTTTCTGGAATCATTGAGCAGTATAAAGATCAGGATATTCTTATCAGATGAAAGATGTTTCTATCATTTTTCCAGAACATATCTCTATTGGCTACATATTCTTTTATTTTTGGGATCAAGATCAAGAATTTTGTCAGTAAATAAATTTCTTACATGGTTGTGTTGGAAGTGTGCTTTTACTTGATGAATCTACCTCTATTGGTTAGTGTAGGGGTAGATAGATGAATAAGCTCATTTTATGAGCACGTAGATCATTTTTCATTCGTTATTGAATAAGCAGAACAGGCTGCATGGAAGATACAGGTTGCAGAGGGATCAGTGCTGATGGCTTGATGACTCCATGCCCAATACTAAGGCTACTGGAACTACTTGGTTCTGGGATTCTTCGGAACCTCACTGGGAGGATTCCATCCCCGAGTAGGAGCCAGATGTTATCTCCCAAATTGACCACCGTCATTTTGGATGACAGAATGGGTAAAAATATTTATTTCTATAAGTCATGGCCTTCAAAATTCAAAATCTCAGTTTTCGGCAGTTAACTAAGTCTGTGGAAGTTTACTTAACTGCTGAAACAGGCCAGTTTCATCAGCTAATTTGGTTTGCCAGAATGATTTATTTGCCGAAAATGTTTCCATGTGTAAATTTAAAAAATATTGTGCTCTGGAAAAATACTACCAGCTATATCCTGAACAGTAAAGCTAAAGGACTAAAAAACAGAATTGTCAAGGAATTGGCAAAAAATAATTATTGCACAGAGCAGTAAATGGAAATTGGAGGAATATTTTCTGCTGAAATCACGTGATGTTGCGGGGCAATTTCGATGGCCTTCCCGAGCTCCAAATCCAAATCTAAAAGCACCAATGGATAGCTTATGTTCTGTAGATCAAAATCGACTATTTAAACATGCAAAACGGACATCGGACGGCTGAGAAAATCGATTTTTGCCAAAGGCAGTTTTTTTTTTTGGAAATCTACAGGCTTTCGGCAGCTTAGGCGGGCCACCACAGCGCTCATTAGCTGCCGAAAAGGCCAGCTTTCGGCAGCTAACACGTGAAACAGGCAGCAGGCTTAGCTGCCGAAAGCCTGTTTTCACAGATTCTCTCAAATTTCGCCCAAATCGCGGATTTATTAGCTGAAGTGGCGAAAGGCCAGTCAAAAGAGATGGATCATGAATTATCTTATCAATATCTTGAGACTTTTGAGCGAGATCTAAGTCAGGGGGGCGTTTTAGCTGATTTTAAGCATCTTTTTGAGGAAACAGCTCTAAGTTCAAGTGCCACGTCAGCTAGGTCGAATCTGCATGTACCAAACTCAGCCCCACCGAGCCTTGGGATGCCAGCTTCTCTTCACCAACCACCGAGCTATGAAAGGAGATCCACATCTCATCTTTTCCATGATTTTAGGGATCATTCCCTATCTTTCTGCATTTACTGTTCTAGTTAATCTTTTAGTGTGACAGATCCACGTTTTTGGGATCTGGGAAAAACGATTTTGTAAAGGCTATAAAGCCACAGAACCAAGACTATTAGAGGGTCGATTTCGGATAGAGTAATCTGCTATTACACTCAGTTTTCTTTATGCTAATACAGATCACAGGTTTCTTTCAGTTTTGGTGTCAGCTTTTCATTTTCCTTTCACTATTATCTGTGTTGTCTAGCTTTGAATGGTTTCTTTTCCATTGTTCAGCTCATAGCCTGGTATTAGTTTCTTGAATGTCTCTTGAACCCTACTTTGTACTGGTTTGGTTACATCCCTTTTCTTCATCCATCTTTGAAGTTATATGCTGATTAATCAACTCTTGAGAGCACTGTTTCATTTGTTTATCATGCTGAATGTCTGAATGCCATACTCGGATTGAGTTGTCCCATTGATCCACCTTTTCAAAAAACACAAAAAACATAATTTCTTAAGTTACCAGGCATACCTAGCTTATAACCCTAGGTAGTTTCCTGGAGTGATAACAAATTGGCGCCGTTGCCGGGGAGCGAGGTGAGAAGCTGATCTTCCTGGGAGAACGACACAGATCTGGTCCTTGATGATAGACAAGGATCAGACACTTCACTGGTTATAAATCTTCTATCTGGCGACTCCATGAAGGATGAACTCAGTGGCGACTCCATTGTTCAGAATTCTGTTGGTGATTCCACTGGTATGACATGAACAGAATCTTAGCCAAGAGGTATGCGTTCTGTGATTTTTCAAGCATTGCTGGTTTTCCTAATCAAGTACCTGCTCCGTCATTTTGGATGACAAAGCTGTTATGAGGTTCTTGACTCTTCCAAGTATTCCGCTATCTTCAAAAGGGATGTCTGTAGCTGTGCACATGGTTGCAGTTTGCAAAGCATTCACACAACAACACTCAATTGCCCTTGCAAGGGTATTTTGTGCTCATGCAAAGGAACATCTCAAGACTACATTAAATGTGTTGGATCATGTTGCAGGGACTAATTTATTAGCTGCAAAAGATGGACTGAATAGGAAAGTATTTTGGTGCTTGTTTGTGGTACAATTTTTTGTCTTTCTAGGTGATGATACTAAAGAGAATCGATGGTTGGTAGCATTAATGGCAAAGTTTGGAAATGATAGCAAGGAAGTGCTTCTTGATATTGGGATTCTTTGCTATTAGCTCGGATTGGTGCTTTAATGCAATAATGGAAACCTTAACTCGAGCCTGTGTGAATACAAGTACTCAGTCACAGTGAGAGCTTGGTAACTCTACTTTATCGAGGTCATAATAATAGCCCCACCCCCCCCATCCACCCATCAAACTAAAAAAATAGTAGATGCAATAAGATAAAAATACCCCAATGTAGATTGAATTAGCAATGAAACCCTCTTAGAAGACAAGTGTTTTTTATGGCCAATATGTGGGTATGGAGGAGGTCATTAGCCTGTTCACCACGACTTTACTGGGAAAATTTAGTTATTGGGTAAATACCGATGGCTGGAACCCTAGTTTCGATACAGTAAAGAAAGACAAGATAGCGAAAGTGGTTGGAGAGGTAAATCCCTCACGGATCGAAGGATGTGGTTAAGGATTCGTCGACAAAAATTTATCCCACACCAAGTAGAAACCCTGTAGCGTATCCAGTCGATACTTAGTCAACTACCTCCATGCGACCAATATGCATGAATTTAACAAGTTTGCAGGTCCAAATTTCACAAATTAGAGCACAATATTTCCAAGAAAATAACCGGTAAAATGCCTCGAAATTTTTTTCTGTGTAGTAAATTCAAACCCCAAATGAAAATCCTTTTACTAGATTCAAACCCCAAACTCAAAGATGTTCTCAGTTTGTTTTCTACTTATACGAGGAAGGTTTTTACTTACTAATGTCATTGTGGGTCGTGAGCCTCCTTTGCTGCGCCAACGTCAATCTCCTTGGACAAAATTGGGCCTCCAATTTGCTGCGATGTCAATCTCCTTTGACGGGCTAGCAGCTAGATGGTGACGGCTTCCACCCTGGACAAGGATCGCTTGGACACGGGTTACGGAGGAGACAGGTTCGTGAATGAGCACGCTATTTGGACAGGGTGAGGTTTGTTTCATTTTATTTTTAATTTATGTTTTTAATAATAATATAATTTTTATTTATTTATTATTTTTTATTATTTTATTTTTTATAATTTTTTTTTTTTTATAATGTGTTATAATATTTTATATATATATATGTGTGTGTGTGTGTGTGTGTGTGTGTGTGTGTGTTAATATTGTTTTTAATTTATATTTTTATTATAATATATTTATATATATATTTTAATAGTTTAATATATTTAAATGCAATGTGTTATCATTAGGCCCTTTAAAGAAGATATTTGATCTTTGATTGGGATATAGGTGCCATTAGGAATTGTTTTGTACCAAGAATGGGTCATGGTGTCTTAACCATGGTAAGGAGAGGAAATGAAAAAAAATTAAGTTCTATATAACTCTTTTAAGGATCTATCCCATGAATGTGGTCTCAAAGAACCACATAAGCCACGATATAAAATGCATCTTTGACCTTTGTGTGGGGTATGAAAGCCAATAGGAGGTTTTGAATTATAAGAAATATATATTGGGGTCTTGACCATGGTCGAGTAAGGAAGAAAATGGACACATAACCTAAATATAGCTTCTAGGGATTATGGGACAAAATGAGGTCTTGAGCCACTACATATTCCCTTTAGAGGATATCTTTGGCCACTAAGTGAGATATAGCCACCATTAGGAGATCTTGTTCACCTAGGATGGATCTTACGGTGTTAACCATGGTCATATGGAAAGCAGTGCAAGGAATTTTTAGTGGTTCTAGGTTAATTACTTTTAAGGATTATTATTAAATGAATGTTTGAATCAATGTAATGAGTAACTATGTTGACTCTTAATATTTAAAAGTAGTTATCAATTTTAGTAGTTGCAGTATAAATCATAGAGCATTTAGGGATCATTAACATCTCAATAATTATGAACCTTCTGGTTGCATACCTTGAAGCTTAAGACATCTAGATTGATAATTAAAGTGAACAATTATATCATTGTAATTATGTAGTCCACCACTAAGTATCAAAGAATATGCAAAAAGTATAGATGGAAAAATGTTATGTAAGTATTTTGTTAAAATACAATGTAAGTGAAAATATTTAAATTTATTGGAGAAAGTATGTAATGAAATGGATCCATTGGTCATGAATTGCTTTTTTTTAAAGAAATGTTTTAAAATGAAATATTATTGTATGATGTTCTAGTCTAAATGAAGTATTGTAAGTTAATGAGTTTTATCTTAGTATGTCCAGTCTTACCACTATTACATGAGATGGGGAAGTCAGTAATTTACCAGTGAACAATTTGGTTCAATGTTATGTTATGTCAACCCTTCACAATACAGTATGATAATAAATATAAATCTTCATGTTGAATATTACAAGCTCTTTAAAATACACTGGTTGATTACCAAAAGAAGTTGTCATCAATAGTTTTGTGTGTTTGCTTGTTTGAATTGTGGTCATCAGTCCAAATTTAAAAAATTCAACGTTGGCCCTGTGTAGCACATTAATTAATCTATAGGTATGGTTTTTGATGCTCCAAATGATGCTCGAATTGTTAGTTTCAGTTATGTTTGAGTCTGGAAACCCTCCCACACCGTCAATGCATGTGTCTAGTCTAACCATGCTAGATTTTAGTCCAAGCAAGCACAAATTTAAAACATTTCAACTTTCACCCCGTGTAGCACATTAATTAAACTATATGACGATGATGACGATGACGATGATGATGATGAAGAAGATGACGATGACGATGAAAATGACGATGATGATGATGATGATATTGACGATGTTGATGATGATGTTGATGACGATGACGATGACAATGACGATGATGACGATGATGATGACGATGACGATGATGATGAAGACAATCGATGATGACGATGATGATGAATATATTGCTGATGATGATGAGAAAGATGATGATGATGATGATGGTGAGGATGATGACGATGATGCTGATCACAATGATGATGATGATGATGGTGGCCGTGACGACAACGATAAACATGATACTGATGATGATGATGATGATGAGAATGATGAAGATCATGATGATGATGATGATGATGACGATGATTAAGATGACGGTGATGATGAAGACGATCGATGATGATGAAGATGATCGATGATGACAATGATGATGACGATGATGATGAAGACGATCGATGATGATGATGATGATGATGATGATGACGATGATGATGATGATGATGATGATGACGATCGATGATGGCGATGAAGATGATCGATGATGATGATGATGATGAGGATGATGATGAAGATATTGCTATTGATGATGAGGAAGATGATGATGATGATGATGATGGCCATGGCGACGACAATAAACATGATGCTGCTAATGATGATGATGATGAGAATGATGAAGATCATCATGATGACGATGACATTGATGAATATGACAATGATGATGAAGATGATTGATGATGATGACGATGATGATGAAGACAATCAATGATGATGATGATGATGACGACGATGATGATGATTATGACGATCAATGATGACGATGATGACGATGAAGATGATCGATGATGACGATGATGATGACTATGATGATGAAGATGATGAAGATGATAATGATGAAGACGATGATGATGATGATGATGATGATGATGATGATGATGATGAATATGATGATGACGACGATGATGATGAAGATGATGATGATGACGATGATGATGAGGATGATGATGAAGATGATCACGATGACTACGACGATGCTGATGTTGATGACGATGTTTGAGTCTTGATAATTGTGCATTTCCTTACGAAGCTTCTCTCTGTTTCAAGAATAATTCAATATTCTATACTAAATAGGGCCAACCACGTGAAGGTGGAATCTCTTATGGCCCCTCCCCCCCCTCACATCACCCTCAATTACCCATAACCCGACAAAAATATCTATGTACACTAGAAACTTTAAATGTGTTTTTTGACATACTCTAAAACAAGCAATGTTTCTAATTATATCATATAGGAAAATGGAAACTCACTACGAAACAATTAATTTATTATTACTGGATACCTCGTAAACATCAATGGTCTTCATCATATTCTTCATCTAGGTCATCGTCTGTACTATCATCCGATGATCCAGATTCAACATTTTAAGGATTGGCCATATCATCCTCGTCGTCGATGTCAGTTACGATCAACATGTCATCGTCGATATCATCTTCATGGACATTGTTTGATAGTACATCATCTGATTCAATATATTCTTCGACATTTTCTTCTGGACCATGATCATCTAACTCGTGTTGATCATGATAATATTCTGTGGCGTCTTCTTCTTCGAGAACGTCTTCATTACCTTCATCAATGTTATACTTTATCGGCCTTCCCCTTGGATCGTTTCTGACAGCAAATGACGAACCAGCTCTACTTGGAACCTCAGAGTAAAATACCTGTTCACATTGGGTTGGAAGAACATAGGGATCCATTCCTGGCTCAAACAACGTTGTATTTACCATTGTAAAACCATTATCATGTTTAATAATTGTTCTATCGGGATCACATTGATTCAATCTACACCTGTACCATTTGACAATGAACAGAAATACCTTGAAGGAGTTAAAGTCACACTGAAGAATATCTTCTAGATACCCATAGTATCGATTTTCAGATAGTTTGAGTTGTCTATCACTTCTAGAAGAAACATTGGTCACCTCAAAGACTGTAGATATCCCACAATCAGATGTTTTCTTTGTTTCATCCAACTTTTTGATGCGATATCTACATCCATTGCACCACATAGCCTTATGGTGTTTTACCTAGTACAACAAGCCATACAGGAAAATATTACATAATGACAACACCATATTTATGATAAAGTAGTGCATGTTTATTATAATGCCATAAAAGGAAAATAACCAACGTTACAACGACAATATATAAAGAAATAAATCAATAGTGGCGTTGATTAATATGCTTACCTGCTTATCTTTTAAACCTCTTGCTAAATCAAATTCCCTTTGTGTTACATTGGTGTCTCCATTGTGATGTGCAGCTTTAACCAATGAAGCCACACCTTCCCATGATATTCCATGACCAGATTGTTCACATTTCTTGATCCATACCTTCATCCAGTTAAGATTGTTTGTGATGTATAAATGAATCGCATCCCACTCTCGACCAACTGCTTGATGACAATAAAATTAAAATTCAATGAAAATGTATATTAGTCACTTAAAAATGTATATAATTACAATATAAAATGATGCAAAATACTAAATAAAAAAATAGAATATATATGTATGATATATAAACATAAAAATCACTAGTGAAATGTGTTATATTACCTTTCACCTTCCTCGATCTACCTTTCCCCTTAGGGTACTCCCCTTTGAAATCGTTTTTGGATTCTGGATCACAAATGCAACGTAAATTGAGCTTTGATGCAAATATAGGAAGATATTCACTAATGTACAACATGTTTTGGTATACCATATATCCCTCCACCATAGAACCCTTAGCATATGCTAGTTATCTAACCAAACCCTTCATAAATTTCAAGTGCCTCTCAACCATCCACATGGACCTTGAGTGCGCAAGTCCACACAGTTCAATCTCCTCAACTTGGTGTATGAGGTAGTGTTCCTGTGCATTGAAAAATGTTGAAGGTAGATGCTTCTGCATTTCACACATGAGATGAGGAATTTCTCTCCTCCAATACTTTATGTCTTCTTTATGGAATTCTTTAGATGACAACCATCTACAAGTGACATGACAACCGGCCAATCAAGAGATTAAAGAAAAAAATCATTATATTACGTAACATGAAGTAGAGAATGAAAATCAAATTAAGAATAAGTTCTATGTTGAATTAAACAAACAGTAAGCACATGGAAAAATCACCACTTACCTCATGTATTTCCTGAGACTATATATTATTTGCTTGACATTGTTGTCAAAGTTGTCTGGGATAGAGAGAGGTAGAACATACTCTAGCAATAATATCCAAATAGTTTCATTATATCGAAAAAGAGTACTAGAAAAAGAAAAAAAATAAGCATTAAATGCATACCATATTAATTATTACCTTCATGAAGACATGCCAATTGTGCATTTTCACCCCCGTGAAATCACCTTTCTTTGTTATGATATTCTTCATGTTCACACAAAATCCGGTGGGAAATTTAATTTTTCAAATGACTTCTTTTACAACATTACTTTGCTGGTCCGTTAACATCCATGGAAGTGAGTTTATATTAATTTTCTCTCCGTTGCTATGAAATTGAATGACATATTTCATTGCATGGTTGTTATCTTGAATGTCTTTGCAAATTTTGACAATTTTTTCTTTGTCACTCCTTCGATCCAATATTCACCATAATGTTCCAGTCACATTCTTTCCGATATGCATTGTATCAAATAGATGAGCAATTTGTAGGTGCTCATAATAGGGCAACCTACTAAATTGTCTAGGATAACTTTTCATTCCTCGTGGAAGCCCATTAATGCCTTCATGATGATCACATGAATGACAATGATGAAATTAAATATTAAATCAATTTCAATTACACTAAACAACACACAATATAATAATATACAATATGATCATATACAATGATTGATTATACGTACCTTGACGATTTCTATTATATTGCAACTTCCATAGCTAAGGTGTCATTCTCTTTGGTTTTAATGCAGTCTCTTGCTTGCCATTGAAAAGATGTTTTTCGGTAGTTCGATACCTGTGATTCTTGGAGAGGAAGTGCCTATACTCATCAAACACCTCCTTTCCTAAGCTTTTTGAACGACGAGATTTGATCTTAGGACCACAAACTGGACATGCAAATTTCCCCTTTGTCTGAAGACCTAAATAAAAAGATGGAATATCAATATTAATGTCTATTATAATTATATAAAAAATGACTGGATTATTTAGAAAAACATGCATGCATATTATATTAACTTTTAGTTTGTAAAATTAAATGCAACTAAAGTGGAACTCATAATTACATACCACAGAAATGGGTTAAACCTGGGGCATCATGTATTGTCCATACAAGCATTGCATGGAATTGGAATTTCCTTTGTCATATTGGTCTAGATAATTCATACATAGTGATGCCATTCCATAACTTCAGTAGCTCGTCAATAAGAGGTTCAATATATACATTCATATATTTGACTTGATACTTACCTGATTGATTTGAACATATAAAATAAATATTCTAATTAGGAGACGTACCATTTAGATCTATAAACCATATTTCACAATAGAAAAACTTTAAATACATATATAACATTATGAGACAAAAAACGACAAATGAGAATATACCACTGCAATAAAAAAAACTGCAGTGTTCGTACCTGGAATAATTATCGACAACATTGTGTGCTCCCTCTTTATCGTCAACCATGGAGGAATGTTGTTGTTGATAAAAAAAATAGGCCACACCGAGTAAACAGATCTCATCTCTGAAAAAGGATTGACACCATTTGCTGCCAAATAAATCCTAATATTACGAGGTTCGTCTTTAAAGTGAGGCCATTTTTCCTCCATATCTCTACATGAAGACCCATCTGTAGGCATCCAAATAATGTCGTCTTGACTTCTGTTCCGTGCATGGTAATCCATAAACTGCGCTATGTTTTTGCACCTGAACAGTCGTTGCAAACGAGGAATAATGAGAATATAACATAGAACCTTGCGATGCACCTTTTTAGTTACTTGATCTATGCAATATCTACTGATATGACATTCAGGACATTCTATTGCGAATTCATGCTAGTTTTAATAAAGAACATGATCATCGGGGCATGCATGAATTGTTTCGTACTGCATTCCAATTTCTTTCATGATGGTAGATAAATCTCGATATGTGCGAGGTAAAATATTTGAAGGTGGTAACAAATATTCACCTATTATGCTACAACAAATTAAAATAAAAATCTAGTTAATATAATATAGAAACAATATTAATGAAACAAATTTCATCCGTAGTAATTTGTCTTATATATGAATTAACAATAAAATACATGACAATCATATATATTTTGTGATGGGATATATTACATACCTTAACATCCATGTGACTGATATGTTTGAAAGACCATTCATAACCTTCAAGTTCATTACCAACAATATAGCAGAGAGAATATTTGTCTTGGAGCCGTCATAAAGGGGTTCGTATGCCTTGTCAAGAAGAGGTATATCATGAATATCATCAAAAGGTTCATCATTTTCATAATCATCATCATCATCCATTCCAACATTAAATGAATCATGGATCAAATTATTTGTAACATCATCTTCAACTATGTTATCAGTATGATCATCTTCTTCAATGTGATCATTAACTTGTTCTCCATTAATATTCATAGCTCCATGTTCCTCCTGTACTTGTTCTGAAAGCACTTGCTGATCCGGCCGATATGCCATAGGATGTCTTTCCTTTATAATTACATGAAACAATCAATAGATAAAAGTTACAAAGAACAACGACCAATTGTATTGTTGGTAAAAAATAAGAAATATTATAATAATACATAAATTTACAAAAGAAATCAAAATAAAAACATATATAATGCAAACTTACAAATGGATGGTATTCATGTCCCCCCTCGGCGTGCCCATGATCCCTACAATGTTTTGTGGTTGTTGTAATCAAACTTCTTCTCCTCTTAAATCCTATGCATTGATTACAAGGATAATAGCATTTACCATCACCCCTTCTTTCAACTCCCTCCCACAATCTAGCAAGCAATTGTTGATTTTGTTTGTTTGGATCAGGAATATTCGTAGTTGACATTTTCTTGTAAAGAGCTTAAATGAAGATTATCGATCTTAGAAAATGAAGCTCCAGAGTACTTTTCTCACTTGAATAACAAAAACAACGAAAAACAGTCCGTCGAACAAAAAAAAATCCGCAAACCATCACTGGTATGGAAAACATGTCGGAATGGTTTGATATTTATAAATCATAAAAGTAAAAAAGTCAACCCTACGTCAGATATCCGATGACGCTAATATTGTGACCGTTGGGAAAACATTCGTCGAATATCCAACCTCTTCGGGTTCAAAATGATGTCGGTTATCCGACATCCAAAGCATCGGATATCCGAATAGGCGTTAGATATTAGCATATCCATCGGATAGCTTGCCAACCTCATCGGATATTCAAACGGACATCAGATATCCGATGGATATTTCTAGAGATTTAAAAAAAAAATTAAAAAAAAGTAATTTTCAAAGAAAAAGCCGACGGCACAGTCCATTTCGTCGGAGGTCGTCGGATTTTCTCATTGGATTTTGGGTTCAAATCTACTATTGTGAAAGACTATAAATTGCTGGTAAATCCAGAGAGTAAATGAGTGGGTCATATAACTTATTGAGAAATCCAAGGAGTAGTTGGTTGAATGCTATAAAGTTCGTGATAAGTCCAGAGAGTGACTAGTTGGGCATTAACTACTTGATATGGTAAAGCAGTGTGTATGCTTTCCCAACACCCCTTAAACAATTGATAAAACTAGTCAGAGCACTGGCCTAGCATATTGCTAAAGGAAATGATTGATAAACCAAGTCGGCGTACTGGCCTGGCATTACCTATTCGAATGATTGTGGAGTAGCCTACGTGTTGGCGCAACATTCATAATTGTGTCCATGGAAAATCCAAGGCTTGCAAAGCAAAGAAGGATCTCGTGGAATAAAGTGAAGACATCCAATACAGATAAGTATCCGGTTACTTTGCAGCTTCTTGCTTATGAATATACGTGTGTATCTGATTTGATTATGATTTCCTAAACTCTTGTTTAGAGATAAACCCTATGGAAATAAACTAAACATGTGAATTAATTCAATGTTTGAGTGTAGGCATTGTTGGAAGCAAGGACTGTGAAGGCATTATAGGGATGCAGATGGACATGTGACCATCCTAAAGAGATCAGTATGAGCAGTAGTGAAATATGGTGCTAGTGGACATGAGTGGGTCATAGCAGCCAAAGGTTCTGTAGGCAACTATGGAGAAGTGTTCCTAGTTGAAAATCTTTAGACAAACCTTAGACACTAAGTGTCATAGCCAAGAAAGTAAATTCAAAGCATTCACATTGAAGTGAAAGAGACTAAGGAGCATGAAACCACAACGATGGTGTAGCTCCATAATAGAACAAGACTAAGAGGGAGAAACCCCTACTCTTCTCTTTCATTTTGATTGATGCATTTATAAAACAAAAGATTGTTGAGTGCATGTCATGGCTAAAAATAGATTGTGTTTAATTGCTTGAAATGAATTGTGAATGCTGAAATAGTAAATTTCCTCTGAAAGGATGAACATGAATGAGTTCATGTGTATGTTGGGAAAGCATGAAAAGTGTGGAAGTCCCATGAATAAAGCATGGACATTCCATGTCAATTGGGAAAATAATTGACTAATTTTAATGTTTATGTTATGCTTTTCCTAACAAAGGATTTCCGTGATGAATTTCACAGGTAAGAAGATGAAACAATTGGTTGCAGCCAGCACAAGAAAGTGTTGCTAGTAAGAAAAGTGTGGTCAGTTGTTTCCATTGACCATGGCAGCAGACCGAGGGCTATTAGAGTTGGCTGAAAGTCTTCTTCAAACAATTGCCATGACCCAAGAAAATCTTGGAGAGATGCTCAAGCTATAGAAACAACAGAATGAGATGAACCACAAGGTTTTGCAGGACTCTATTCGCCTGCAAAAAGAGGTAAAAATCATTCTGGGAGCAATCAGTAAGGGAAAGGAAGGTGGATCCATGAAGAAGCATTCATCCAATCGGTCGATTAAGAAACATTTTAGGTGGGAAGACTCAAAGGAATTTGAGTAGGAAAAGGTAAAGCAACCAATGAAATGTTGGGGTTGTGGAGGAAATCTTTGCCTTCGCGACTGCCCAACAAAGGAACATCAAGAGGGTAGCCTCCATAAGGTTTCCAGACTTGTAGATCAGCGGGAAGGTAAAGAAAGGGAAGGGATTGTTTTGGAACAATGCCCTCATGCAAAGCTAGAAGGTCCCAGCCAGCGGGAGAAGTTTGTGAAGACCAAAGGACTTGGTCCTAAAAACCCAAGAAAAGGGTGAAATGCAGGATAGACCTGGTACATTTTGTGAATTTTGGACATGTATATAGTGTGTATATATTCCTAGTTCTGGGAACACCGAGGACGGTGTTATTCCAAGGGGAGGAGAATGTCACATCCCCCATTTTTACCCTTATAATATTTTGGGCTATAATGTAAATAATGTATGCATATTATGTATGATCCCTAGCGTGGAGCTCAAGGCTAAGGCCCCGCTAGTGAATGCTCGATCTAGAAGAGGCAAGTATTTGATATTATGCTACCCATATGCTATTGAACCATGGGAATTGTAATTATGCATTTTAGTATAAGTGCCCACAACTAGCTATGCAATGCAATAAGAGATGGGGGCATGATATTACAAGGAATTGGGAGGAGGATATTCAAACCCTTAAGCCAATTGAGTCAAGCCAAGTGTCAACGAGAGAACCCATGAACCCTCAACTACCCATGTTGACTTTTGTCCCCAATCATTCATTTCTCCCAAGAGTTGGTTGAGGTACTTAATGCCTTGGGGAATGGAGAGGTATGGCTGTCCAAATTCGAGTATGGGCAAGCCACTCTTCCTAGATTTTCGTGTTTGGCTTCTTGCGAAAGAAAAGGGCCACGAAATTTCTCCATAAGCTATTATTCAATCATCAGTTTTCTCTCTCACGAGTTTAGAGCTTCATGGGCATTTCCCTCCATGAATTTACTGTGTTTACCTTCGTTTTCCTAGCGGGGAAGGGTAGTTTTGTTGTGGCTAACAGTGGGGAAGAGAGGGGAAATGATTTGGGGTTTAAGTGAGGTCGTTTTGGCCCACTGAATGCTCATACATCTGTGGGAGAAATCAGTTTTCTTCCCTGGGGTTGATTCCCTCTTCCCACAATCCATTTTTGGTGTGCCCATGTTTTGGGGAAAACCCATAGACCCTATTCTGTGAATCCGCGGTTCAATTATGTATCCATGCCAGTTTTGAGCTACTATGTGTAAAAGAATGTTGGGTTTGAGATGGGTATCCATTGCTTTGGCCGTGCAAGGTTTGAGAGTCCCAAGTTCCTTGTAGATATCATGCCCAGCTCAGGGGTGGTCTCTGAGTGCTGAAATAATATAGGCTGGGCAGAGACCTATGCTTGGGAGGAACGTTGCAGCGACATATCTAGTTGTTGGGACATCATTACATCAAGATGAGTATTTTCTTATGTAATTACTTCTGCAAATGTATTAATTTTTCGGCCGTGTTAAATTGAATGGCATCATGTAATGTGTGTGGATGAGGTTTTCATTTCGCTGTGCATGTTTAATTGATTTACATATGCACACATGTATTTCATTGCTTTAAAATCTAATGTATGGGATGAGTTTATGTAAAAGCCGTAGGATTTTCCATCATGTTCCCTTCCATGAACTGGATAGATAGGTGGGTACGTGACATATGAATCCTCAGGGTTTTTTAGGGTAGTTTTTGTCCCGGTTACAATTGTTTTCTGTACAGTGCACCATGGGTATCTGATATTCTCCACGGTGATGCTTATTGCTCACATATATATTCCAATTAGGTCTTGATATATATTTGTGGAATTATATAAGATACTGAAAGCATCTGCTTGCTGCTGCTGATGTGATATATTACTATGCTCTGTATATGATAGTATAGATTACTCTTACTAATAACTATAAGAAGCCTTTGTTGCTGCTAGTTTTTGTGTTTATGTATCAATATATATCTTATTCTGCTCATGCTCTATATTTTTTCTTAAGTGGATGCTCGATTGTGGTGATACTATTTCCTTCAAAAAAAATAGTTGGCTAGGCCCCCACATAACTAAACAGAAAGAAAAGGTAAAACACAAATTGTATTAATTCAGGCAATAATAGTAATTTTCTACTGAGTTTCTCCATACCCGTTCCAAGGCAATATCTGCATCGTTTTTTCTCTTGTTGATTGACATTGTTGATCTCAACCACCATTAAAGGTGATATAACACCTACTGATCCCCCTGAGAACGATGCCACTATGGGATGAACTTGACTGAATCACCAGCCCGCAATAGTTCAATCGGAAATCATAATCAAAAGAGAGGACAATCATGAAATGAAATCTTGTACAGACTTATACAATTGTGAGGTCACACTAGAAACATCAATACATCTAAATCAAGAATTGATTAGTATGTTAATGGTAAGGTAGAGATTAGCACTCCAAATATAAGTGTTGTTGGAAGATCAAGAAAGCTTAGATAGCCACTTATTCCATCTTTTTGAAAAAGGAATAGTAAAGTTTGAAAGCAAAAAGAAGTAAAGATATTTTTACATTCCACTTCAACATGTCAAATTTCTCATTTCATTGGAGCACACTACTCTAATTTCTGAATTTATTGGTACCATCCTGTGCCATGTTGAGATGGATTCTCACAAGAATTTTTTTCAAAAAATACTTCTTATATTATGCAAGAAAAAATATAGCTAAAACAAACAGCGAATACTAGCTAATTGCGGTCAAAATTGTAATAAGGTCAGAATAAGCATAAGCATAAATATGTTTTGCATAAACAACAAGAACTCCTTAGATTTAGTTTCAATAGCTAACTCATCAAAATTTCAACATTTTAAAAGATTCAATAGTACCTATCAACTCATCAAAAACATACTTACATTGCATCTTCTGAATTGCATACTATACCAAAACACAAAGACAGTGCAAGAAGCCATGGAAGTGACAAAGGACAACTGATTTTCAATCCCCAAACAAAGTTTCACTCCAATGAATGGCTCCATGAATGGCTAAAGCAAATCTATTCTGGACTGCTTCCCAACAACATTTTTCAAAGATACACTCCCAAAGGATGTGCTTGACTCTTTTTTTTCCACAATGGAGGCATTTCTAATCACTTAATCCAGTCTTGGCTGACCTTGACTTGAAGGGAAACCATTGATGCAACACCAGCCATATGAAGACACTGAGTTTGTACTATCACACACGACTTACTAGAACTACGTTATAAACATCGAGATAATTTATTATGTGGACTCTGCACAACACATTACATAGTGATAGGTGCATATGTTCGAAAGGAAGGTATTTAATATGATGAAATTTATGTGTGAATTTAAATACATAGGACACAAGGCCCATATAAAATGAAATATTGAAAGGGTTGTGACCTATCAACACCCATATATATGACCTGTTAGCACTTGAAACCATCCAGTAACAAGGTAACTAGGAATTTGACCATTGTCACCATTGTTTGGCTCCTCTACATCTTGAGCTAGTGCATTCCAGCCACAAGAATGTAGAGGAAACAATATGTGGTGACAGTTGTTCGATTCCTAGTTACCTTGTTACCAAAATAAATATGAATGAGTTAAGTTTGTATAACTCAAATTATGTTACTGTCTAGGATTGTAAATAATTACTCATATAATAAATGGATATCATTGTCCATACTTTAGCATATCTATTTGTGTGGAAATTATTTTTAGAACACAAACAAATTCTAATTCTTTTTCATTACATTTAACTTTATTGGCCTCTTATTGTTATAAAAACACCTCTAAGCCTCCTTTTAACTTAGTGCCTATTTTGGTTGCATGCATGCTAGCCCGCCTGCCCACCCACCCACATGCATGCTATCTCCTCTTTTCTGAAGGTTTAAAAGTGGTGTTCCCAAGACTAAATATTTCCTCTTTGAGGTGGTTTAGTTCGAGACACTTCATTTCCATCCATAAATCATCCCAAATGTATTCAGGACTGCCTCCCAAAGGAAAATCAAACTTGAAAGGAAATCTCCAAAAATTCATTTCACTTCATACATACTTGTCTTTTGTCTCATAAATTTTCCCACAGATTACAACTCCCCAAAGGAAACTGAATTACCAAGATGTAAAGATGGTCTGGTATGGAGGACATAATACTTTGGTCAATGTTTCAAACTGTCAACAATGAAGAGAAATAGTAAAATAAGTTTTAAAGGTTTGATTAGAGTACAGTGAGTGCAGATTTTCTTTTAAAATAGAAAAAGAGACCATATACACAAATTTGTTCTCATTTGACCCAATCCTGTAGCCATTTTATATCTAAAGGTTTATATGGGTGCTAAGAATTCAGCAGCTTTACATATTAGGTCATCAAAATTCAGTTTTTGGCAATTATTTGCATTACATATTTCCCATAAATAAGAATAATATAATACATACATGTACAGACAAAAATGCTAAGAGAAAAGCTGAGCCATGTGAAATAATCACTTGTCATGTAAATAAAGTCACCTTTGCAACTGAGAGAACATTTAGTAGATTACAAGGGAGAAAACATTAAATGAAAAGAAAGCAATAGTTGGGCACAGAAAAATAAGCAATAGATGGGCAGAATCAGGTTTCTAACAGTAGTCAATGGGGTTGTGGTTCACAGGTGAGAAATTGGAATGTCAAGCCACCCACTAGGGTTCAGTTACCTAGAGAAACTAATAAGCAGTTCGAGGCAGGTGCAAGTCCTGGGAGAATTCCCCTTGTCACTCCAGCTTGGTGCAAGAGAAGTTCTTGTGATCATCAATTCACACCTCGAGGGCCATTTCCTAGATGAAAGTGAGCTGCTTGTAGTGCTCAACCTCTTCAGGTCAACTGCATTGCCTTTGGGCTAATTGTATCTCTTATCAATTTTAAAGGATGCAATTTCAAATAAAAGAATTCTAACAACAATTATGATATTAATAAATTATTTCTAACATTTCCAAAGAAGACAACAATTTCAACCAACTATTGTTCCAGATACAAAGTCAAATATAGTATCAACAAAGGAATGATGCAATCCAACTGTAGATACTAGAAGGCTTCCCTGCAAAAGAGTTTAGAGAGTGTATACACTTATGGGATGACAATAAAAGGCCAAAGAAAATCAACAACAAATACATATCAACCCATACCTCAAAATGTAGAAAATGTGACCACATTATAGAAACTTCAATACTTTATGCAAATGCATATTGCTATATTAGACTGTCATAGCAACACCTCTGCCAAGCTTGCAAGTTTTGAATAGCTTTATTTATATAAAAACTAAACCGTATGTAGGACATGAGCAACTAAAAAATAATTAAGTATAATATAATTGGGCAAAATGATTAGCAAGAAAAAAAAGAAAAAAATAGAAATATATTTCAACTGTACACAAAATAAAGATCCAACAAGTGGGTATGGTCTGGTAATTAAGAGTAACCGAGGATCAAGAGGCTGAAGCTCTGAGAAAAATGAGATGTTAATGTTTATCTTTATGATGCCCTTTGAGACATAACTTGTTTTTGGGTGGATTTCTGGATCTATGTGTGAAGAATATTTTGTTATTATACATCAAGTTTTTTTGCATGATCAAGCAAGTAGCACATTTTGATGAGTTGTGACATTAACAATGGCTATTCTTACAGTTTGAAGGATCCTTCCATGCTGTAGACGTTAAAGCAACAGTCTTGTTGTCCCTAATATTAAGGGATATTGCTATGAGCTAATTAAAGCCGAGGGCAATAATGGAAACAAATAGCTTTACGCTCAACAACAATCAAGCTTCCATGATGTTGTTGATGACTATGGTGGTGGTTATTGTTGTTGAGTAAAGAACAGACCCCAAAAAATAGAAACAAAAGATCAGTTTGATGTTGGTTATTTTTGAGGCAATTGGGTTATGACTGTAAAACTCAGGACATTGGATGCCAATGGATTTGAGTCAGAATGACTGCATGACAGTGGTTATAAGCTGATCGAGCTCTGGTTGTGGGGATGAGTATATGGAAGCCATGGTTATGGATTTTCATGGGAGTGGTTGTTTGATCAATATATGACAGTATCTGCTTATTGGATGAATATTTCACAAAGGCTTTTTGAAGGAGTCATATGATTTACATTCATTAAAGGTATAATAAAAACATCTATGTAGCTCTCTTGTTGGGGATAAAAATGTCGAAGATCATGAAATCGGTTCTGTCCCAGAGAAGTGTATTGGTGAAGGTCTGTTTTCGAATAAAATGGGTAGTGTCATGAAAATTCCTACCGAAGATGCTGAGAGCGTCAACGAATCTGGTATTGGGATTGTGAAAGAAACAACAGGCTTGATTTAAACATCTCTAGTTCTACTAATTGTTTGAATGTAAGGTTACAAACTTCATGTACAAGGATGGATGACTATGTGGACAACTTGATAGAAACAACTGTGCCAATGTCGTTTTCCATGGACAACTGCACTACTGTGGAATCTTTAGATTGTAAGGCCGGATGTGATAATTGTGTTGCTTCTTCCCCTGCTTTCCCTTATTCACCAACTCACTAGTATGATGACCCCTGTTCTCAATCCCCTTCTTTCCCTCTTCAAACTAAGCAAAAAACTCAAAATCTCCTGACTTAGCCAATATTTTCCAATTTATTAGGATATTCTACCAATATATAACAATATTTTCAAAATATTGCAATATTTTCAAAATTTGAAAAAAATAATTTTTATGGCAATAATATCACCAAGCTGAGAGAATCACAAGATATCATTATGTTGGTGATAGTTTCAACACTAATATTGATAGAGTAGCTCAAGGAGATCTGGCCAATTACATCTAGGTTTCTAATCAGGGACTTGAAAGTGCCCGCATATTATTCACAGATAAGTTCTTTACAAAAAATCACAAACATCAACAATGCTTGCAGAAGTAAACTAGTCCTCAGTTCTTCAGAAATTCTTTATCTCCATGTAAAGCATTCCCAATATCAAGCAATTCCACAAATCAGTTCTGCAACCATTTCCTATAAACCAAGAAAGCTGATTCTATAAGAGCTGGATACAATGCTTGACTCGCAACCATAAAGACCAATTAGAAAAATTTCTCCAAACTAATTTTTTCCTCAAGAATTGAGTTGACAAAAATAATGGCCTGCTGCCATGACCACCCTTTTCTTTGGGAGATGATTTTTCCTCTGTCAAACCAGAACAACATTAAAATATACTTTCTGAATTTTCCCTCCATTACACAGAAAAATTCTTATAACCTGCTTCATAGAATTTACAACTTCTGAGGTCACCATCTACTTAAAAAAAGAAATAAGGACAGGCTCCCATAACATACAAGGTTAAGCCATCTCAAATCCTACCTATACACCTTGATTTTAATATCTAAGCTTATTTAGAATTCACTCCAGTACCACTATACCAGTTATACCTGACCCTTTAAGAAGACTGATGGAGACATATATTAAGATGATCCCAGTTGACTCTCTGAAATCCTATCAGCTGACATATATTATGTTGCATCAAATTACAACTACCTTGGTAATCCTTACAATAGAATCACATCCTCTTAGGATGAAACCCCCCTCCTTACAATGAAAATCATAAACTAAATAGCAATGTACAATGAACAGATTGATGTTATCTTTCTGGAAATAAAAGTAACACTAATTAAAAACATAAATCTCAAATTAATGACAGGAAATTAAAATTGATTCCTTAATATTTGTCAAGCGCCCTGTAATATGGATATGATTAAATTATTGGATACTCTGCCTCTTGTCTTCTTGATGCTTAAATACTGCTTCTGGATGTTCATGAGAAATTTCAAAATATGCTTGAAATATGGAATTTGCGGTTGACTTCCTAAAAATGCTCATAGAGTCCTTGATGAATTCTGACCCATCGAGGGTTGATATAATACCTTCCCCTTCGAATCTGGAAATAATTTTCTTCTTGATGACTCTTTACCACTTCAAACTCAATTCCTTTAAAATATGAAGTTGGTTATCCAGGTGCTTTGCCACCTTTCACTTTCAAATCTCGAAATGATCTGGTTGTTACTCTGGAATAATGAGGCTACTTAACACCTTGACTACCAAAGTTTAACTGAGAATGTTGATCTATGAGCTAAGATGATACTCAAAACCTTGGTTTTTTCGGTAACTGGCTTCAATCTATGCCCAAATCTTTTGACCCTCGATCTTATTTTGCAACAAACCTTTCTTATTTGCATATCAAGGATGAAAAAGGATAGAGCATTTTTAAACTTTGTATTGGATACACAAACTACTAAGTCCATTGGATATGGAACAAAGATTTATACCTGCCATGGGTTTTCTTGGATGCTTCACACTTGTACATGGAGTTGTTTCTTGGATTGCTATGATAGACATGCAGGAATCCTTGAACTTCTCAACAGTTGCATTGAAGTTCAGTTACATCAAAAGCTTTAATGATGTGGCATTGTGGGCTCAACATTAAACTCTCAATATATATCATGTTCCAAAACTGAGAATGCTACATGTAATCTCTTCCTTCATCAATCCTAGAAATGCTCGATACTCACAAGCAGTTACTTGGTGGTTTGTTGGTGTTGCGGCTTGATGATGACACTCTTGCACATTTGCGTGTTTCAAAACACAGAAGTCGCAGAATTGAGACTTGGACATTTTTCAAGATATTATCCCTCGGCATTGGAAGTGGGTACTCTATTGATGTAATTGTAACTTCGGAATGTAATTCACCTACGTATATTTTACTCCTATAGAGATGGTATTATTCCTCTATACGGAAGTGTCGTCATTTGTATTGACAAGTGTTGCAACTTGCATGTGATGGGTTATTAGACCACCAAGTGTGGGGTCGACCCTAATTAGTATTAGCATGGGTTATTAGACTGAGTTAGACAAGTCGTCCCTGCTAGTTTATTAGGCAAGTAAGGTCATGTATAAATAGAGTGTGGGAGGCACTCTATTTGATCACTTCATTATTCACTCCTACACTCACTAGAAAGTGGTGCACAAGTGAGGAAGGAGGTTCAACTTCTAGGAGGACTATCTCTTGTACTTGGGTTGTATCATTGCTCTTTCTATCTTTGAAGAAGTTGTGGGGTTTTTCACCTTTATGGTTTTCCCCAATGAAACACCGTGTGTCTATTGTCTCATGTGATTGCTTGGTGTGATTGATATGTTGAATATGTTGTACATGTTATTCTCTCAGTAAAGATCCTAGAGTATATTGAATTAATGCTAAAAAATTAACATGGTATCAGAGCTAACCTGAGAAGAAGACACTGTGTAGATGTGGAAGCTAGGACTTCTTTTTTATTGGGTTTCTCTCCACATATCTTGAAAGGTAGTAGGGTATTTTGACTCTCCTCGGCAAGGCGTGTCTTTCTGTCCAATCAGAATTCAATTCCGGGCACTTTCATTTTTGGCCCTAAAAATTTGGGTTTCCACAAAAATAGGAATTTCTGAGTTCTAAAACCATAGCTGGAATCTCCTTGGAAAAATCAAAGTTTAGAGCTTTGGATCGAACCACTTGGCTGGGTGAAGCTTCGAGAAACTCAAACCCTAATTCAGGGTCCTCCCAAGTGAATCTGGGAGATTGAAAAGCATTTATGAAGGGTGAAAATTTGCATTTTTCACTTTCTGAGTATACTAGGCTGATCAACTCATCAAGGCGCATCTTTCTATCCTTTCATAAGTTTGAAATTCACATTTTGAATTTTTAGGGTTTCTCTAACAAACCCTAATCCAGCGCTAGATCCAGATTTCTGCAAATCAAGTGCTAAGACCTAAATCTGTTCTATTTCCATTTGAAGTACTCTTTAAGATGTCTCACCACACCAAGCTTTAGGATAAGATTGAAGGGGCTGATAATGTTCGAGAATGGAAGTATAGGATTGGGTTAATCGTGGAAGAAAATGAATTGGACACTTATATAAGTGAAGAGGTCCCTGTCCTAGAGGGAGAAGAGGCTAAGGCCTTGCATAAGAAGAACTTGGTCAAGGCAAAGAGAATCATTGCTGATTCCATAAAAGATCATCTCATACCACATGTGTCATCTCTAAAGACACCCAAGGAGATGTTTGATTCCATGACCAAGCTATTTGAAGGGAAGAACATAAATCAGAAGATGACTCCGTGGAACCAATTGAAAGGGGTAAATCTTCAGAATGGAGAGACCATTCAATCTTATTTTTCTAAGGTCTCTCAGATCAAGGAACAATTTGAAGCTATGGATGAAGTAGTGGACAATGGTGAAGTTGTCATGACCACATTGAATGGCCTACCTAGGTCATGGGACTCCTTCATCCAAGGAATCTGTGCAAGAAGAAAAATGATCTCCTTTAGTAGGCTGTGGGAAGAATGATCTCAACAAGAAGCTAGGCCTGTGCCCCGAGAAGAAAAGATGGGGAATGAAGATCAAGCTCTCACAGCACATGCCAAGAAAGGAAAATTCAAGAAGGAAAAATATCATAGAAAATCTTCTCACCATACACATAGGGAGAACTCTAAGAATACCTCTCGTTTTAGATGCTTCACATGTAATTAGAAGGGACACTTTTCCCGAGATTGTCCAAAGAACAAAAGAGATTCCAACATCAATAAGAAGAAGGGAAACAAGAAAAGATATCATGCTCATGCTGTTGAGGATGACGAACCTCCCAAGAAGAAGGCTAGAGCAGAAAGTGATGACTCCTCAAGTGAGGATGAATATGTTCTAATCTATGCTCTCACAGGTACTATCTCTCATGGATGTAATGATTAGATTATTGATAGTGGGGCTTCCAAACACATGAATAGGTTTAAAGAATCCTTTGTAAATCTATCTGAACATGAGTCACCCCATAAAGTGAAACTTGGGGATGACTATCAATATCCTATTAAGGGAAGTGGTGAATCATCCTACAACCTAGACTCTGGGAAGTCTTTGAAGATGAAAGATGTTCTATATGTACCTAGGCTCAATAAGAACCTACTCTCTATATCTGCATTGGATGCAAAAGGCATGAGGGTTGCATTTGTAGATGGCCAAGTCTTAATGTGGCCAAAGGGTAAAACTATAGATGATGTAGTAGTGATGGGAGAGAAAGAGGGAGGATTGTACAAATTGAAGGGACAACCTGAACATGCCATGGTACATGAATCCATGAAGCCAAGTGAACTTTGGCATAGAAGGCTTGCACATGTGCACTATAGGGAACTACCAATTGGAAGTAAAGTTGTAGAGGGTCTTCCTGAAATCAAGACAAAGCATGAAGGTGTTTGCAAAGGATGCGCAAAAGGAAAGAACATTAAGAAGGCATTTCCAAGCAGTGAAAGAAAAGAAAAAGGAATCTTGGAAATCATCCACTCCGATGTATGAGGTCTGATGTCATCAAGTTCTCTGAGTGGGTATGTATAATATATCTCTTTCATTGATGATTTCTCTAGGAAGACTTGGGTTTATTTCTTAAAGAACAAACATGAAGTGTTTGATAAGTTCAAGGAATTCAAAGCATTGATGGAAAATCAAACTGATAAAGAGATCAAGACCTTCAGATCCGACAATGGCGGAGAATTCACTTCAGGTGATTTCAAAAATCTATGCAGTGATTCAGGGATTAAGAGGGAGTTGACTACTCCCTACAATCCACAACATAATGGAGTTGCAGAAAGGAAGAATATAACAATCATGAAAGCAGCACGGATAATGCTACATGACCAGGATCTGCCTATGCATCTTTGGGTAGAAGCAGCTAGGAAAACTGTATATATACATAACAGAACACCTCACAAGATATTGGACAACATGACACCAGAAGAGGTCTTCGCTGGTAAGAAACCTGAAGTCAGCCATCTCAGGATATTTGTTGTCTAGTGTATACACATGTTCCAAAGGAAAAGAGGACAACTCTAGATCCTTCAGGAAAGAAAGGCATCTTTGTGGGGTACAGTGAAAGCTTGAAGGCTTACAGAATATACTTTCTAGGGTTCAAGAAGATTGATGTAAGCAGGGATGTAACATTCGATGAGGACTCAGCTTACATCAAATCAAAGAAGGCAACTATTGAAGATCATGAAGAACAAAAGGAAAATAGATTCCAAGTCACCACCATGATTGAATCAATTCCAAAAGCAGATCGTGAAGTTGAATATCCACAAGAACCTATAGATGCACCTCGTGAAAAGAATTCTCACAAGAGGAAACATGCATGGGCTAGAGATCTCATTCAAGATGCAAAAAAATATCGCATTCAAGAAGAAGAACACAGAGAAAGGAAGAGGACTAGATAACATACCAGTTATGTTTCCCTACTCTGTGATATTATGAACAAAGAACCTTCCAATTACAAAGAAGCAGCGGAAAAGAAAGAATGGAAGGATGCCATGGTTGAGGAATACCAATCGATCATGAAGAATGATGTTTGGGATGTAGTCCCAAGACCTGAAGGGAAGTTTGTTGTGACTTCCACGTGGATCTACAAGATCAAGCATGTTGTAGATGGTAGCATAGAAAAGTACAAAGTTAGATTTGTAGCTCGTGGCTTCTCCCAGAAAGAGGGAATAGACTATGGAGAAATGTTTTCTCTTGTAGCCAGGTACACTTCCATCAGATCAGTACTTTCCCTGGTTGCAGTGATGAAATGGAAGATACACCAGATGTATGTCAGGACAACTTTCTTGAATGGTGTAGTCAAGGAGGAAGTGTATGTGGATCAGCCACTTGGTTTTGAGACACATGACAGGGAGTCATATGTGTGCAGGTTGAAGAAATCCTTGTATGGCTTGAAGCAAGCTCCTAGGACTTGGTATTGTAGGATAGACAACTTTCTATCCAATTTGGGATTTACTAAGAGTGAAGAAGATTCCAACCTTTACTACAAGGTTGAGGAAGGAAATCTTTTGATACTACTTCTGTATGTGGATGACCTGTTTGTTATAGGTGATGATGGATTGATTGCCGATACCAAGAGGAAGCTTGCTTCCAAGTTCGAGATGAAGGACTTGGGGATGTGAACTTTTTTCTAGGCATGGAAGTGTGGCAGAGTGCAGATGGGATCTTCCTTGGACAAGGGAAGTATGCAGTAGAGATCTTGAAGAGGTTTGGGATGATGGACTTCAAGGCCATGGCCACACCTATGGCACCGAACCTGAAGCTTCTGTGTGATGCTTCATCTGAGCCGATTGATGTCATGGTGTATCGTCAAATGATTGGGTCCTTGATGTACCTGATGAACACGAGACCAAATATTTGCTTTGCGGTGAACACATTGAGCCAGTTCCTAATGGATCCCAAAGGTGTTCACCTAGTTGCTGTAAAGCATATTCTGAGGTACCTGAAGGGTACAATTGATTATGGGCTCAAGTATGATGCAAATAAAAAGTTTAACTTGCAAGGTTATGTTGATTTGGACTGGGCAGGTAGTACTACAGATAGGAAGAGCACTTCTAGGTGTTGCTTCAGTATGGGATCAGGTGTGATCTCTTTGTTTAGCTGGAATCAATCCTGCGTAGCACTGAGTATAGCCAAAGCAGAGTATGTTATAGCTTGTTTGGCTAGTTGCGAGGTAGTATGGCTCTGAAAGCTACTGTATGAGTTATTTGATCTCCCACTGGAGGCTACTGGTATCTTTTGTGATAACTAGAGTTGTGTGAAGCTGTTTGAGAATCTAGTGTTCCACAATAGGTCGAAGCACATTGAGATCAAATACCACTATATTAAGGATATGGTGCAGAGAGGAGCAGTAAATCTCCTGTATGTTGTGATGGATGAGTAGGTTGCCGATGTGTTGACGAAACCACTAGCCAGAGTGAATTTTGAGTACTTCAAAGAGAGGTCTGGTGTTCTTCAGATTGACGACACTTCAAGGAAGAAGTGATGGACACATTTGCAGGGGCCATTCCAAGCATGGTGAGAGGAGGATCCTTCCCATGGCTATGGATGTAAGCGCTGGATGATGATCATCAGGACAATGCTCCAGTTACTTCTTTGTATATGCATCATGTTGGATGCCTTGATCAGGTGGATCATATATTTATGTATGTATCAGGTGGATACATTGTATTATCGGGTAGATCATGTATGATGATATGTATCAAGTGGATACATTGTATGATCAGGTAGATCATGTATGATGATATGTATTAGGTGGATACATTATATGATCAGGTGGATCATGTATGATGATATGTATCAGGTGGATACATTGTATGATCAGGTGAATCATGTATGATGATATGTATCAGGTGGATACATTGTATGAGCAGGTGGATGATGGATGATGATATGTATCAGGTGGATACATTGTATGATCAGGTGGGTCATGTATGATGATATGTATTAGGTGGATACATTGTATGATCAGGTGGATCATGTATGATGATATGTATCAGGTGGATACATTGTATGCATCGGGACGATGCTATGATTATGATTAGGATGATCATGTGATGTACATCAGGATGATGTATGGTGAGTATCAGGTTGATACTCTGCAGTCGTGGACAGGTTGTGCAGATAAGCATATAATATCGCCCTGGGAGATTTACAGACACTCTTGCTAGGTTTTGTCGATGGCATATAATAGCTCTTTGGGAGGTTTGGAAAATGATCTTGCTAAGTTTTGCTTAGAGGGACATATAATAACACCCTAGGAGATTTACAGATACTCTTGCTAGGTTTTTCCGGTTGCATATAATTGATCCCTGGGAGATCTGGTAAATGCTCTTGCTAGGTTTTGTCCATGGCATATAATAGCTCCCTAGGAGATCTTGAAGGTTGTGTTGGGCACGTAATCAGTCCTGGGATGCTCTTGCTAGGTTTTTTTGGTTGCATATAATTTCTGCCTGAGAGGTTTGCAGATACTCTTGCTAGGTTTTTCTTGGTCACATGTAATAGCTCCCTGGGAGATCTTGCAGGTTTTGCTGGGCACGTAATCAGTCTTGAGATGCTCTTGCTTGGTTTTTTTTATGCACATAAAAAGTCCCGAGGATCCACAGTATGACTAGTGATGATGAAGACCTACAGGTGGTGGTCCTACATCCAGCATGAAAAAGGGTTGGCTCTATAGAAATTCGTATGACGAGTAGTTCATAGATTGATTGAGATAGCAGCAGCCATGATGATGACGATGATCCAGCGATGATGATCCAGAGAAGAAGACTTGTGCTAGCAGATCTATGTTGAGAAATACCTTCCTAGTTAAGAGGGAGTGTTGATGTAATTGTAAATTCAGAATGTATTTCACCTATGTATATTGTACTCCTATAGAGATGGTATTCCTCTATACGGAAGTGTTGTCATTTGAATTGACAAGTGTCGCGAGTGCCGCAAATTCCATGTGATGGGTTATTAGACCACCAAGTGTGGGGTTGGCCCTAATTAGTATTACCATGGGTTATTAGATTGAGTTAGACAAGTCGGCCATGCTAGTTTATTAGGCAGGTCAGGTCATGTATAAATAGAGTGCGGGAGGCACTCTATTTGATCACTTCATTATTCATTTCTACACTCACTAGAAAGTGGCACATAAGTGAGGAAGGAGGTTCAGCTGCTAGAAGGACTATCTCTTGTACTTGGGTTGTATTATTGCTCTTTCTATCTTTGAGGAAGTTGTGGGGTTTTTCACCTTTATGGTTTTTCCAAGTGAAACTCTGTGTGTCTATTGTCTCATGTGATTACTTGGTGTGATTGATATGCTTGATATGTTGCACATGTTATTTTCTCAGTAAAGATCCTAGAGTATATTGAATTAATGCTAAAAAATTAACATACTCAACACAAGTTATTAGACCTATGCGCAGAATGATGAGAGGGGGTTTCAAGTAACACATAGCAAATAAATCCATGCCAAAATCAAAGTAATAAACTTCTTTGACATATTATGGGAAAAATTGACCACAAATTGTAATAAAACACTTGGCAAGCTGTAACATACTTTCCTTCATGAAAATCTCCTTGACCTTTTTACATAATCCTTTGATCTTCTTTTTTGAGAGTGGCTTCATCTTTTTATATGTGCGCTGACAAACTAAGAATTTTACGGGATAAATATGGTACCAACAATCCCATCTAGAAGCCATTCTAGTTCTCTTAATGAAAAAATTGTCCTCTACTCACAAAGGAGATTTAGGGCTTTCAGGCAGACAAGGGAAACCATGAATAATTGGATTTGGTAGCCTATAAGACTATTTCTTACCACATAGATCCAAATCCCAGCCAGCATGTATATCAAACATAGTGAAAAATAGAGCTTCGACAGAAGGGTTTCACCAGCCAAAAGATAATCCTTGGTGCCATCACTATCGTCCTGAAGATTATACATAATGGTGAGGGAAGCTATTTTTGAAAATCATTAAATGTAAATAGGATTTTAATGATATTACTCTAAGGTACACAAACGAAGACTTGAACCCAGGCATATCAGGTACTCAGGAATAACCCCATGGACTCAAGCTCAATATTATTCTCTTCGATGGCGCATTCGCATATCAGGTGCTCAGGAATAACCCCATGGACGCAAGCTCAATATTCTTCTCTTCGATGGCGCATTCTTCATGTAGATTTCCAGGAAGCCTATGTGAACCCAAATTCATCAGATCAAATCTCTTGATGTCAAATTTCAACCATCATAAAAAAATCCCATCGGATTTCCATTGTAGAAACCCTTGGACTCCAACCTGAAGAGCTGAGATTTGAGATTAATATTTCATTACATTTCACTAGCAGAAGGGGAGTTGCCAAAATATCCAATTAGATAATGAAGCTATTTCCTAGCTTGAAATTTATGTATTCATTTCGCATGCCCTAGCTGCCATACAATGTTGCGATCAACTTTTCCACTAGCACCTAGGTTATTTTCATATGCATAATGCGAGTGAGGCAAGGAAGTAGCAGGCAGGACAGACAAAGGACTTGTCTGGGACACCATCTCGATGAATTTTAAATCATTGATATGGGTGTTTATTTTATTTTGTCTTTTTATTTTATTATTTTTACAATTTTTTCTCCATTCCAAATCCTAATTTCCATATTAAATTCTAAACATTTTTATACAAAATATTCAACCCATTCCATTTTATTCATATGCCTTCAACATAAGCGTATGATATTCAATTTGCTCAACATTGGTAATACTTTCTAATGGGAAATGATATTATCACACATTTTAATTAATTATAAACTTGTGTACATTTATATATTTTGGACGTTCATTTTAATTATAAACTTTACATGTTTGGTACGTTATTGATATGTGCAAAATACCTTTATTAACATTATGGGTTCACCTTGAGAAAGGGATCATAATTAGATATTCCTCCATTGAAATGATTTTGATTATGGCCAGATTATCATAATCGCGGTATAAATTATGAAATGAAATTATTATGTAGATATGTAATTAACTAAACTTAAATAAAATTAGTAAAAGGGGTCAAAGATTCAATCAATAGCAGTGGAGATAGTGTATGGTAAACTAGAAATGAACCTAAGTTAAAGCCTCCAAACTCCTGCTTGAAGTGGGATGATCCAATTGTTGGGTACACTTCCATGTTATACAACTAGTGAGATGAAATGATATGTGATCAATGATATAATTTTAGGGAGCATAGTGTACTAGCTAAAGCATATCCAAAATTAGAGGCTATGAGTAAGCAAGAATAGTCCAAGAGTATTGAGAGACTCCTTTCTTCATGTCAAATGTTAGGCATGTATATGATAATAAAATTTGAAAAAAAAATTCATCACTTCACCATATCAATCTGATCTTCCGCAATATTTCCAAGATTGAATTCATAACCAAGTGACCAGTAATGGCTGTGGGATCGCCAAACTATTGTGCGAGGAGGGGGGAGAACATGGCACATATATATATAATCAATTTTATTTTTTATTAATTTTTAAAATATAAAATGTGTTATAGAATTAAAATAAAAATATAGTGTGAAAATAATTAATTTTTGTAGAATTAAATAATTCTTTAAGATGTAATGTGCAGTATAGAATGAAAATAATATAAGAAATCTTTTAAGATGTAATATGTATTGTACAATTAGTTTTATATAAAAATAAAATTTATTGTGCATTGTAAAATTAGTTATAAAAGTTAAAAGTAAAATGTTATATATATATTTCTCCTTTAATATAGATTCAGGTCAAAACCTATTCATGGAATGAAGTTTATTCATCATATTAGATGTTTTTGGGGATAATGATATCAGCTAAAAAGGTTTTGGAAATAAATGACAATCCTAACATCTCCTATAACAATTAAATGAAGATTTCATAATATGGTTTTAGAGGTGAAGTTGAAGTGTATATGTGGCTTCAAAGAAAAATCAAACTAGGCTTTAGGTGTCCGAGCCACATAATAAAAAAGATAAGTTAAATATATCTCTTCAATGCTTAGAAGGGTGAACACATACATGGCGGGTAAGGTGGATAACCACACATCCCAAAGGAACTTTTAGTAAGTTCATATATACTTGCAATATCCCAAAGAGTTGGCCAACATTTCACAACACCCCCTATAAGCCCAAATGTCACAAATGCTCATATCCTTCATCTAAAATACCCAAATGTCACAAATGCTCTTATCCTTCATCTAAAATACCCAAATGTAACAAATGCTCTTAGCCTTGGTCTAAGATCCATGTATGTACCCTCAGGAAACATTATATCGATGGTCTCAAAGAAATGATCTCTTAGAAGACATGTATTGAAAAATAACCGAAGTTATATACTATTAATGTTGCAATTTACTAAATTTTAACACTACAGATGGATTCGGAGACCCCCTTAGGGGTTCTTCGAATCCATCTGTAGTGTTAAAATTTAGCTATCTCCGAATCCATCTATAGTGTTAAAATTTAGCTAAGGGGGTCTCCGAATCCATCTACAGTGTTAAAATTTAGTAAATTGTACAAATTCATTATCAAAATTATAATTTTCTACTGTTGGAATGACACAACTAAAAATGGCCACATAAATGACCAATTGTTATGTGGCCATTTTTAGTTCAGTTCTTATCTCGTGACCAAATTGGTCATTTTTAGTTTAGTTCTTATCCCGTGACCAAATTTGTCATTTATCTTGGTCATTTTTAGTCACTTCACTTAAAATTTCTCAATTTTGGTCATTTATCCCTTTAAAAAGCTGTGGTGACCAAATTTTTTGGTTGCCTGGTCACTTATCTCTCATTTTGTACTAGTGATCCATTCAGGTGCTCTATTTTCATTAATCTGTCGCTCAATTTCTTTGAATTGTGTAAATGTCAGGGGAAAATATGCTTTTGGCATCCTTTCATGACCATTTTTTTCTAAATATTCAACATTAAATACTATTATGATCAACTTTTATGTATTTGGATGTTCTCGTTTCAATTGGAAGCTTTTCCATTCTCTTTTGTCTGTTTCCATTTGTATTCTTGTCGAGTGATGTAGTTTGGTCGATTTTATACTTTTACATGCAGCGACTTGTCGGTCAAGTCATGGCTAATTTTCAGATGATATTTGGCTACTTGCTGGATGTAGGAAATTTTCCACTTGATTGCTTGCTTCTATTAATAGATTATCCTGCAGGGAAAACATAAAATATTTTATGAAAATTTATCTTAATTCTTTCCAAATAAATGTTTCTCCTCTTTCCTGCTCCATTTTATACCATTTGTTTGGTAAATTGTGAAGTTTACTTGGGAAGAGGTGTGGCCAGGTTCTTTCCTCTCGGTATCCCAATATTTTCCATTCTTTTTTGCAGTTGTTGATATGCTTTTCAACATTTTGGCCTTGTGTGAAGATCAAAATATTTGCTTGTGCCATGATTTTTCTTCCTTCGAATCTTTCAAGAAAGTATGTTGATGGGGTATTCCAAGTATGGAGTCTCGACTGATGTGTATCCCACCATATTGCAGCTAGACCTATGAAGGTTTAGACCAAACTCTGAATTCGACCTTGTTCTCCTATATTCTTTGGTACTTCCTCGACATGGGATGTGGGTGATTCTTGTTTTTTGTATCTCAATGGGGGAATACTCGATGAATCGTTTCTTACTGGTTTGAATGTCAGATCTTCTATGATTTTTATTTCAAAAATATTCAGAATAATGGAGATAGAAAAACAGTGTTGATTTTGTTCTTGGGGTTAACCTCAATCGTCCGACATTCTCGTGCTTGTAATTCATAATTCTCTTTATTTTCCATTCATAGATCTCAGCATCTGAATTATATCTGATTGATGTAGGGTTTCAGAGGTGGATCACTCCTTGTGCTTTAGGATTAGTATAGTGTTCATTGTTTCTTACTTGATATAATTGTCGAATTTCCATGTCGTCATTGATAGGTTCTATCCATGGATGTCCTTGTGATGGTTGAATTGGGACAATCACTTTCTTCCCATTACCTTTGAGTTGTATCCTATCATTTTCAAGTGATATTGAAGATTTCACTTGTCATCCCCATGGTCAACCAACTAGGGAAGGAAAGGAATTGTAACCTTCTTTTGCATCAATAATTTCAAAGTCAACTTGTGTGGTTATGCCCTTTATGGATGTATCGACATTTTTCCATACCCAAATTGGTTCGATCAATCCTTGCTCGGCTAGTTTGAGATAGACTCTCGACTCATGTAGTTCTAGTCGACCAAGATGTTCCCAAGTGTCTCTAGTCATGATATTTGCTTGTGATCTGAAGTTGAGGACGACTTGTCAAACAAAGTATCCATCAATTTCGAAGTCGACAAGTGCGTCTGGATAATTTCTATCTTTGTGACTTAGTCGAGGGATATTTTTAGTTTGTTTTCCTTCGATAGATTTACTTGTAATGTTGTGTAATAGGTCTATACATTTTGCGAGATCTTCTTCCTTATATATTAAATTGAGAAGTTCATTAATTTGTCTTTATCAAAATTCATCATTGTCTTCTTATGACGAGAACTCTTGAAATATTTTTGCAGCATTATTATATAAGTGCTTCTGTGCAATTGGATTAGGATAGTCATATTTACTTTTTGTTTCTTTAATTCACGGATTATCGCCACCAATTTTAGTTCCTTGACGAGTTACAATCTGAAGATTCTTAGTTTTAATAATATTATACTTTGGAACACTAGACAAGATGTTAACATTCTTTTTATTAGTAATTTTTTTAAGTATGGTGGGGAAATCCTCCAAGAAGTGATCACCCACCCCAAACTTGGTACAAAATTTGAGATCTGTCCAATATTTGAAGGGACAATCTACAAAAAATGGTCTTCACTTAGACATGTAAAGCACTGCAGTTGTCAACGTAGTCGAGGATCTCTATTTCTAGTGTTTTGTCCACGACCTTGAAATCCTCCTCGCCGATGGAAGTTGTCACTTCTTCGATTGTATTGTTGGCCATCGTTCATGTCGTTTCTATCATTCCTCTGGTCAACAACATTTGTTTGATAATCTGTGTGGTAATTCTATTTATTCTTTAGATTTAAGCTACATTCTGTTGTGGAATGAGATTTGGCATCGCATATGGAGCACCATTGAGCTTCATCATTTTTCATGTTGTAGGGACAATATTTCATTGCATGCGAGTCATGTTCTTTGCAAATGTCACAAAAAAAATTTGTTTGTACAAAAAGGACATCCTAATGGCAGTCATGTTGTCTGCAATAATCTTTTGTATGACCGACTGTTGAAAATTTTGTGCACCAAAGATCATCTCCTCCCAAACTAATTTCACGAATAGATTTTTTCATACTTTATAAATTTTATTCAATGGGGTGGTTGACAAGGGCTATAGGGTAGTCATCGTCCTTTTATATCTGCATTTTTTTTGTCAAATCATCTTCATATGTATTAAAATCAGTGAAACAAATGTGCACTCTGATTTTTTGTATTAGTCCATCCATGAACTATTGGACCAATAAGGATTCTTCAATATTTTGTTCAATTTGGCTAAGCAAATCTTTAAATCTTTTATCGTACTCCCTAACAGTCTCTGTCTGCTTTTGAGTTGTGGTCTTTAATTTCTTGGCAGCTAGATATTTGGAATCTGGGGTATTGAAGAAAGAAAAAAATGTTGTTTGATCTGAGATTTTGATGCAGTGGGAATCCTTCATTTCTAAGTGATGTTACCATGTGAGTGCTCGCTTCCGAAGGGAACCCGCGAATTGTTCCATTTGTCGATTATCATTAGAAATAACATTGGCTTCCCATATTGATTCACAAACAAACCAATTCCTTCTTGGGTCTTCATCACCTTCATATAAGGGAGGGTGTGTCGTTATGTGTTCCATATCTATTGTGACTTCGTCTTCGAAGCTCAAAGGTGGTGAAGGTGGATTCTTTCCAATTGCATAAATGCGCGTACACTTGATTTTGACAAGTACTAGCTCTCGATGTGCACTGACAAGAGTTAATGCACGTTATTCACTTTCAACAACAATATCAATGTCTTTGGTCGGTTCTTCGTCGATTGTAGGGTGCTGAATTTCTTCTCCAGCTTCTGTTGAAATCGAGGTAAATTTTTGTTCTATATGGGTTGTAATTTGTTTCATAGATCCCAACTTACTCGACGAATCACTTAACGATGGATCCATAATCTATAGACCTCATTACCTTCATCATTTTGTCGACTCTAAATGCCAGTTTGGCTAGCGTGAATTCCTAAGTCTTCTTCGATATTTTATTGTACTTGGGCACTCTAAGTTAGATGTAATGGGGAATGCAGACTAATTAATTCGGGTATACTCACATGGAGAGCATTTCCATGCTCCATCCATAGATATTCATCCATAAGTGACAGGTCTTCATCAATGCCCTCGATTTTTTGAGATTTTTCGAGCTCAACTCAACTCTAGAATATTTCCTTCTACATATATCACTATACCCGACTTTCATTTTTTCTGGAGCATACTATCTTGCTCCCTTAACTCCTCGCACCTCTTCCTCCTCTTTTATGGAGTGCTGATATATCTTTGTCATTTTTTTGGGATTTTTCACTACTATCCATATTTTGTTTTCTTCTGTCGACCGTTATTCATCTATTCTATCAGACTGTGGTTAGATACCCCGCCATTGCTTACCTAAAGTTCTTTAGAGAGCTCAGGTGGTGCAACAATTCATTTGTTGAGGAAGTGTTCCCATTCTCACTCTTTCATGAATTTTTCCCATGGTCTTTTCTATTCTTCCTAGTTTGTGTTTCAGAGAGGTGCTAACAACAATTGTCGATGTTCAATAATATGTGTTTCTCCCTTGTCGATCAAGAATTTAAATAGAATCATTAGTAGAGATCAAATAAATTGCTTGGTAAGGTCGTTATAGAACCTATGCTTCACGTTATCGACAAAACTCACTCCTCAATTGCGCACTCTTCACAGAACTTGTCAGTAATTCGTTCGAACCGTTAAGATAAATTTGTGCATCCTCCTCTGTTTATTTTTGTTAGAAATTGTCAATATCTTTCATCTTTCAGTCTTTTCATCCAGAAGCTTCTTCAATGCGAATGGCATGGACTCAACGAACTTTTTATGTGTTGCAGAAAAGAAATTATCCCTTTCTGGAAAGAGAGTCAACTTGTTTCTTCTAGCATAATTTTGTAAGCAGTTTTCTATTTTTCTCTCCCACCATTCCTTTATCTCATGTTCTGTTATCATTAGATCATGCTCATTATCGTGTTATGCATGTATCATCAGCACCAAAACCAATGTTGTAGTTTAGTGGATTACATAGTTACCAGTGATACATGATATAGAATAAATAAGCAATTAGATAGATATGAACAAAAGATAAGTAATGGTGGAAGATCCAACAAGTCTTTCTATTACTCAGTACCGAAATTGCAATATAATGTCTTAGTGCCTCTTTGTATCCAACTCTCCAGCCTATATATATGGTTTACAAACAGTTACAAAATGACCTGTCGGTTCACTAACTGACATGACTAACCGACTCGACATGTAGTAAATGACACAACCTTTCTACATGTTCTCTGAAGTGGTCGAATAGAGAACCTAGTCAGGAGTCTGACCTATTCTCCTCCAACACTACTCCAAGCTCCTGAGTCCAAATCGGGGTCCCTACCTCAACACATGAATCCCAATCCTTGATGCAAAATATTGGATTGGAGAATGAATTGTGATGTTGTACATTTAGCACTACCTCTTAATGAGGGAGGCATTCTCTGCCATACAAGGCTTGTCTCAAAAGTACTTGAACTTCATCACTAAGAGAGTATTTGTTAACACATCTACAATCTGCTCATCAATAGAAATGTATTGATCTTTCACTATACGTTTCTAAACCATGTCTCTAATGAAGTGATACTTCATTTCAATGTGCTTCGACTTATCATGAAACACATGGTTTTCAGAAACGTTGATGCAACTTTGATTGTTGCACCGAATGAATGTAGACTCAAGATTCTCACTGAACAACCCAACAAGAATCTTCCTAAGCCACACTACTTCTAGACAAGAAGTACTAGTATGAAATATACTCTGCTTCTATAGTACTCTAGGCTATGAAGACCTGCTTCCTCTTGGACCAATAGATCATAGCAGAAACCAAGCTAAAACAATAGTTGAATGTACTCTTTCATCGCACAATGTTGTCACCCCAATCAGAGTAAGTATAACCAAGTAACAAAACCCCTCCACTGAAGGAATATCTGATTCCATACACATTCGTACCTCAAAGGTACCTAAGCACATGCTTAATAGAAACCCACTATATGTGTCCCGAATTAGACATAAACTGAGTCAGCTTACTCACAACATAACGTATATCTGGTATCGAGTGTATCAAGTACATAAACGAAACAATAAGTTGTCTATACAAAGTGGGGTCCACTATATACAATCCATAATCTAACTCATGTAGTTTCCTCAAATTGAAAACCATTGCATTACTCATGGATTTGCAATCCATCATGCCAAACCTACACAATATATCAATAATGTACTTCCCTTGAGAAAGAAATATCTCATATTTTCTTTTCCAAATATCAAGTCCAAGACAGTAGTGCATAAGACTTAAGTATTTCATCTTGAACTCAGAAGTGAGCTCCCTCTTCCACCAAGAATTTAGTTGTTCCTCTCCAGTAAGGAACAAATAATCAACATATAGAACCAATATCAATGGTTGGTTCTTCACTACTTTGAATTACAAATTTGGATCAGCTTTGCTCTTAGAGAATCTCAGTCTCTAAAGACATATTTCAATTCTCAAATACCAAGCTCTAGGATATTGCTTAAGCCCATACAAGGATTTCTTCAATTTGCACACATATGACTCCTTCCCATGAACTACAAACCCCTCATGATACTAAATATAAACCTCTTCCTGAACCTCAACATTGAGGACGGTTGTCTTCAGATCTATCTGATGAAGCTTCCTTTCTAGAAAAAATGCAAGTGAGATCATAGCTCAAATAGTGGTGTACCTTACCATAGGAGTGAATGTCTCCTCATAGTCTATTCCTTCTTTCTGAAAGAAACCTCGAGCAAAAATACGGCTTTGTAATTTTTAATATTGTCATCAGTAGCGTGCTTGATCTTGTAAATCCATCTAGAAGTAACTATGGACTTCCATTCAAGTTTAAGAACAGATTCCCAAACATCATTCTTCAAAATAGACTTGTATTTACCTACCATTGCACCTTTCTGTTAGAACATTATTACACCTATGTACATTAATCATTTATTAATGATGGTTAATTTGTGCCCAAGTGATTAATTATTACATCCCTAAGTTGGTTAGTTGATTAATGGTCAAACTATCTTGAACTAGTTAGCAATGTGAACAAGTGCTGAGTCAAACCAGCTGTTTGGAGCGCTCCCCAGGGCAATTAATGCATTCAGCATGCCTAGAGCGCCCTCCTCAGGTAAATTAATGCATTCAACATGCTTCTCTTCTACCTAGGGCGCATTTGCTCAGTTTGTGGACAATCTTGCCAACTTTGTCATATTTTCTGCCAATTTTAGCTACCAAACCTCTAACCAACCAGTTTCTTCACATGTGTGAGGTCACATGGGCCTGTCCAGTCATTCCCAGCATTCACACAGCAGATTCGAACCAGTTTGGGATGGTTTGGGATATTTTGGTCAACCTAGGGGGGTTTGAGCTATTTCTAAGCTAGATCAGTGTGAACACTCCAGATGGATTCGAATTCTTCCAGATTTGTATATATGAGTGTTCTTAACCTATTTTGAGGATGGACAGTTAATAATATTGACATTATTCACCCATATCATGTGTATTGTTCTTCATTCATTTACAGATTTATGTTATTCTTGCAAATGTTGTGCAATCTTTCACTAGTGAGGAATCCATAGTAGCTAGGTTCTGCTGTGATTGAGATTTTACATGGTATCAGAGCTCTTGGAGCTAGAATTCGAACCAGCAAGACTGTTTTAGTGGATTTCCAGAAGCAGTGGAGAAACCACATAATTCCTGAGGCCATTGCCTTGAGCTTACTGGAGAAATCTAATGGCTCCTCTCAGGTGTGATGCTCTCCCGAATGCACCCACTATCCAAACAGGGTTCGAATCTGTTAGTGTAGATCCCTCCAGAGTGATTTGAGAGTTGTTTGCAGGTATTGAAGACCAACATTGTCAGCAAGTGCGAATTGCAGCAGAGAAGAAGGAGCCATCTCACCCAAACGTGCTCACTCCCTTCAACTATTTCGATTGGAAGGCAGAAATGGTGATTTTGCTGAGATCTAAGGGTCTCTACAGAGTTACAATGGGCACTGAGGTTGAGCCAAACTCAGCTGTGGAGAAATCCAAGTTTTTTAACAGAATGGATGAGGCATTTGGCCTCCTTTGTCTCAGCATTTCGAGAGACCTCCTGTTTCATGTAGAAAGTCTAGCAACTCCAAATGAAGTGTGGCTCAAGCTTGAGACACTGTTTGGAAAGACTGATGAGATGAGAGGCCACCGGCTCGAAAATGAGCTTGTCTCACTAAGCCCAGGGAATTTCGATTCCATCTAGGACTTCTTCACCAAGTTCAAGAACTTGGTCTTGCAGATCAGACAATGTGGCATAGAGAAGAAAGAAGAACAGTTAGTGTTGTCCATTCTCTCCAAATTGGGTTCTGAATACTCAGTTTTTGTGTCTTCCTTCAACTCCACAAGGCTCACAGTTAGAGGTTGGAAGATGCCATCTTTGGCTGACTTCATGGAGATGCTAACTCAAGAGCAAGACAAGCTGGTCTTGATGGGCTCCATCAAGCAAAAAGATCAAGTTCTTGCAGCTGGAGATTCGAAATGTGGAAGAGGCAAGCAAAAACCCAGGGGGTCGAAACCTCAAGAGAAGAAGAGGAAGGATGAGAGGCCCAAATCCTCTGAGGGGGTTTCGAATCCTGTCAAGAACAAGGGAAAGAAGGCTGAGAAGACAAAATGTAGCTACTATCAAAGAGGTTTTCATCCATAGAGCTCATGCATGAAGAAAACCATAGACACCATGACCCATCTCCTACATAAAAATAATATTCCTCTTCCTGAAAGTTCCAAGAAGAAGGAGTGTGTTTCTGAAGACAAGGAGAGCTGCCATGCTTTGGTGGCTAGTTCATCTCATTCACCCTTTTTCATCATTGATTCAAGTGCCTCAAGGCACATGGCTTCCTCAAGAGATTCGTTTTCTAAACTTGCACCCTACAGTGGCCTCTCCATTCGAATGGGAGATGACTCAGAAATCCCTGCTCATGGCATTGGGAAAATCTCTATGGAGAATGGCTTCTTCTCCAATGTGCTGTATGTGCCAAATCTTGCAGCAAACTTGCTCTCTGTATATCAAATGACACATACTGGAGCAGCAAAGAAGGTGGTCTTCACTCAGGATGATGTGGAGATATCAGAAGTTTCCACCGGGAAAATTGTTGCAATGGGTGTTGCAGACCATGACATGAAGATGTACAAGTTCTCCCACTTTCTTGAGTTCTCTTCACCAAGTGTGATTCTGTCACATGGGAATGAGACCATCAAGCTATGGCATCAAAGGTATGGTCACCTAAACTACATATATCTTCAAGTTTTAAGCAAAGAAAAGATGGTAGAAGGGCTGCCACAAATAAGTTTTTCAAGTGGAACATGCAAGGGTTGCATGATTGGGAAGCATCCTGAAAAGAAGTATGACAAAGGGAAGGCAAGGAGGGCTGATCAACCACTTGGGATAGTGAATTTTGATCTGATAGGGCCACTCCCCACACCCTCCTATGGCTGCAGCAAATATGTGCTCACCTTCATCGATGACTACTCAAGGTACTGCTGGTTATTTTTCCTTAAGCAAAAATCTGAAGTCTTTGAATGTTTCAAAATTTTCAAGAGCATGGTTGAGAACTTCAGTGGGAAGGCCATGAAGGTTTTGAGGACTGATAATGGCAGAGAGTATGTCAATAACAATTTGCAGCAGCTCTGTCAAGAGCATGGCATTCAGATGCAACACTCAGTTCCCTACACACCACAGCAAAATGGTGTTGCAGAGCGCAAAAATAGAGCACTGAAAGAGATGGCAACTTGCATGTTGCAAGCAAGGGATTTGTCTCCCAAATTGTGGGCTGAAGCTATTAATTGTGTAGCATATGTTCAGAACAGAGCACCACACAAATCATTGCAAGGAATTACTCCATTTGAAGCATGGATGGGCCACAAGCCCAATGTCTCACATTTCAGAATTTTTGGCTCAAGGGCTTGGGCCAGAATTCCACCGGAGAAGAGAAAGGCCTTGCAGCCCCAAAGCAAGGAGTCAATCACGGTTGGGTATGCAGAGGATTCCAAGGGCTACAAGCTCTTTGATCCATCCACTCACAAAAATTTCATCGAAAGAAGTGTCAAATTCAAAGAAGAAGAATTCTTGCAAGCTAGTGAACAATGTGATGGGGAATGCTCATTTCCTCGTCTTGATGATGAAGTAAGTAGTGATTCTTTCTCTGATATTTCTGATTCTGATATTGCTGAAGATGATGTTGATATGGATTCTGAACATATCCCTCCCTCAAGGCCCAAGTGGGAAGAGAAAACAATTCAAAGTGCCGGAGAGCTTGTGGGAGATCCCCAAGATGCTAGGAAAACTAGATCTCAATTTCACAATTCCTTTGCATGTGATAATTCTGATCTGAGTGAGGCATGTTATTTGATGGTTGGATCTGATCCAATGTCATATTTAGAAGCATGTACAGACCCAAGGTGGCAATCAGCCATGCAAGAAGAGATGAACTCACTCCATGAGAACAAAACTTGGGATTTGGTCCCTCTTCCTCCCAAGAGGAAACTAGTGCAATGCAAGTGGATTTATAGAACCAAAGTTGGATCTGATTGCTCTGATATGAAGTATAAGGCTAGGTTGGTGGCTAAGGGTTACTCTCAGGTCCAAGGAGTGGACTATACAGAGACATTTGCACCGGTGGCAAAGATGGACTCCATAAGACTAGTTTTGGCCATTGGGGCTTCCAAACGATGGGAGATTCATCACATGGATGTAAAAAGTGCCTTTCTTCATGGGGATCTGAATGAGGAGATATATATGCAGTAGCCTGAAGGTTTTATTTCTGATCATACACTTGTTTGCAGGTTGAACAAGTCACTCTATGGGCTCAAGCAAGCTCCTAGAGCATGGTATGCAAAAATGGACAATTTTCTGCTATCTTTGGGGTTTGAGAGGTGTAAGTCTGATCCAAATGTGTATATGCAGCATGTTAGTGATCTGATATTGATTATTGTACTGTATGTTGATGATATTTTGATCACTGGTAGCTGCACCAAAGAACTTGACTCAGTTAAGAGAGAATTGCACAGTGCATTCTCCATGACCGATCTAGGATTGCTAAAACAATTTCTGGGTTTGGAGATAGATCAAACTGTGAATGGAATTTCTGTATGTCAGTCAAGGTATGCTTCAGATTTGCTGCAGAAATTCAAGATGGCTGAATGTAAGTCTGCAAAATTTCCATTTCTTTCAGGAGTTAAGCTTACAGAATGGGGTTCTTCACCACTAGTTGACAGTTCACTGTATAGACAACTAGTTGGGAGTTTGTTGTATCTTACACACTCTCGACCAGATTTGTCTTATGCTGTTGGGGCTGTTGCAAGGAACATGCAAGAGCCTCATGAGATCCATTGGAAGGCAGCCAAGAGGATCCTTCATTATGTTCAGGGTACTAAGTCCTTTGGTATCCATTATGCTGCTGGTTCATCCGTTGAACTAGTAGGAATTACAGATTCTGATTGGGCCGGTGATTGTATCGATCGGAAGTCAACTTCCGGTTATGTATTTATGCTTGCACATGGACCTATATGCTGGTCAAGCAAGAAACAAAGCACTATTTCCTTATCTTCAGCTGAGGCCGAGTACAGGGGAGCAGTCAATGCAGCCACACAATGTGTTTGGCTGCAAGGTATTCTTGCAGAGTTCGGGATTGTCTTTGATTCACCCACTATTCTTTGGTGTGATAATCAAAGTACAATCAAGATTTCTACCGATCCAGTACAGAGACAGAGGACCAAGCACATAGAGATACACATGCATTACATTCGGGGTTTGGTGCATGACCGGATCATAGCATTGCAGTATTGCCCATCCAGTGAGCAAACTGCTGATATCTTCACCAAGTGTTTTACCGAGAAGACCTTCACTCACCTTAGATCTTTGCTTGGGGTGAGTGATGCATGGTGATGATTGGTGTATTTTGATATATGCCACATGTCCATTTTAGAGGGGAGGTTTTATTTCCCATGTGGTTTTCCTCCTTACCTTGGTTACATGGACAAATAAATTTTATGATGTAAAAGGTGACTTGAGCCTAGTTGCCAAGGCCTTAATTTTTGATATTTCACTAAGTCTAGCTTAAGGGGGGGTGTTAGAACATTATTACACCTATGTACATTAATCATTTATTAATGATGGTTAATTTGTGCCCAAGTGATTAATTATTACATCCCTAAGTTGGTTAGTTGATTAATGGTCAAACTATCTTGAACTAGTTAGCAATGTGAACAAGTGCTGAGTCAAACCAGCTGTTTGGAGCGCTCCCCAGGTCAATTAATGCATTCAGCATGCCTAGAGCACCCTCCTCGGGTCAATTAATGCATTCAGCATGCTTCTCTTTTACCTAGGGCGCATTTGCTCAGTTTGTGGACAATCTTGCCAACTTTGTCATATTTTTGGCCAATTTTAGCTACCAAACCTCTAACCAACCAGTTTCTTCACATGTGTGAGGTCACATGGGCCTGTCCAGTCATTCCCAGCATTCACACAGCAGATTCGAACCAGTTTGGGATGGTTTGGGATATTTTGGTCAACCTAGGGGCGTTTGAGCTATTTCTAAGCTAGATCAGTGTGAACACTCCAGATGGATTCGAATTCTTCCAGATTTGTATATATGAGTGTTCTTAACCTATTTTGAGGCTGGACAGTTAATAATATTGACATTATTCACCCATATCATGTGTATTGTTCTTCATTCATTTACAGATTTATGCTATTCTTGCAAATGTTGTGCAATCTTTCACTAGTGAGGAATCCATAGTAGCTAGGTTCTGCTGTGATTGAGATTTTACACTTTCGTTAGGGGATTTTTGAGGACTAAAATGGGCCTCCTAAGGGAAACAATAAAACACGAGTTATAATAATAAAATAAGAGTTCTAAATTTTAGAGGGGAAAAAGAAAAACTACTTTTTCTTATCGTATTCTTGACATATCTCATTAACGGTTTATCCAATTTTTAAGTTTGGGAACACATTGGATGTACGTTTTAATTATGAATCCAACCCATACCCACAATGCATACTTCTGAGGCATCAATGACATGAAAAAATGAAAATTTCAATAAACAAATGTATTTTAATGTTAAAATATGTTTTTATTGAAATTTTCTTGTTTTCATGTCGTGGGCACCTCAGAAGTATGTAGTGTGGGTATGGGTTAGATGCGGAATTAAAATCCATATCCAATGAGTGCCCAAACATGAAATTTGGGTGAACCGTTAACGAGATATGTCAAAAATATGATAATAAAAGTAGTTTTTTGTTTTTCCCTCCAATTTGTTTTACAAATTTTAACCTTATGGTTGACATCATCATCCTGAATCCTATTGGTTCTTATAAAGTGATTTTTTATGGTACATTTGTTTTAGGCCCATTTGACCTCAAAACTCTCCTAATTCCTTATTTTCTGCTTTGCAGCTTCTTCATAGGTGGAAGGATTTGAATCACTGATGTGACTCATCTTTGCAACATACTATAAATATCTGTCAGGTTTCTTTCTCTCTCTGGAAGATCCTAATGGTGCTCCATGCCTCTCTACATCTTGTAGTATATATCAGCACCATGTAGACCTCCTCTTCGGAGGAGGTTCATCAACAAGTTCTACTGGTTCATCAGGAGATAGTGAATCTGAGAACTGTGTTGGATTCTCCCTCTAAACATTGGAATGGGGAGAATTAGTATCTACGTCCTCCATCATAGGATTCTCATGATTCTCTCTGTCTATATCATGCTAAAGCTATTTTGATCGCTTGAATGTTTCCTCTTCATGGAAGGTCACATATTAGCTAACCTCATTGTGTATTTCACTTGGCACATATATTATGTAGGATTTGGATGATTTTCTATAACCAACAAAGTTTCCCTTGTTTTCTGATGGCTACATCTTTGTCCTCTTTTATTTTGGCACATGAATGTATATAGGACTCCCAAAGATCCTTAGCTGTGAAATATCTGTTTTTTCACTAGTGAACACTTCTTTAGGTGTCTTTCGATCTAGAATGGTGTGAGTACTGATATTTTGGATATATGCTATTGTACTGGTGGCCTATTCCCATAATTAGGTAGACAAGTCTTGATCATGAATCATGGATTTTTCAGCCTCACATATGGTTCTATTATTCCTTTCAACAACCTTATTTTGCTGAAGGTTGTAGGTTACAATTAACTGTCTACAAACTCTTGCATCACTATGGAACTCATTAAATGCATGTCAATCAAATTCACCTCCATTGTCAGATATCAAAGCACGAATGTGTTTTTCTATCTGATTCTCAACTAGGGCTTTGAATTCCTAAAACTTGCAAAAGGTTTCACTCTTAGCCTTTAGGAAATAAATCCATGACTTTCTAGAGAAGTCATCTATAAATAATACATAATATCAATAGCCACTCAAGGAAGGGATGACATTGGACCACATACATCAAAATGTATTAAATCTAAAATCTATTTAGATATAGTAGTACTACTAGAAAAACTATTTTTAACATTCTTCCCAAGTTCACAACCCCTACATACACTATCATGCTAAAAATCAAAATTTGGACATACCTTTCACCATTTGTTGTAATCCTAGTAGCGCTTTGTAGTGGAGGTGACCAATCCTCCTATTCCATTGCTCACATGGAATGATAGTGTTTTGAACCATAGCTTGAATGTACTTCTTGGGTACCTTGTAGAGACCTCCCTCTATAATTCCAATCATTGTTGAATATTTCAAATCTTTTTATTCGACCAGAATAGTGCTTGATTATCCATGAAGATAAATTAAGATCCCTTATCTTCAAGAAAAAAAATTGATATGAGGTTCTTCTTCAAGCTTGGAACATAAATAATTTCCTCCACATGTAAAATATCTCTTGAACTCAGTTGGAAGGAGGTGGATCCAACACCTTGGATCGAATAGGTTGTGTTGTCTCCCAAATCTACCTTGCATGCAAACTTTTTCTTCTTGAAATTGGTGATGGATCTCTTATAACAAGTCATATGTTTGGATGCACCACTGTCAATCAACCCTATGTCCTCACTTGTGATAACGGATCTGGAAAGTGCCGAGACTAGGTATTACTCTCTCCTTGTTTCCTTTTCTTCGAGTGTATTCTTATGAGTAGTTTCATATTCTATAGTAGTAGAAGCATGAAATATTCCTTTTTCCTTTTTATTTTCTTTGCAATCCCTTGCATAATGGCCCTTCTTTTCACATTCGTAGCATCTAACCTTTGACTTGTCAAATTCCTTGTTGTATACCTTCTTCTTTGAATGGGAAAACCTCTTTTGAGAGAATTTTATCCTTTCCATGAGGGCAATGTTTTCTTCTTTGATGCACAGTGAATCGCTCTTGATTCATCCCTCCTCTTGGAGGAATTCATGCCACAACCTTTCAAATTTAGTTTGTACCTATTGGCCATTTACCACAGCCAAGAATGTCTCCAATGAGTATGGGATACCATTAATAGCGGTTTGGAGAAGATCATATTCATCTGTCACTACTCCAATACTAGCAAGTTGATCTATTACCTAAGAGATCTCGGTGAAGAAGCATGACATTGTCTCATCCTTCTCCATATTTAGGTTTCGAAGCTTGTTCTTCAATGCACTCTTTTGACTCAGGGCCTTCTTCTCATATAGTTTTTTCAATGTATCAAAACACTCCTTTTCAGTATTTAATGGAGTGATCACAGACATCAAATTGTCCTTTACCGAATCATAAATGATCTATTTGGATTTAGCTTGGTTCTTCTTGAAGTTGATGCGCTCTGCATTAGATGTAGGCTCCTCCACCACAGTGGATAGATAGTCATCCAAGTCATGTTCCTCCAAGATGTTCAACACCCTCACCTTCCAAGTGTTGAAATTCGAGGTTCCCTTAAAATGCTCTTTCGCCTGAATAGAGATCAATGCCATGGATCTCAAGTATTGTGCTCAACTCCTCAGGATCTATGTAGGCTGAAGTTTGCATGAAAAATATTACCTCCTTCATGCCCTGAGCTATGATACCATGTTAATTTTTCATAAAATATGATAAAATTTGAACTTTAAAAATTTATGTGCAAAAATATTGAATACTTGAATCAATGAATCATTCAATCATATCAAACATTCAACCATAACACAATATGTACCCTATGGGAAACTCTCAAAATAATGAGGATGGAAAACCACCACAAATCTATAAAGTATAATTATGATAGATAGTAGAGAATGCCTTTTACATCAAGCACCCCTAGTGCAATTGTGGAGTAAGAGAAAGATAAAGAAAAGAGACTCAGAATAATATCTTGCACACATAGAAGTGCCTTGCCTTCAAGGGAGAAGAGAATTTGGTTCACATTGAATTCTACAATCATGTATAACATATTTATTTATTCTTCACATGCATCAGCTTATATTTTTATCTTCTCACTTCATGATCAACTCGTCGTCCATCTGGATGTATCAATCTTGCATGAAGAAGTGCACCCCACTTACCATGAGGTGCATTAACTCACTGAATTGATTCTTAGGATGAACTCACCCCTTAACTGAAAGCTTTCCCATTTAGTTAGGTGGCTAACTTAAGTGTCATCATGCAAGTGTCGCAACTCAAATGTCATATTTTATTTGAACATAAGTGTCATCTTTTAGTTCAACATAAGTGTTGTCATGCAATAACACTTAGTTAACTATATATTCTTTGTTATCACTTAGTTAACTCCGTTTGACTGATTCTTTCATGTTAGCATCACTATAGTGATCAATTCGAGTTCTCTTATTAATTAAGGCATGCATTGTGGCTCTAACTGAAGCTTATCAATCCGATTTCACTTAGTCATCTCATTAGCATTTCAAATTCTCTTTTTATCTATGCATTTATCTTCATCTCTTATCTTTATTGCATGGTCAATATGTGTTAACTTTAATTATCTATAATATTAGATTATACTCAGAATATTTGTCAGATGTTGTGATCATATTGTATTACTCTCGGAGCAAATGATCATATGCTAAATTAATTCACTCTATAGGTGGCCAGTCTCTAAAGGAGACTTAATAGCAATCAGTGACCATGGTTAGTAATACATCACAAAACATTAATGCTTCTACATGCAAAGCATCTACCTCTATAAATGGAGGTCCACCCCATGGGTGTCTACTATAACTGGAGGTCGACATGATAATTTGACTTGATACACAAGTCTTGAGCCTTGTCCAACAAGACTTTAAAACATCATCACTTTGATACATCAAATAATTCACCCCAACACATGAGGAATAACCTTTTACAACTCAAGTCTTAGTCATTCTTGAGTCCAACTCAAGAATCAACTCCAAGTTCCTAAGTCCAACTCGGGCTCCCTACCTCAATACGTGAGGCCCAATCCTGGTTGCACAAGATTGGATTCGAGAATGACATGTGGTATTGTACATTTAACACTCCCCTCTCCTCCCCTCCCCTCCTCCTTTCCCTCCCACTCCTCCTCCTTTTTTCCCTCCCCCTCCTCCTCATCCTTTCTCTCCCCCTCCTCCTCCTCCTTCTCCTCCACTCCCTCCCCCTTCCCCCATCCTCCCACTCCCCCTTCCCTCCCCCCTCCCCCCATTGCTCCCACTCCACCTACCCTCTCATACCCTTCCCTTCTTTCCCCTCCTCCCATCCCCCCCTCCTCCCTTCCCCTCCCCTTATTCCCCCCCATCCCCCTTCACCTCCCCCCTTTACCCATTCCCCTTCCATTCTTCCCCCTTCCCTTCTTCACCTTGCCTTCTTCCCTTTCCTCCCCCTTCCACTCCTCTCCCTCCCCCCTTCCACTCCCCCCCTCCTCCTTCACCTCCTCTGTGTCCCCAGCCTCCCTCTCCTCCTCCTCCCAATTCCCTCTCCCCATTCCTTCCACCCCCCTCCTCCCCAACCATTCTCCCCCTCTACTCCTCCCCTTCTTCACCACCTTCCCTTCTTCCCTATCCTCCCCCCTCCCCTCCTTTCCCACTCCTCATAATATTCCTCCCCTTCCCCCCCTCCCCATCCTCCTCCTCCTCCTCCCTCTCCTTCTTTACCTCCTATTCCTTTTCTTCCACCTATCCCCATTTTCCATGCTCACTAATCATTTCCCCCAATCCTTCCAATCCTCCCCAACCCTCTCCCTCCCCTCCTCCTCCTCCTCCTTCCTCCTCCTCTCCCCCCCCTCTTCATTCTCCTCCCCTCCACCTCTTTACCCCTCTCCCCCCTCTCCCCCTCCTCCTGGATCATCCCTTCTTGTTCCCCTCGAGTCTTCCCCCTCCTACTCATTCTCCTTCCCATCCTCCCACTCATTCTCCTCCTCCCCCCCCCCCTAAATCCCTGCATCCACCCTCTCCCCCCTTCTTTGACTCTCCACTCCCCACCACCCACTAACCCACTCCCCCTCCTCCACCTCGTCCTACCCCATATAACACACTCCCCCAACATCCTATCCCCTCCCCAACCTCCTCCTCCTCCTTCTCCCCTCCTCCCCCACCCTCTCTCTCCCCTCCTTCTCCTCCTACTCCTCCCCAATACCCCCCTCCTCTTAGCTCTTCCCTCCTCTCCCACCCTACTCCTCATTCTCCTCCTCCTTCTCCCACTCATTCTCCAGCTCGCCACCCTGCCGCACGCTCTTCCTGGATCCCCCCTCCTCCTTAAATATCCTCTCCCCCCATCCTCATCATTATCCTCCTCCTCCTCCCACTCC